>JAVLSZ010000317.1:0-80000 GCA_032313775.1 Urocyon cinereoargenteus | reverse complement strand
ACCCGTACTCTAAACCTAACCCTAACCCAAACACTAACCATAACACTGACACTAACCCTAACCCTTACTCTAACCCTAAACCTAACCCCAACACTAACCCTAACCCCTACTATAACACTAACCCGTGTCTTAACCCTAATCCTAACCCTAAACATAACCCTACCCCTGATACTAACACTAACCCTAATCCCGTACCATAACCCTAACCCTAACCAGCATCCAAAACCTAACCCTAACCCTAGAACTAAACCGTACCCTAACCATAACCCATACCGTAAACCTAACACTAACCCTAACCCATACCCTAATCCTAACCCGTACCCTAACCCTAACCCGATGCTTAACACTAACCCACACTCTAAACTTAAACCTAAACCTAGACCTAAGCTGCACCCTAACCCTATCCCGTACCCTAACCCTAACCCTAACCCTAACCCGTACCCTAACCCTAACACTAACACTAACCCTAACCCGCAACCTAAACCTAACCCTAACCCTAAACCTAACCCTAAAACTAACCCTAATCCGTACTCTAAACCTAACCCTAACCCTAAACCTAACCCTAACCCGTACTCTCACCCTAACCCTTACACTAACACTAACCATAACCCTAATACTAACCCTAACACGTACTGTAACCCTAAACCTAACCTTAACACTAACCCTAACCCCCTACTGTAACTCTAACCCTAAACCTAACCCTAACCCTAATCCTAGCCCTAACCCGTACCCTAACCCTAACCCTAACCGTAAACCTAACCCATTACCGATTCCTAAATTAACCCTTTCCCTAACCCTAACTCGTACCCTAAACCTAACCCTAACATGTACACTAACCGTAAACCTAACCCTAACCATAAACCTAAACCTAAACTGTACAGTAACCCTAACCCGTACCCTAAACCTAACCCTAATCCAACCCTAAACCTAACCCTAACCCGTACCCTAACCCGTACCATAACCCTAATCCTAATCCGTACCCTAACCCTAATGTTAAAGTTAACCCGGACCCTAACCCTAACCCGTATCCTAATCCTAACCGTAACTCTAACCCTTACACAAACCCTAAACCTAACCCTAAACCATACCCTAACCCTAACCCTAACCTTAACCATAAAACTAACCCATACCAAAACCCTAAAACTAACACGTACCCTAATGCCAACCCTAACCCTAACCCATACCATAACCGTATCCTTAACCCTAACCAAGACCCTAAACCTAACCCGTACCCTAACCCTAAAACTAACCCTAAACCGCACCTAAACTGAACCCTAAACCGTACCCTAACCCTAATCCGTAAACCAAACCTAACCCTAACTCTAAACCTAACCCGCACTATAACCCTAACACTTACCTTAAACCTAAACCTAACCCTAAACCTAACCCTAACCCATACCGTAACCCTAAGCCGTACCATAACCCTAACCCTAACCCTAAACCAAACCCTAACCCTGACCCTAAACCTAACCCTAACCAGTACCCTAACCCTAAACCGTACCCTAACCCTAAACCTAAACCTAACCCGTACACTAACCCTAAACGTAACCCTAACAAGTACCCAAACCCTAACCCTAACATGTACCGTAACCCTAACCTTAACCCTAACCCATAGACTAACTCTAACCCGAACCCTAACCCTAACCCTAACCCATACCCTAACACTACCCGTAGCCTAACCCTAACTCTAACCCTAACCCCTAACCCTAACCCTAACCCTAACCCTTACCCTAACCCGTACCCAAACGGTAAACCTAACCCAAACCCTAACACTAACCCAAACTCGTACTCTAACCCTAAACCTAACCCTAACCCTAACCCGCACCCTAACTTAACCTAACCCTAACCCAAACCGTAACCCTTAACCGTAGCCTAACCCTAACCCATACCATAACCCTAACCCTAACCTTAACCATAACTCTAACCCGTACCCAAACCCTAACCCTAACATGTACCCTAACCCTAACCCTAACCCTAAACCACACACTAAACCTAACCCTAACACTAGACCTAACACGTACACTAACCCTATCCCATATGTAACCTTAACCCTAACCCGTACGATAACCCTAACCCTAACCCTAACCCTTACCCGAACCCTAACCCGTACACTAACCCTAACCCGAACCCTAACACTAACCCTAACCCATACCCTAACAATAGCCGTAGCCTAACCCTAACACTAACCCTAACCCCTAACCCTAACCCTAACCCCAACCCTAACCCTAACCCATACCATAGCCCTATCCCTAAACCTAAACGTGACCCTAACACTAACCCTAACCCGTACCCTAAACCTAACCCTAACCCTTGACCTAACCTGTACCCAACCCTATCCCATACCCTAAACATAAACTTAACCCGTACCCAAGCCCTAACAGTAACCCTAACGCATACCCTAGCGCTAACCCTAACCCTAAACCTAAGCCTAACCCTAATCCTAGCCCTAACCCGTACCCTAACCCTAACCCTAACCGTAAACCTAACCCATTACCGATTCCTAAATTAACCCTTTCCCTAACCCTAACTCGTACCCTAAACCTAACCCTAACATGTACACTAACCGTAAACCTAACCCTAACCATAAACCTAAACCTAAACTGTACAGTAACCCTAACCCGTACCCTAAACCTAACCCTAATCCAACCCTAAACCTAACCCTAACCCGTACCCTAACCCGTACCATAACCCTAATCCTAATCCGTACCCTAACCCTAATGTTAAAGTTAACCCGGACCCTAACCCTAACCCGTATCCTAATCCTAACCGTAACTCTAACCCTTACACAAACCCTAAACCTAACCCTAAACCATACCCTAACCCTAACCCTAACCTTAACCATAAAACTAACCCATACCAAAACCCTAAAACTAACACGTACCCTAATGCCAACCCTAACCCTAACCCATACCATAACCGTATCCTTAACCCTAACCAAGACCCTAAACCTAACCCGTACCCTAACCCTAAAACTAACCCTAAACCGCACCTAAACTGAACCCTAAACCGTACCCTAACCCTAATCCGTAAACCAAACCTAACCCTAACTCTAAACCTAACCCGCACTATAACCCTAACACTTACCTTAAACCTAAACCTAACCCTAAACCTAACCCTAACCCATACCGTAACCCTAAGCCGTACCATAACCCTAACCCTAACCCTAAACCAAACCCTAACCCTGACCCTAAACCTAACCCTAACCAGTACCCTAACCCTAAACCGTACCCTAACCCTAAACCTAAACCTAACCCTAACCCTAACCATAACCCTGACCGTACCCTAACCCTAACCCATACCCTAAGACTAACCCTAACCTTAACTGTAACCCTAACCTGTACCCTAACCCTAAAACTAACCCGTACCCTAACCCCAACCCTAACCCTAACCCAGACCATAACCCTATCCCTAACCCTAACCCTGACCCTAAACATAACCCTAACCCGTACCCTAATGCTAACCCGCACCTAAACCTAACCCTAACCCATACCCAAACCCTTACCCGTAACCTAAAACTAACCCTAACCCTAAACTTAACCCGTACACTAACCCTATTCCGTACCCTATACCTAACCCTAACCCGTACCCTAACCATAACCCTAACCCTAACCCTATTTATACACTAACCCTAACCTTAACCCTAACACTAACCCTAACCCATACACTAACCCTAACCCTAACCCTAAACCTAACCCTAAAACGTATTCTAACCCTAACCCGTACCCTAACACTAACCCTTACCCTAACCCTAAGCCTAACCCATACATTAAC
This sequence comes from Urocyon cinereoargenteus, assembly GCA_032313775.1. NCBI lineage: Eukaryota > Metazoa > Chordata > Mammalia > Carnivora > Canidae > Urocyon > Urocyon cinereoargenteus. The sequence goes on along the minus strand of JAVLSZ010000317.1, from coordinate 76,229 downwards.
CCTAAACGTAACCCTAACCCGTACCCAAACCCTAACCCTAGCTCGTACCTTAACCGTAACCCTAACCCTAACCCTAACCCTAACCCGCAAACTAAACCTAACCCTAACCCTAGACCTAACACGTACACTGACCCTATCCCATACCGTAACCTTATCCCTAACCCGTACCGTAACCCTAACACTAGCCCTAACCCTAACCCTAACCCTTACACTAACACTCAACCTAACACTAACTCTAAACCTAACCCGTACTATAAACCTAACCCTAACCCTAAAACTAACCTTAACCCTGACCGTAACCCGTACCCTAACCCTATCCCGTAGTCTAACCCTAACTCTAACCCTAACCGCTAATCCTAACCATAACCCTAACCCTTACCCTAACCCGTACCCAATCGGTAAACCGAACCCGTACTGTAACACTAACCCAACCCGTACCTACACTAACCCTAACCCTAACCCTAAACCACACCGTAAACTTAACCCTAATCCTAACCATAAGCATAACCCTTAACCCTTCTCTAACCCTAACACACACCCTAACCCTAACCCTAAACTTAACCGTAACCCTAACCCGTACCATAACCCTAAACTAACCCTTACCCTAACCCCAACCCTAATCCTAACCCATACTCTAACACTAACACTAACACTAACCCTGCCACTGAACCTAACCCTAACCCTAAACTTAATCCGTAGGCTAACCCTATCCCGTAACCTAAACCAAACCCTAACCCGTAACCTAACCCTAAACCTAACCCTAAGCCTAAACCGTACATTAACCCTAACCCTAACACTAACACTAAACCTACCCCGTACTCTAACCCTAAGCCTAACACTAACACTAACCCTAACACTTTCCCTAAACTTAACACTAACCTTAAATCGTACTCTAACCCTAACCCTAAACCTAACCCTAACCCTAACCGTAATCATACCCTAACCCTAACCCTAACCCTCACCCTAACCGTACCCGTACTGTAATCCTAACCCATACTATAACCCAAACGCTAACCAGTACTGTAACCCTAACCCGTACCATAACCCAAATCCTAACCCGCACCCTAACCCTAACCCTAACTCGTACCCAAACCCTAACACTAAGCCTGACCCTAACCCTAACCCTAACACGTAACCTAAATCTAACCCGTACCCTAACCCTAACCCTAACCCGAACGCTTACCCTAAACCTAACCCTAACCCTAACTCCTACCCTAACCTAATCCTAACCCTGACCCTAAACTTAACCCTAACCCGTACCCTAAACCTAACCCATGCCCTAACACTAACCCTAAACCTAACCCTAACCCTAACCATTAACCTTAACCATACCCTAACCCTAACCCATACCCTAACACTAACCCTAAACTTAACCTTAACACTAACCCGTAACCTAACCCTAAAACTAACCCGTACCCTAAAACCAACCCTAACCCTAACCCGGACCATAATCCTATTCCTAACCCTAACCCTGACCCTTAACCTAACACTAACCCATACCCTAACCCTAACCCGCACCTAAACCTAACCCTAACCCATACCCTAAACATAACCCGTAACCTAAACCTAACCCTAACCCTAAACTTAACCCGTACACTAACCCTATCCTGTACCCTAAACCTAACCCTAACCCATAACCTAACCATAACCCTAACCCTAACCCTATCCATACACTAACCCTAACCCTAACCCTAACCCTAACCCTAACCCATACTCTAACACTAACCCTAACCCTAAACCTAACTCTAACCCGTATTCTAACCCTAACCCGTACCCTAAACCTAACCCTTACCCTAACCCTAAGTGTAACCCGTACGCTAACCCTAAATGTAACCCTAACCCGTACCCAAACCCTAACCCTAACACGTACCCTAACCGTAACCCTAACCCTAACCCTAACCGGCACACTAAACCTAACCCTAACCCTAGACCTAACACGTACACTAACCCTATCCCGTACCGTAACCTTAACCCTAAACCATACCGTAACCCTAACACTAACCCTAACCCTAACCCTTACACTAACCCTAACCCGAACCCTAACCCTAAACCTAACCCGTACCCTCACCCTACCCTTAGCCTAAACCTAACTCTAATCCGAACCCGCACCCTAACCCTAACCCTAATCCTAACCTTAACCCTGACCGTAACCCGTACCCTAACCGTATCCCATAGTCTAACCCTAACTCTAACCCTAACCCATAATCCTAACCCTAACCCTAACCCTTACCCTAACCCAAACCCAAACTTTAAACCTAACCCGTACCCTAACACTAACCCAAACCCGTACTCAAACCCTAAACCTAACCCTAACCCTAACCCTATCCGTACACTAACACTAACTCTAACCCTAACCCTAACACTAACCCTATCCCGTACTCTAACCTTAAAACTAACCCTAAACCTAAGCCTAACCCATACTCTAACACTAACCCGTACCCTAACACTAACCCTAAACCTAACACTAACCCTAACCCGTACACTAACCCTCAACCTTACACTAACTCTAAACCTAACCCGTACTATAAACCTAACCCTAACCCTAAAACGAACCTTAACCCTGACCGTAACCCGTACCCTAACCCTATCCCGTAGTCTAACCCTAACTCTAACCCTAACCGCTAATCCTAACCATAACCCTAACCCTTACCCTAACCCGTACCCAATCGGTAAACCGAACCCGTACTCTAACACTAACCCAAACCCGTACCTAACACTAACCCTAAACCTAACCCTAAACCGCACCCTAAACTTAACACTAACCCTAACCATAAGTATAATCCTTAACCCTTCTCTAACCCTAACACACACCCTAACGCTAACCCTAAACTTAACCTTAACCCTAACCCGTACCCTAACCCTAAAACTAACCCGTACCCTAACCCCAACCCTAATCCTAACCCATACACTAACACTAACACTACCCTAAACCTAACCCTAACCCTAACCCGTACCTTAACCCTAACCCTAACCCTAACCAGCACCTAAACCTCACCCTAACCCGTACCCTAACCCTAACACGAAACCTAAACCTAACCCTAACCCTAAAATTAACCCGTACACTAACCCTATCCCATACCCTAAAGCTAACCCTAATCCCTACGCTAACCATAACCCTAACCCTAACCATATCCATACAGTAACCCTAACGGTAACAGTAACCCTCACCCTAAACCTAACCCTAACCCAAACCCGTACTCTAACCCTAACCCTAACCCTAACCTTTACCCTAACCCTAACCCTAACCCTAACCCTAAACCTAACCCTAACACTGACCCTAACACTAAACCTAACCCGTACCCTAACCCTAACCCTAAACCTAACCCTGACCCTAAACCTAAACCTAACACGTACCCTAACCCTAAAAGTAACCCTAACACTAACCAATACACTAACCCTAACCCTAACCCATACCCTAACCCTAAACCTAACCCTAACCTGTATCGTAATACTAAAACTAACCCTAAGCCTAACCCGTACATTAACCCTAACCCTAACCCTAACACTAACCCTACCCTGTACTCTAACCCTAACCCTAACTCTAACCCTAACACCGAACCCTAACACTAACCGTAATCCTTACCCTAACCCGTACTCAAACGGTAAACCTAACCCGTACCCTAACACGAACCCAAAACCGTACTCTAACCCTCACCCTAACCCGCACCCTGAACTTAACACTAACCCTAACCATAACCATAAACCTTAACCGTAACCTAACCCTAAACCATACCCTAACCCTAACCCTAACCTTAACCATAACCCTAACCCGAACACTAACCCTAAAACTAACCAGTACCCTAAACCCAACCCTAAACATAATCCGTAGCTTAACACTAACCCTAACCCTAACCCTGACCCTAAACCTAACCCTAACCCATACCCTAAACCTAACCCATACTCTAACCCTAACCCTAAACCTAACCCTAACTCGTACACTAACCCTAACCCGAACCCTAACCCTAACGCATACCTGAACACTAACCCATAACCTAAACCTAACCCTAACCCTAAACTTAACCCATATGCTAACCCTATCCCGTACCCTAAACCTAACCATAACCCGTATCCTAATACTAAAACTAACCCTAAGCCTAACCCGTACATTAACCCTAACCCTAACCCTAACACTAACCCTACCCTGTACTCTAACCCTAACCCTAACTCTAACCCTAACACCGAACCCTAACACTAACCGTAATCCTTACCCTAACCCGTACTCAAACGGTAAACCTAACCCGTACCCTAACACGAACCCAAAACCGTACTCTAACCCTCGCCCTAACCCGCACCCTAAACTTAACACTAACCCTAACCATAACCATAAACCTTAACCGTAACCTAACCCTAAACCATACCCTAACCCTAACCCTAACCTTAACCATAACCCTAACCCGAACACTAACCCTAAAACTAACCAGTACCCTAAACCCAACCCTAAACCTAATCCGTACCCTTACACTAACCCTAACCCTAACCCTGACCCTAAACCTAACCCTAACCCATACCCTAAACCTAACCCATACACTAACCCTAACCCTAAACCTAACCCTAACCCTAACCCGTACCCTAAACCTAACCCTAACACTTACACTAACCCTAACCCTAACCCTTAACACTTACCCCTAACCCTAAACAGGAACCTAAACCTAAACCTAACCCTAAACTTAACCCGTACGCTAACCCTATCCCTTACCCTAAACCTAACCCTAACCCGTATCCTAACGCTAAAGCTAACCCTAAGCCTAACCCGTACATTAAACCTAACCCTAACCCTAAAACTAACCCTACCCCGTACTCTAACCCTAACCCTCACCCTAACCCTAACCCGTACTGTAACCCTAACCCATACCATAACCCTAACCCTACTCCTAACACTAAACCTAAACCTAACCCATATCCTACCCATCAACTTAACCCATACCCTAACCCTAACCCGTACCCTAACCCTTACCCTAACCCCTAACCCTTCCCTAACTCGTACCCTAAACCTAACCCTAACCCTGACCCCAACCCTAACCCTAAACTGTACCCTAAACCTAACCCATACCCTAACCCTAACCCTAAACCTAACCCTAACTTAACCCGTACCCTAAACCTAACCCTAACCCTTGGCCTAACCCGTACCCAAACCTATCCCGTACCCTAACCCTAACCCTATCCTGTACCCAAACCCTAACAGTAACCCTAACCCGAACCCAAGCGCTAAACCTAACCCTAACACTAACCCGCCCCCTTAACCTAACCCTAACCCTAACCATAACCCTTAACCATACCCTAATACTAACCTATACACTAACCCTAACCCTAACCTTAACCGTAACCCTAACCCGTACCCTAACCCTAAATCTAACCCATACCCTAACCCCAACCCTAACAGTAACCCGTACAATAACCCTATTCACTAAACCTAAACCTAACACTAACCCGTGCCATAACACTAACCCTAACCCTGACCCTAAACCTAACCCGCAACCTAAACCTAACCCTAATCCGTACCCTAACACAAACCTAACCCTAACCCGTACGCTAACCCTAACCCTAACCCAAACACTAACCATAACACTAACACTAACCCTAACCCTTACTCTAACCTTAAACCTAACCCCAACGATATCCCTAACCCCTACTATAACACTAACCCGTGTCTTAACCCTAACCCTAACACTAAATATAACCCTACCCCTGACCCTAACCCTAACTCTAATCCCGTACCCTAACCCTAACCCGCATCCAAAATCTAACCGTAACCCTAGAAGTAACCCGTACCCTAACCCTAACCCGTACCCTAAACCTAACACTAATCCTAACCCGTACCCTAACCCTAACCCTTACCCTAACCCAAACCCGATGCTTAACCCTAACCCACACCCTTAACCTAAACCTAAACATAGACCTAAGCCTCAACCTAACCCTATCCCGTACGCTAACCCTAACCCTAACCCTAACCCGTACCCTAACCCTAACACTAACACTAACCCTAACCTGCAACCTAAACCTAACCCTAACCCTAACCCTAACCCTAACACTAACCCTAACCCGTACTCTAACCTAACCCAAACCCTAACCCTAAACCTAACCCTAACCCGTACTCTAACCCTAACCCTTACCCTAACACTAACCATAACCCTAAAACTAACCCTAACACGTACTCTAACCCTAAACCTAACCTTAACACTAACCGTAACCCCCTACTATAACCCTAACCCTAGCCCTAACCTGTACCCTAATCCTAACCCTAACCCGTAAACTAACCCTAACCCCTACCCTAAACCTAAACCTAACCCTGACCCCTACCCAAAACCTACCCCGTAACCTAACCATAACCCGTACCCTAACCCTAGCCCTAAACCTAACCCGTACCCTAAACCTAAACGTAACCCTAACCCGTACCCAAACCCTAACCCTAACACGTACCCTAACCCTAACCCTAACCCGCACACTAAACCTAAACCGAATCTTAGACCTAACACGTACATTAACCCTATCCTGTACCCTAACCTTTACCCTAACCCGTAACCTAAACCACCAATAACCCTAACCCTAAACCTAACCCGGACCCGTACACTAACCCTAACCCTAAACTGTTCCCTAACCCGTACCCGAACCCTATCCCGTAGCCTAACATTAACGTTAAACCTAACCCCTAACCCTAACCCTAACCCTAACCCTTACCCTAACCCGTACCCAAACGTTACCTAACCCGTACCCTAACACCAACCCAAACTCGTACCCTAACCCTTAACCTAAACCTAACCTGTACCGTTACCCGTACCTTAACCCTAACCCAACCCGTACACTAACCCGTACCATAACCCTAAACCTAACCCTAACTCTAACCCTAAACATAACCCATACCCGATTCCTAACCCTAACCCGTTCCTTAAACCTAACCCATACCCTAAACCTAACCCTAACATGTACACTAACCGTAAACCTAACCCTATACCTAAACCTAACCCTAAACTGTACCGTAACCCTAACCCTAACCCTAACAGCAACCCTAAACCTAACCCTAACCCATACCCTAAACCGTACCATAAACTTAAACCTAACCCATACCCTAACCCTAATGAAACCTTAACCCGGACCCTAACCCTAACCCGTACCTTAATCCTAACCGTAACTCTAACCCTTACACAAACCCTAACCCTTACCCTAGCCCATACCCTAACCCTAACCCAAAACTTAACCGTAATCCTAACCCGTACCCTAACCCTAAAACTAACACGTTCCCTAACGCCAACCCTAACCCTAACCCGTACCATAACCCTATCCCTAACCCTAACCCTGACCCTAAACCTAACCCTAACACGTACCCTAAACCTAACCCTAAAACTAACCCTAAACCGCACCTAAACCTAACCCTAACCTGTAACCTAAACCTAACCCTAACCCTAAACTTAACCCATACGCTAACCCTATCCCGTACCCTAAACCTAACCCTAACCCTTAGCCTAACCCTAAACCTAACCCTAAGCCTACCCGTGCATTAACCCTAAAACTAACCGTAACACTAACCCTACCCCGTACTCTAACCGTAACCCTAACCCTAACCCATACTTTAACACTTACCCTAACCCTAACTCTAACCCTAAACCGTACTCTAACCCAAAACCTAAACCTCACACTAACCCTAACCCGTACTGTAACCCTAACCGTACCATAAACCTAACCCTAACCCGTACCCTAATCCTAACCCTAACTCGTACCCTAACCCTAACCCTAACCCTGACCCTAACCCTAAAACTAACCCGTACCCAAAAACTAACACTAATGCTAAACCGTTCTCTAAACCTAACCCTAACCCTAACCGTACTCTAACCCTAACCCTCCCCATAATCCTAACCCGTACTCTCACCCTAACCCGCACCATAACCCTAAACCTAACACGTACACTAACCCTCACCCTAACTCGCTACCTAACCCTAACCCTAACCCTGACCCTAACCATATCCCTAACCCTAAACAGTACCCTAAACCTAACCCGTAGCCTAAACCTAACCCTAACCCTAACCCATACCCTAAACCTAACTGAACCCTAACTCGTACCCTAACCCTAACCCTAAACCTAACCCTAACCCTAATCCCTACCCTAAACCTAACCCTATCCCTTGACCTAACCCGTACCCAACCCTATCCCGTAACCTAACCCTAAACCTAACCCGTACCCAAACCCTAACAGTAACCCTAACCCATACCCTAGCGCTAACCCTAACCCTAACACTAACCCTATCCCTGACCCGCACCTTAAACATAAAGCTAACACTAACCCTAAACATAACCCTTACCCGTACCCTACATCTAAACCATACCCTAACCCTAACCCTAACCTTAACAGTAACCCTGACCCGTAACCTAACCCTAAAACTAACCCGTACCCTAACTCCAACCCTAAACCTAACCCGTACCATAACCCTATCCCTAACGCTAACCCTGACCCTAAACCTAACCCTACACCGTACCCTAACCCTAAACCTAACCCTAACCCTCTTCAGACCTAACCCTAAGCCTTACCCTAACCCTAACCCGTAATCTAAACATAACCCTAAACCTAAACTTAACCCGTACACTAACCCTAACCCGTACCCTAAACCTAACTGTATACCATACCCTAACCCTAACACTAAACATAAACTTTAACCGTACCCTATCCATAACCAATACCCTAACCCTAACCCTAACTTTACCGTAACCCTAACCCGTACCCTAACCCTAAAACTAACCCGTACCCTAACCCCAACACTAAGCCTAACCCACACCCTAACCCTAACCCTGACCCTAAACCTAAGCCTAACCCATACACTAACCCTAACACTAACCCTAACCCACACCCTAAACCTAACCCTAACCCGTATCCTAAACCTAACCCGTATGGTTACCCGTACCTTAACCCTAACCCTAACCCGTACCCTAACCCGTACTTAAACCTAAATCTAACCTGTACCCTAAAACATAGCATAACACTAACCGTAACCCTAACCCTTAACCTAACCTATACCCTACCCTTAACTTTACCCCGTACCCTAAACCTAAACCGTACCCTAAACCTAACCCTAACCCCTAACCCTAACCCTAACCTGTACCCTAAACCTAACCCTAACGCTAACTCTTACCCTAACACTAACCCTGACCCTAACCTGAACCCTAAACCGTACCCTAACCCTAACCCGTCCCCTAACCCTAACCCATACCCTAAACCTAACCCTAACCCTAACCCTAAACCTGAACGTAACCCTAACATTATCCCGTTCCCTAAACCTAACCCTAACCTTTAACCTAACCTGTACCCAACTCTATCCCGTACCCTAACCCTAACCCTAACCTGTACCCAAACACTAAACATAAACCTAACCCATACCCTAACCCTAAAACTAACCCATACCCTATCCCCAACCCTAACCCTAAACCGTAAAGTAACCCTATCCCTAACTCTAAACCTGACCTGAAACCTAACCCTAACCCTAACACTAACCCTACCCCTAACCCGCACCCTAAACCTAACCCTAACCATAACCCTAACCCTAAAAGTACCCTAACCCTAAACCTAACCCTAACCCAAACACAAACCCTAACCCGTACTCTAACCTAACCCTAACCCTAAACCTAAACCTAACCCGTATTCTAACCCTAACCCAAACCATAACACTAACCATAACCTAACACTAAACCTAACCCGTACTCTAACCCTAAACCTAACCCTAACACTAACCCTAACCCTTACATTAACCCTAACCCTAAACCTAACCCTAACCCTATCCCTAACTCTTACCGTAACCCTAACCCGTAACCTAACCCTAACCCTAACCCTAAACCTAACCCTAAACCTGACCCTAACGCTAAACCTAATCCCGTACCCTAACCCTAACCCTAAACCGCATCCTAAACCTAACCCTAACCCTAGAACTAACCCCTACCCTAACCCTAACCCATACCCTAAAACTAACCCTAACCCTAACCCTAACTCGTACCATAACCCTAACACTAACCCTAACCCGTACCCTAACCCTAAACTGTACCCTATCCCTAACCCAAAGCCTAACCCTAACCCACACCCTAAACCTAACCCTAACACTAGACCTAAACCATACCCTAAACCTAACACCATACCCTCACCCTAACCCTAACCCTAAACCTAACCCTGACCGTAACCCTAAACCTAACCCGTACCCTAACCCTAACCCTAACCCGCATCCTAAACCTAATCCTAACCCTAGACCTAACCCGTACCCTAAACCTATCCCATACCCTAAACCTAATGCTAACCTGTATCCTAACCCTAACACTAACACTAACCCTAATCCTAACCCTATCCCGTACACTAACCCTAACCCTAACCCTAACCCGTACCCTAACCCTAACCCGTACCGTTACATATACCTTAACCCTAACCCTAACCCGTACCCTAACCCGTAACCTAACCCTAACCCTAACCTGTACCCAAACACGTACCATAACCCTAACCCTAATCCTAACTCTAACCCTAAACCTAACCATACCCTACCCCTCACATTAACCCATACCTTAACCCTAATCCGTACCCTAACCCTAACACTTACCCTAACCCCTAACCTTTCCCTAACTCATACCCTAACCCTAACCCTAACCCTGACCCCAACCCTAACCCTAAACCGTACCCTAAACTTAACCCATACCCTAACCCTAACCCTAAACCTAACCCTAACCCTACCCGTACCCTAAACCTAACCCTAACCCTTGCCCTAACCCGTAGAGAAACCTATCCCGTAGCCTAACCCTAACCCTATCCCGTACCCAAACCCTAACAGTAACCCTACCCTGTACCCAAGCGCTAACCCTAACCCTAACCCTAACCCGCCCCCTAACCCTAACCCGAACCCTAACCATAACCCTTAACCATACCTTAACACTAACCTATACCCTAACCCTAACCCTAACCTTAACCGTAACCCTAACCCGTACCCTAACTCTAAAACTAACCCGTACCCAAACCCCAACCCTAACAGTAAGCCGTACAATAACCCTATTCCCTAAACCTAAACCTAACACCAACCGTACCCTAACCCTAACCCTAACCCTGACCCTAAACTTAACCCGCACCCTAAACATAACCCTAATCCATACCCTAACACTAACCTTAACCCTAACCCGTACTCTATACCTAACCCTAACCTAAATCTAACCCTAACCCGTACTCTAACCCTAACACTAACCATAACACGAAGACTAACCCTAACCCTTACTCTAACACTAAACCTAACCCCAACACTAACCCTAACCCCTACTATAACACTAACCCGTGTCTTAACCCTAACCCTAACCCTAAACATAACACTACCCCTGACCCTAACACTAACCCTAATCCCGTACACTAACACTAACCCTAACCCGCATCCAAAACCTAACCCTAACCCTAGAACTAACCCGTACCCTAAACCTAACATGTACCCTAAACCTAACACTAAACCTAATCCGTACCCTAAACCTAACGCGTTCCCTAACCCTAACCCGTACCCTAAGCCTAACACTAACACTAACCCTCACCTGCAACCTAACCCTAACCCTAAACCTAACCCTAACCCTAACCCATACTCTAAACCTAACCCTAACCCTAAACCTAAACCTAACCCGTACTCTAACCCTAACCCTTACCCTAACACTAACCATAACCCTAAAACTAACCCTAAAACGTACTCTAACCCTAAACCTAACCTTAACACTAACCCTAACCCCCTACTATAACCCTAACCCTAAACCTAACCCTAACCCTAACCCTAATCCTAGCCCTAACCCGTACCCTAACCCTAACCCGTAACCTAACACTAACCCTTACCCTAAACCTAAACCTAACCCTGACCCTAACCCTAAACCTAACCTGTACCCTAACCATAATCCGTACCCTAAACCTAGCCCTAAACCTAACCCGTACCCTAACCCTAAACGTAACCCTAACCCGTGCCAAAATCCTAACCCTAACACGTACCCTAACCCTAACCCTAACCCGCACACTAAACCTAACCAGAATCCTAGACCTAACACGTACACTACCCTATCCCGTACCCTAACCTTTACCCTAACCCGCACCCTAAACCAGCACTAACCCTAACACTAAACCTAACCCATACCCGTACTCGTACACTAACCCTAACCCTAAACCGTACCCGAACTCGTACCCTAACCCTATCCCGTAGCCTGATATTAATGCTAACCGTAACACCTAAACCTAACCCTAACCCTAACCCTTACCCTAACCCGTATCCAAACATTAAACCTAACCCATACCCTAACACCAACCCATACCCGTACCCTAACCCATACCCTAACCCTAACCCGTACCGTTACCCGTACTTTAACCCTAACCTTACCCGTACACTAATCCATACCATAACCTAAACCTAACCCTAACGCTAACCCTAAACATAACCCATACCCGATTCCTAACCCTAACCCGTTCCCTAACCCTAAACCGTACCCTAAACCTAACCTTACATGTACACTAACCGTAAACCTAACCCTAACCCTAAACCTAACCCTAAACTACACCGTAACCCTAACCCGTACCCTAACCCTAACCGTAACACCAACCCTAAACCTAACCCTAACCCGTACCCTAACCCGTACCATAACCCTAAACCTAACCCGTACCCTAACCCTAATGCTAACCTTAACCCGGAACCTAACCCTAACCCGTACCCTAATCCTATCCGTAACTCTAACCCTTACACAAACCCTAACCCTAACACTAACCCATACCCTAACCCTAACCCTAACCTTAACCGTAACCCTAACCTGTACCCTAACACTAAAACTAACACGTACCCTAACACCAACCCTAACCCTAACCCATAACATAACCCTATCCTTAACCCTAACCCTGACCCTAAACCTAACCCCAACCCGTACCCTAACCCTAACCCTAAAACTAACCCTAACCCGCACCTAAACCTAACGCTAACCTGTACCCTAACCCTAACCCATAACCTAAACCTAACACTAACCCTAAACTTAACCCGTACGCTAACCCTATCCGGTACCCTAAACCTAACCCTAATCCGTACCCTAACCCTAACCCTATCCCTAACCCTATCCGTACACTAACCCTAACACTAACCCTAGCCCATACTCTAACTCTAACCCTAACCCTAAACCTAACCCTAAACCGTACTCTACCCCTAACCCGTACCCTAACACTAACCCTAAACCTAACACTAACCCTAACCCGTACTCTAACCCTAACCAGTACTCTAACCCTAAACCTAACCCTAACTCTAAACCTAACCCGTACTATAAACCTAACCCTTACCTTAAACCTAACCCTAAACCTAACCCTAACCCATACTGTAACCCTAACCCGTACCATAACCCTAACCCTAAGCCTAAACCTAAACCTAACCCGTACCCTAACCCTAAATGTAACCCTAACCCGTACCCAAACCCTAACCCTAACACGTACCGTAACCCTAACCCTAAACCTAACCCTAAACCTAACCCTAACCCGTACACTAACCCTAACCCGAACCCTAACCCTATCCATAACCCATACCCTAACACTACCCGTAGCCTAACCCTAACTCTAACACTAACCCTTAACCCTAACCCTAACCCTTACCCTAACCCATACCAAAATGGTAAACCTAACCCGTACCCTAACACTAACCCAAACCCGTACTCTAACTCTAACCTAACTCTAACCCTAACCTGCACCCTAAACTTAACCCTAACGCTAACCCAAACCATAACCCTTATACGTAACTTAACCCTAACCCATCACCTAACCCTAACCTTAACCTTAACCATAACCCTAACCTGTGCCCAAACCCTAACCCTAACACGTACCCTAACCCTAACCCTAAACCGCACACTAAACTTAACCCTAACCCTAGACCTAACACGTACACTAACCCTATCCCGTACGCTAACCTTAACCCTAACCCGTACCATAACCCTAACACTAACCCTAACCCTAACCCTAACCCTAACCCGTACACTAACCCTAACCCAAACCCTAACCCTAACCCTAACCTATACCCTAACAATACCCGTAGCCTAACACTAACTCTAACCCTAACCCCTAACCCTAACCCTAACCCCAACCCTAACCCTAACCCGTACCATAACCCATTCCCTAAACCTAAACGTGACCCTAACCCTAACCCTAACCCGTACCCTAAACCTAACCCTAACCCTCGAACTATCCTGTACCCAACACTATCCCTTACACTAACCCTAACCTAACCCTTACCCAAACCCTAACAATAACCCTAACGCATACCCTCGCGCTAACCCTAACCCTAACACTAAGCCTAAACCGTACCCTAAACCTAAACCTAACCCTAACCCTAACCATAACCCTTACCGTACCTTAACCCTAACCCATACCCTAACACTAACCCTAACCTTAACTGTAACCCTAACACGTACCCTAACCCTAAAAGCAACCCGTACCCTAACCCCAAACCTATCCCTAACCCGTACCATAAACCTAAACCTAACCCTAACCCTGAAGCTAAACCTAACCCTAACCCGTACCCTAACCCTAACCCGCACCTAAACCTAACACTAACCCATACCCTAACCCTAACCCGTAACCTAAACCTAACCCTAACCCTAAACTTAACCCGTGTACTAACGCTATCCCATACCCTATACCTAAACATAACCCGTACCCTAAACATTACCCTAACCCTAACCCTATCCATACACTAACCCTAACCCTAAACCTAACACTAACCCTAACCGATACTCTAACCCTAACCCTAAACCTAAACCTAAACCTAATCTGTACCCTAACCCTAAACGTAACCCTAACCCGTACTCAAACCCTAACCCTAACCCGTACCCTAAACCTAACTCTAACCCGTACAATAATCGTAAACCTAACCCTCAACATAAACCTAACACTAAACTGTACCATAACCCTAACCCATACCATAACCCTAACCCTACACCAACCCTAAACCTAACCCTAACCCGTACCCTAACCATAACACTAACCCTAACCCTATCCATACACTAACCCTAACGCTAACCCTAACACTAACCCTAACCCATATTCTAACCCTAACCCTAATACTAAACCTAACCCTAACCCGTATTCTAACCCTAACCCGTACCCTAACACTAACCCTTACACTAACCCTAACCCGTATTCTAACCCTAACCCGTACCCTAACACTAACCCTTACACTAACCCTAAGCCTAACCCGTACCATAACCATAACGTAACCCTAACCCGTACCCAAACCCTAACGCTAACACGTACCCTAACCCTAACCCTAACCCTATCCCGCAAACTAAACCCAACCCTAACCCTAGACCTAACACGTACACTAACCCTATCCCGTACCGTAACCTTAACCCTAACCCATACCGTAACCCTAACACTAACCCTAATCCTAACCCTAACCCTAACCCGTACTCTAACCCTATCCTGTACCCTAACACTAACCCTTAACCTAACCCTAAACCTAACCCGTACCCTAACCCTAAATGTAACCCTAACCCGTACCCAAACCCTAACCCTAACACGTACCCTAAACCTAACCCTGACCCTAAACCTAACCCTAACCCATACCCAAACACTAACCCGCACCTAAACCTAACCCTAATTCGTACCCTAACTCTAACCCATAACCTAAACCTAACCCTAACCCTAAACTTAACCCGTACACTAACCCTATCCCGTACCCTAAACCTAACCCTAAACAGTACCCTAACCCTAACCCTAACCCTAACCCTATCCGTACACTAACCCTAATCCTAACCCTAACAATAACCCTAACCCATACTCTAACCCTAACCCTAACCCTAAACCTAAACCTAATCGTTCTCTAACCTTATCCCATACCCCAACACTAACTCTTACCCGAAACCTAAACCTAAACCCACCCTAACCCTAAACGGAACCCTAACCCGTAGCCAAATTTTAACCATAACACGTACCCTAAACATAACCCTAACACTAACCCTAACAATTATCCTAACCCGTACCCAAGCGGTAAACCTAACCCGTACCCTAAAACTAACCCAAACCCGTATTCTAACCCTAAACCTAACACTAACATAACCCTACCCCGTACTCTAACACTAACCCTAACCCTAACCATAACCAGTACCCTAACCCGAACACTAAACCTAACACTAACCCTAACCCGTACTCTATCCCTAACCCTAAACCTAACACTAACCCTACCCCGTACTCTAACACTAACCTTAACCTTAATCATAAACCATACCCTAACCCTAACCCTAACCCTTAACCTAACACTAACCGTACCCCGTACTCTAACCCTAACAAAAACCGTAACCCCAACCCGTACCCTAACCCTAACCCTAACCCTAACCCTAACACTAACCCTAACCCGTACTCTAACCCTAACCCTAACCCTAAACCTAACTCTAACCGTAATCTAACCATAACACTAACCCTCACCCTAACCCTAACCCTACTGTAACCCTAACCCGTACAATAACCCTAACCCTAACACGTACCCTAAACCTAACCCGTAACCGAAACCTAACCCGAACCCTAAACTTAACCCGTATGCTAACCCTATCCTGTACCCTAAACCTAACCCTAACCAGTACCCTAACCCTAACCCTAACCCTAACCCTATCCGTACTCTAACCCTAACACTAACCCTAACCCTAACACTAATCCTAACCTGTACTCTAACACTAATCCTAACCCTAAACGTAACCCTAATCCTTACGCTAACCCTAACCCATACCTTAACACAAACCCTAAACCTAAGACTATCCCTAACCCGTACTCTAACCCTAAACCTAACCCTAACTCTAACCCTAACCAGTACTATAAACCTAAACCTAATCCTAACCCACAACCTAACTTTAACCCGTACTCTAACCCTATCCTGTAGCCTAACACTAACTCTAACACTAACCCCTAACCCTAACAATAACCCTAAACATTACCCTAACCGGTACCCAAACGGTAAACCTAACCCGTACCCTAACACTAAACTAAACCCACACTCTAACCCTAACCCTAAACCTAACCCTAAACGGCACCCTAAACTTAACCCTAACCCTAACCCTAACCATAACCCTTAACCGTACCCTAACCCTAACCCTAACTTTTACCCTAACCCTAACACTGACCCTAACCCTAACCCGTACCCTAACCCTAACCCGTACCCTAACCCTAACCCTATCCCTAACCCTATCCATACTCTAACCCTAACGCTAACCCTACCCCTTACTCTAACCTTAACCCTAACTCTAACCCTAAAGCGTAGCCTAACCCTAAACCTAACCCTAACACTAACCCTACCCCGTACTCTAAACCTAACCCTAACCCTAACCGTAACCCTAACCCGTACCCTAAACCTAACCCTAACCCTAACTCGTACCCTAACACTAACCCTAACCTTGACCCTAACCCTAACCCTAAACCTAACCCATACCTTAACCCTAACCCTAAACTTAACCCTAACCCTATTCCGTACTCTAAACCTAACCCTAACCCTTGCCCTAACCCGTACCAAACCCTATCCCGTACCCTAACCCTAACCCTAACCCGTACCCAAACCCTAAGAATAAACCTAAACCATACCCTAGCGCTAACCCTAACCCTAACCCTAACCGTAACACTAACCCGCACCCTAAACCTAAACCTAACCCTAACCCTAACCATAACCCTTACCCGTAACCTAACCCTAACCCATACCCTAACTCTAACCCTAAACTTAACTGTAACCCTGACCCGTACCCAAACCCCAACCCTAACCCTATCAGTAACCCTAACCCGTACACTAACACTAACCCTAACCTGTACCTAAACCTAACCCTTACCCGTAACCTAAACCTAACCCTAACCCTAAACTTAACCCGTACGCTAACCCTATCCTGTACCCTAAATCTAACCATAACCCGAAACCTAACCCTAAACCTAACCCTAAGCCTAACCCGTACATTAACCCTAACCCTAACACTAACTCTACCCTGTACTCTAACCCTAACCCTAAATCTATACCTAACCCATACCCTAACCCTAACCTGTACCCTAACCCGTACCCTAACCCGTACCCTAAACCTAACCCGTACTTTATCCCTAACCCTAACCCTAACCTGTACACTAAACCTAACCCTAACACTAACTCGTTCCCTAAACCTAACCCTAACCCTAAGCCTGACCCTAACCCTAACACTAACCCGTACCCTAAGCATAACCCATACCCTAACCCTAACCCTAAACCTAACCCTAAACCTACCCCATACCCTAACCCTACCCCGTACCCTATCGCTAACCCGAAGCCTAACCCTATCCCACACCCTAAACCTAACCCTCACCCTAGACCTAAACTGTACCCTAAACCTACCCGTAACCTAACCCTAACGCTAACCTGTACCCTTACCTAACACAAACACTAATCCTAATCCTAATCCTATCCCGTACACCAACCCTAACCCTAACCCGTACCCTAACCCTAACCCTAAACCTAACCGTAACCCTGACCCTAACCCTAAACCTAATACCGTACCCTAACCCTAACCCTAACCCGCATCCTAAACCTAACTCTAACACAAACCCGTACCATAAACCTAACACTAACCCTAACCCGTATAAAAAACCTAACACGTACACTAACCCTAACCGGTGCCTAACCCTAACCCACACACTAAACCTAACCCTAACCCTAGACCTAAACCGTATCCTCAACCTATCCCATACCCTAACCCTAATGCTAACCTGTACCCTAACCCAAACACTAACACTAACCCTAATACTAACCCTATCCCGTACACTAACCCTAACCCGTACCTTAACCCTAACCCGTACCATTACACGTACCTTAACCCTAACCCTAACCCGTACCCTTACGCGTAACCTAAACCTAACCCTAACCTGTACGCTAACACGTATCATGACCCTAACCCTAATCGTAACCTTAACCATAAACCTAACCCATACCCTACCCCTCACCCTAACCCATACCCTAACCCTAACTCGTACCCTAACACTAAACCTTACCCTAACCCCTAACACTAACCCTACACCGTACCCTAAACCTAACCCTAACCCTAACTCGTACCCTAAACCTAACACTAACCCTGACCCTAAACGTAAACCGTACCCTAACCCTAATCCGTACCCTAACCCTAAACCTAACCCTAACCCTAAACCTAAACCTAACCCTAACCTGTACAGTAACACTAAACCGTACCTTAACCCTAACCCTAACCCAAAACCTAACCCTAACCCTGACCCTAAACCTAACCCTAACCCGTACCCTAACCGAAACCGTACCCTAAACCTAACCCTAAACCTAACCCGTACCTTAACCCTAAACGTAATGCTAACCCGTACCGGAACCCTATCACTAACACGTACCCTAACCCTATCCCTAACACTAACCCGCACACTAAACCTAACCCTAACCCTAGACCTAACACGTACTCTAACCCTATACCGTAGCCCAGCCTTGACCCTAACCCGAACACTAACCCTACCCTAACGCGTACCCTAACCCTAACTGTAGGCTAACCCTAAATCTAACCCTAAACCCTAACCCTAACCCTAATCCTAACCCTTACCCTAACCCGTACCCAAACGATAAACCTTACCTGTACCCTAACACTAACCCAAACCCGTACTCATAGCCTAACCCTAACCCAATCCCGCACCCTTAACTTAACCCTAACCCTAACACAAACCATAACCCTTAACCGTAACCTAACCCTAAAACTAACCCATACCCTAACCCCAAACCTAACGCTAACCTGTACCCTAACAATAAGCCTAACCCTAAACCTGACCCTAAACCTAACACTAACACTTACACTAACCCTAACCCTACACTAACCGCACCCTAAACCTAACCCTAACCCGTACCATAACCCTAACCCATAACCTAAACCTAACCCTAACCCTAAACTTAAAGCTTACGCTAACCCTATCCCGGACCCTAAACCTAACCCTAACCCGTATCCTAACCCTAAACCTAACCCTAAGCCTAATCTGTACATTAACCCTATCCCTAACCCTATTATTAACCCTACCCTGTACTCAAACCCTAACCCTAACCCGTACACTAACCCTAACCCTAACCCTAACCCTAACACTAACACTGACCTGTACTCCAACCCTAACCCTAAACCTAACCCTGACCCTAATCCAAACCCTAACCCGTACACTAACCCTAACCCTAACCTGCACCCTAAACCTAACCCTAACGTGTACCCTCAGCCTAACCCGTAACCTAACCCTAACCCTAAACCAAAACTTAAACTGTACGCTAACCATATCCCTTACCCTAAACCTAACCCTAACCCGTAAACTAACCCTAAACCTAACCCTAAGCCTAACCCGTACATTAACCCTAACCCTAACCCTAACACTAACCCTAACCCATACCCAAACCCTATCAGTAACCCTAAACCATACCCTAGCACTAACACTAACCCTAACCCTAACCCTAACCATTACCCGTACCCTAACCCTAACCCACACCCTAACCCTAACCCTAAACTGAACCGTAAGCCTGACCCGTACACTAAACCTAAAATTAACCCGTACCCTAACCCCAACCCTAACCCTAACACTAACACTAATCCTAACCCGTACTCTAACCCTAACCCTAACCCCAAACCTACCCCTAAACCGTACTCTAAACCTAACCCGCACTGTAACACTAACCCTTACCCTAAACCTAAACCTAACCCGTACCCGAACCCTAAACTTAACCCTAACCGGTACCCAAACACTAAACCTAACACGTACACTAACTCTAAGCCTATCCCTAACCCTAACCCTAACCCGCACACTAAACCTAACCCTAACACTAGACCTAACATGTACACTAAACCTATCCCGTACCGGTACCTTAAACCTAACCTGTACAGTAATCCTAACACTAACCCTAACCCTAACCTAACCCTAATCCTAACACGTACCCTAACCCTCCCCGTAACCTAACCCTAACTCTAACCCTAACCCCTAACCCTAAACCTTACCCTAACAAGTACCCAAATGGTAAACCTAACCCGTACCCTAACAATAACCCAAAACCGTACTCTAACCCTACCCTAACCCTAACGTAACCTGCACACTAAACTTAACCCTAACCCTAAACCAAACCATAACTCTTAACCGTAATATAACCCTAACCCATAACCTAACCTGAACCCTAACCTTAACCATAATGCTAACCTATATCCTAACCCTAAAACTAACCCATACCCTAACCGCAAACCTAACCCTATCCCGTACCCTAACCCTAACCCTAACCCTAACCTGCACCCTAAACCTAACCCTAACCCATACCCTAACCCTAACCAGTAACCTAAATCTAACCCTTACTCTTAACTTAAACCGTACACAAACCCTATCCTGTACCCTAAACCTAAACTAAACCCGTATAATAACCCTAAACCTAACACTAAGGCTAACCCGTACATTAATCCTAACCCTAACACTAACACTAACCCTACACCGTACTCTAACACTATCCCTAACCCTAACCCGTACCCTAACCCTAAACCTAACACTAACCCGTACTGTAACCCTAAACCGTACCATAACCCTAACCCTAACCCTAACCCTAAACCGCACCCTAAACTTAACCCTAACCCTAACCATAACCATAACCCTTAACCGTACTTAAACCTAAACCTTACTCGTACCCTAACCCTAACACTGACCCTAACCCTAACCTGTACCCTAACCCTAACCCGTACCCTAACCCTAACCCTAACCCTATCCGTACTCTAACCCTAACCCTAACCCTACCCCGTACTCTAACCCTACCCCTAACTCTAACCCTAACCCGTACACTAACCCTAAACCTAACCCTAACACTAACCTTACCCCTTACTCTAACCCTAACCCTAACGGTAACTCAAACCCGTACCCTAAACCTACCTTAACCCTAACTCGTTCCCTAACCCTAACCCTGACCCTAACCCTAATCCTAACCCGTACCCTAAACCTAACCCATATCCTAACGCTAACCCTAAACCTAACCCTAACCCTTGTCCTAACCCGTACCCAACATTATCCCGTACACTAACTCTAACCCTAACCCGTACCCAAACCCTAAGAGTAACCCTAACCCATACCCTAGCGCTAACCCTAACCCTAAACCAAAGCCTAACCCGCACCCTAAACATAAACCTAACCATAACCCTAACCATAAAACTTATCCGTACCCTAACCCTAACCCATAACCAAACACTAACCCTAACCTTAACCGTAACCCTAACCCGTACCCTAACCCTAAGACTAACCCGTACCGTAACCCCAACCCTAACTCTAAACCGTACCATAACCTTATCCCTAAACCTAACCCTGACCCTAAACCTAACCATAACACATACCCTAAGCCTAACCCGCACCTAAACCTAACCCTAACCCGTACCCTAACCCTAACCCGTAACCTAACCTAAACCTAACCCTAAACTTATCCCGTACACTAACCCTATCCCGTACCCTAAACCTAACCATAACCTGTACCCTAAACCTCACCCTAACCCTAACTCATACCCTAACCCTAAATCTAACCCTGACACTAACCCTAACCCTAAGCTGTACCGTAAACCTAAACCAGACACTAACCCTAACCCTAAACCACCCGTAACCCTAACCCGTACCCTAAACCTAACCCTAACCCTTGACCTAACGCGTACTCAACCCTATCTCGTACCCTAACCCTAACCCTAACCCGTACCCAAACCCTAACAGTAACCCTAAACCATACCCTAGCGCTAACCCTAAACCTAACCCTAAGCCTAACGCACACCCTAAACCTAAACCTAAAACTAACCCTAACCATAACCCTTACCCGTACCCTAACCCTAACACATACCCTAACACTAACTCTAACCTTAACCGTAACCCCAACACGTACCCTAACCCTAAAACTAACCCGTACCCTAACCCCAACCCTAACCCTAACCCGTACCATAACCCTATCCCTAACCCTAACCCTGACCCTAAACCTAACCCTAACCCGTACCCTAAACCTAACCCGCACCTAAACCTAACCCTAACCCGTAACCTAACCCTAACCCGTAACCTATACCTAACCCTAATCCTAAACTTAACCCTGAAACTAACCCTATCCCATACCCTAAACCTAACCCTCACCCGTACCCTAACCCTAACCCTAACCCTACCCTCTCCGTACACTAACCCTAACCCTAACACTAACCCTAACACGTACTCTAACACTAACCGTAACCCTAAAACTTACCCTAACCTGTACTCTAACCCTAACCAGTACCCTAACACTAACCCTTACACAAACCCTAAACCTAACCCGTACCCTAACCCTAAACGTAACCCTAACCCGTACCCAAACACTAACCCTAACACGTACCCTAAACCTAACTCTAACCCTAACCCTAACCGCAGACTAAACCTAACCCTAAACCTACACCTAACACATACACTAACCCTAAACCGTACCGTAACCTTAACCCTAACCCGTACCGTAACCCTAACACTAAACCTAACCCTAACCCTAAACCTAACCCTAACCCTAACCCGTAGACTAACCCTAACCCGAACCATAACCCTAACCCTAATCCGAACCCAAAACCTACGCGTAGCCTAACCCTAAACCTAACCCTAACCCCTAATGCTAACCCTAACCCTAACCCTTACCCTAACCCGTTCCCAAACGATAAACCTAACCCGTACCCTAACACTAACCCAAACCCTTACTCTAACGGTAACCCTTACCCTAACCCTAACCCGCACCCTAAACTTAACCCTAATCCTAACCCAAACCATAACCCTTAACCGTAACCTAACAGTAACCCATACACTAAACGTAACCCTAAACTTAACCATAACCCTAACCCATACCCTAACCCTAAAACTAACCCGTACCCTAACACCAACCCTAACCCTAACCCGTATGCTAACACTAACCCTAAACCTAACCCGCACCCTAAACCTAACCCTAACACGGACCCTAACCCGAACCCGTAACCTAAACCTAACCCTAACCCTAAACTTAACCCGTATGCTAACCCTATCCCGTTCCCTAAACCTAACCCTAACCAGTATCCAAACCCGAAACCTAACCCTAAGCCTAACCCGTACATTAACCCTACTCTAACCCTAACACTAACCCTAACACATACTCTAAACCTAACCCTAACCCTAAACCATACTCTAAACCCTAACCCTAACCCTAACCCTCACCCTAACCCTAACCCATACTGTAACCCTAACCCGTACCACAACCCTAACCCTAACCCGTACCCCAAACCCTAACCCTAACCTAGAGCACTAACCCTAACCCTAACCCTAACCCTAACCCTACCCTAACCTGTACCCTAAACCTAACCCGTACCCTAACCCTAAACGGAATCCTAACCGGTACCCAAACCCTACCCTAACACGGACTCTAACCCTAACCCTAACCTTAAACCTAACCATAACCCGCACAGTAAACCTAACCCTCACCCTAGACCTAACTTACACTAACCCTATCGTGTACCGGAAACTTAATCCTAACCCATACCGGTACCCTAACATTAACCGTAAACCTAACCCTAACCCTAACCCTTACCCTAACCTTAACCCGTACCCTAACACTAACGCTAAGCCTAACACTAACCATAACCTGTAATCTAACCCTAAACCTAACCCTAACTCTAACCCTAACCCGTACTATAACCCTAACACGTACCCTAACACGTACCCTAACCCTAACACTAACCTTAACCCATACTCTAACCCTAAACCTAACCCTAACTCTAACCTTAACCCGTACTATAACCCTAACACTAACCCTAACCCTAACCCTAACCTGTACAGTAACCCTAATGCTTACCCTAACCCTAACCCTAAACATAACCCTAAACCTAACCCTAACCCTGACCCTAACCCTAACCCTAACCCTAACCCTACCCTAACCCTTAAACGTACCCTAACCCTAACCCGAAACCTAACCCGTACCCTAACCCTAAATGTAACCCTAATCCGTAACCAAACCCTAACACTAACATGTACCCTAACCCTAACTCTAACCCTAACCTGCACACTAAACCTAACCCTAACCCTAGACCTAACACGTACACTAACCCTATCCCGTACCCTTACCTTAACCCTAACCCGTAACGTAACCCTAACACTAACCCTAACCCTAACCCTAATCCGTACCCTAACCTTACCCATAGCCTAACACTAACTCTAACCCTAACCCCCAACCCTAAACCTAACCCTTACCCTAACCCGTACCCAAACGGTAAACCTCACCCGTACACTAACACTAACACAAACCCGTACTCTAATCCTAACCCTAACCCTAACCCTAACCCTAAACCTAACCTGTACCCTAACCCTTCCCGTAGCCTAACCCTAACTCTAACCCTAACACCTAACCCTAACCATAACCTTAACCCTTACCCTAACACGTACCCAAATGGTAAACCTAACTCGTACCCTAACACTAACCCAAACCCGTACTCTAAGCTTAACCCTAACTCTAACCCGCACCCTAAACTTAACACTAACACTAACGCAAACCATAACCCATAACCATACCCTAACCCTAACCCATACCCTAACCCGAACCCTAAACTTAACCGTAACCCTATCTCGTACCCTAACCCTAAAACTAACCCGTACCCTAACCACAACTCTAACCTTAATGCGTACACTAACACTAACCCTAACCCTAACCCTGGCCCTAAACCTAACCCTAACCGCACATTAACCCAAACCCTAACTCTAACACTAATCCTATCCTGTACTCTAAACCTAACCCTAACCCTAATCCTAACCCTAACCCGTACTCTAACCATAACCCTAATCCTAACACTAACCCTAACCCCATACTATAATCCTAAACCTAATCCTAACCCTTACCCTAACCCTAACTCGTACCGCAACCCGAACACGCACCCAACCCTAACCCTAACCATAAACCTAACACTAACCCTGACCCTAACCCTAACCCTAATCCCGTACCCTAACCTTAAGCCTAACCCGCAACCTAAACCTAACCCTAAACCTAGAACTAACCCGTAGCCTAACCTTAACCCGTACCCTAACACTAACACATACCCTAACCCTAACATGTACCCTAACCCTAACCCAGGGCCTAACTCTAACCCGCACCGTAAACCTAAACCTAACCCTAGACATAACCCGTACCCTAACCCTATCCGTACCCTAACCTTAGTCTTAAACCGTATCCTAACCCTAACACTAACCCTAACCTGTACACTAACCCTAACCCGTACACTAACCCTAACCCTAACCCTAACCCGTACCCTAACTCTAACCCGTAACCTAAACCTAACCCTAAAATTAACCTGTACACTAACCCTATCCCATAACCTAAACCTAACCCTAACCCGTACCCTAACTGTAACTCTAACCCTAACCTTGTCCGTACACTAACCCTGACACTAACCCTAACACTAACCCTAACCCATACTCTAACACTAACCCTAACCCTAAACCTAACCCTAACCCGTACTCTAACCCTAACCCGTACCCTAACCCTAAACTTAACCCTATCCGTACACTAACCCTAACCCTAACCCTAAACCTAACCCTAACCCGTACTCTAACCCTAACCCGTACCCTAACCCTAACCAGTACCCTAACACTAACCCTAACCCTAACATTAACCCTAACCCGTACTCTAACCCTAAACCTAAACCTAACTCTAACTCTAACCCGTACTATAACCCTAACCCGTACCCTAACACTAACCCTAAACCTAACACTAACCCTACCCCGTACTCTAACCTTAAACCTAACCCTAACTCTAACCCTAACCCGTAATGTAATCCTAAGCCTAACCCTAAACCTAACCCTAAACCGTACAGTAACATTAACGCGTACCCTAAACCGAAGCCTAACCCTAAACCTAACCCTAACCTTGACCCTAAATCTAACCCTAACCCGTACCCTAACCCTAAACCGTACCCTAACCCTAACCCGAAAACTAACCCATACACTAACCCTAAACGGAACCCTAACCGGTACCCAAACCCTAACCCTAACACATACTCTAAACCTCACCCTAACCTTAAACCTAACCATAACCGGCACACTAAACCTAACCCTAACACTAGACCTAACACTTACACTAAACCTATCGCATACTGGAACCTTAACCCTAACACGTACCGGTACCCTAACACTAACCGTAACCCTAACCCTATCCCTAATCCTTACCCTAACCTTAACCCGTACCCTAACACTAACCCTAAGCCTAACACTAACCATAACCCGTAATCTAACCCTAAACCTAACCCTAACTCTAACCCTAACCCTAACTCAAACCCTAACCCGTACCCTAACACTAAACCTAACCCTAACTCTAACCCTAACCCGTACTGTAACCCTAACCCTAACCCTAATCCTAACCAGTACAGTAACCCTAACGCGTACCCTAACCCTAACCCTAAACCTAACCCTAAACCTAACCATAACACTGACCCTAACCCTAACCCTAACCCTAACACTTAACCGTACCCTAACCCTAACCTGAATCCTAACCCGTACCCTAACCCTAAAAGTATCCCTAATCCGTACCCAAACACTAACCCTAACATGTACCCTAACCCTAACCCTAACCCGCACACTAAACCTAACCCTAACCCTAGACCTAACACGTACACTAACCCTATCCCATACCCTAACTTTAACCCTAACCCGTACCGTAACACTAACACTAACCCTAACCCTAACCCTAACCCTAATCTGTACCCTAACCTTAACTCTAACCCCCAACCCTAACCCTAACCCTTACCCTAACCCATAGCCAAACGGTAAACCTAACCCGTACCCTAACACTAACCCAAACCCGTACCCTAATCCTAACCCTAACCCTAACCCTAACCTGTACCCTAACCCTTCCCGTAGTCTAACCCTAACACTAACCCTAACCCCTAACCCTAACCCTAACCCTTACCCTAACACGTACCAAAACGGTAAACCTAACACGTACCCTAACACTAACCCAAACCCGTACTCTAAACCTAACCCTAACCCTAACACTTACACGCACCCTAAACTTAACCCTAACCCTAACGCAAACCATAACCCTTAACCGTACCCTAACCCTAAACCATACCCTAACCCCAACCCTAACCTTAACACGTACACTAACACTAACCCTAACCCTAACCCTAACCCTAACCCTAACCGCACACTAACCCTAACCCTAACCCTAAACCTAACACTAACCCTATCCCGTACTCTAAACCTAACCCTAACCCTAATCCTAACCCTAACCCGTACTCTAACCCTAACCCGTAACCTAAACCTAACCCTAACCCTAAACTTAACCTGTACACTAACCCTATCCCATAACCTAAACCTAACCCTAACCCGTACCCTAACCCTAACTCTAACCCTAACCCTATCAGTACCCTAACCCTGACACTAACCCTAACACTAACCCTAACCCATACTCTAACACTAACCCCAACCCTAAACCTAAACCTAAACCGTACTCTAACCCTAACCCGTACCCTAACCCTAACCCTAACCCTATCCGTACACTAACTCTAACCCTAACCCTAAACCTAACCCTAACCCATACTCTAACCCTAACCCGTACCCTAACCCTAACCAGTACCCTAACACTAACCCTAACCCTAACATTAACCGTAACCCGTACTCTAACCCTATATCTAAACCTAACTCTAACTCTAACCCGTACCTTAACACTAACCCTAAACCTAACACTAACCCTACCCCGTACTCTAACCCTAAACCTAACCCTAACTCTAACCCTAACCCGTAATGTAACCCTAAGCCTAACCCTAAACCTAACCCTAACCCGTACAGTAACACTAACGCATACCCTAACCCTAAGACTAACCCTAAACCTAACCCTAACCTTGACCCTAAATCTAACCCTAGCCCGTACCCTAACACTAAACCGTAGCCTAACCCTAACCCGAAACCTAACCCGTACCCTAACCCTAAATGTAACCCTAATCCGTACCCAAACCCTAACCCTAACACATACACTAACCCTAAACCTAACCTTAACCCGCACACTAAACCTAACCCTAACCCTAGACCTAACACCTACACTTACCCTATCCCATACCTTAACCTTAACCCAAACCCGTACCGTAACCCTAACACTAACCCTAACCCGTACCCTAACCCGTACCCTAACCCTACCCGTAGCCTAACCCTAACACTAACCCTAACCCTTAACACTAACCCTAACCCTTACCCTAACCCGTACCCTAACCTAACTCTAACCCTAACCCTATCCGTACACTAACCCTAACCCTAACCCTAACACTAACCCTAACCCGTACTCTAACACTAACCCTAACCCTAACCTAAACCTAACCCATACTGTAACCTTAAATCGTACCCTAACACTAACCCTTACCCTAACCCTAAACCTACCCCGTACCCTAACCCTAAACGGAACCCTAACCCGGCCCAAACCCTAACCCTAACACGTACCTAACCCTAACCCGCAAACTAAACCTAACCCTAACCCTACACCTAACACGTACTGTAACCCTATCCCATACCGTAACCTTAACACTAACCCGTACCGTAACCCTAACACTAAAAATAACCCTAACCCTAACCCTAAACCTAACCCATACACTAACCCTAACCCAAACCCTAACTCTAACACTAACCCGTACCCTAACCCTATCCCTAGCCTAACCCTAACCCTAACCCTAACCCCTAACCCTAACTCTAACCCTAAACCTTACCCTAAACCGTACCCAAACGGTAAACCTAACCCGTACCCTAACACTAACCAAAATCTGTACTCTAACGCTAACCCTAAACCTAACCCTAACCCGCACCCTAAACTTAACACTAACCCTTACCCAAACAATAACCCTTAACCGTAACCTAACCCTAACCCATACCCTAACCCTAATCCTAAACTTAACCATAAACCTTACCCGTACCCTAACCCTAAAACTAACCTGTACCCTAATCCCAACCCTAACCCTAACCCGTAGCGTAACACTCACCCTAAACCTAACCTGTACCCTAACCCGAAACGTAACACATAAACCTAGCCCTAACCCTAACCCGAAACGTAACACATACCCTAACCCTAAACCGAACCCGTACCCTATCCCTAACCCGTACCCAAACCTAACCCTAACCCATAAAATTAACCCTAAACCATACCCTAAACATAACCCTAAACCGAACTTGTACCCTACCCATAACGCTAACCCTGACCCTAACCCTAAACCTAACCCATACCCTAACCCTAACCCGTACCCTAAATCTAACCCTAACCCTAACTCGTACCCTATCCCTAACTTTAACCGTGACCCTAACCCTAACCCTAACCCGTACCCTAACCCTAACACTAACCCTAATCCTAAACCGTACACTAACCCTATCCCTAACCGTACCCTAACCCTAACACTAACCCTAACCCTAACCCCATGCCTAACCCTAACCCATACCCTAAACCTAACCCTAACCCTAACCCGCACCCTAAACTTAACACTAACCCTAACACTAACCCTAACCCCTAACCCTACCATAACACTAACCGTTACACTAACCTGTACCCAAATGTTAAACCTAACCCGTACCCTAACCCTACCCGTAGCCTAACCCTAACACTAACCCTAAACTGTACCCTAACCCTAACCCTACCATAACACTAACCGTTACACTAACCTGTACCCAAACGTTAAACCTAACCCGTACCCTAACACTAACACAAACCCGTACCCTAACCCGTACCCTAACCCTAACCCGTACCGTTACCCATACCTTAAACCTAACCCTAACCCGTACCCTAACCCGTACACTAACCCTAACCCTAACCTGTACGCTAACATGTAGCATAACACGAACCCTAACCCTAACCCTAACCCTAAACCTAAACCTAACCCATAACCTATGCTTAACCCTAAACCGTACCCTAACCCTAACCCTCAGCCTAACCCATAACACTAACCCTAACCCGTACCCTAAATCTAACCCTAACCTTAACTCGTACCCTAACCCTAACACTAACCCTGACCCTAAGCCTAACCCTCACCTGTACCCTAACCCGTACCCTAAACCTAACCCGTCCCCTAACCCTAAACTTAACCCTAACACTAACTTTAACACCCTACTATAACCCAAACCCTAAACCTAACCCTAAACCTAACCCTAACACGTACCGTTAATTTTACCCATCCCCTAACTGTAACCCTAACCCTAAACTTAACCGTAACCCTGACCCTAACCCAAAACGTAATCCCGTACCCTAACCCTAACACTAACCCGCATACTAAAATTAACCCTAACCCTAGACCTAACCCGTACCCTAACCCTAAACCGTACCCTAACACTAACCCTAACCCTAACCTGATGCCTAACCCTAACCCACACCCTAAACCTAAACCTAACCCTAAACCTAACCCTAACACTAACCCTACCCCGTACTCTAAGCCTAACCCTAACCCTAACCGTAACCCTAACCCGTACCCTAAACCTAACCCTAACCCTAACTCGTACCCTAACACTAACTCTAACCTTGACCTTAAACCGAACTCTAACCCTAAACCTAACCCATACCCTAACCCTAACCCTAAATTTAACCCTAACCCTATACCGTAACCTAAACCTAAACCTAACCCTTGCCCTAACCCGTACCCAAATCTATCCCGTACCCTAACCCTAACCTTAACCCGTACCTAAACCTAACCCTTACCCGTAACCTAAACCTAACCCTAACCCTAAACTTAACCCGTACGCTAAACCTATCCCGTACCCTAAACCTAACCCTAACCCATATCCTAACCCTAAACCTAACCTTAAGCCTAATCTGTACATTAACCCTAACACTAACCCTAACACTAATCCTACCTCGTACTCCAACCCTAACCCTAACCCTAACCCTAACCCATAAACTAACACTAACCCTAACCTTAAACCTAACCCTAACCCTAACCCTAACACTTATGCTAACCTGTACCCTAACCCTAACCCTAACCCTGACCCTAAACCTAACCTAACCCGTACAATAACCCTAACCCTAACCCTAACACGCACCCTTAACCTAACCCTAACCCGTACCCTCACCCTAACCCGTAACCTAAACCTAACCCTAGCCCTAAATTTAACCCGTACGCTAACCCTATCCCTTACCCTAAACCTAACCCTAACCCGTAAACGAACCCTAAACCTAACCCTAAGCCTAAACCGTACATTAACCCTAACCCTAACCCTAACACTAACCCTACCCCGTACTCTAACCCTAACCCTAACCCGTACCCTAACCCTAACCCGTACCCTAACCCTAACACTAACCCTAACACTAACCCTAACACTAACCCTACCCCGTACTCTAACACTAACCCTAACCCTAACCCTAACCCGTACCCTAAACCTAACTCTAAACCTAACTCTAACACTAACCCTAACCCGTAATCTATCCCTAACCCTAACCCTAACCCTAACCGTATTCTAACCCTAACCCTAACCCTCACCCTAACCCTAATGCGTACTGTAACCCTAACCCATACCATAACCCTAAACCTAACCTGTACCCTAAACCTAACCCTAATTCGTACCCTAACCCTAACCCTAACCCTGACCCTATCCCTAACCCTAAACCGTATCCTAAACTTAACCCATACACTAACCCTAAACCTAACCCTGACCCGTACCCTAAACCTAACCCTAACCCGTACCCTAACCCGTACCCTAACCCTGACGCTAACACTAACCCTAACACGTACCCTAAGCCTACCCCATACCTTAACCCTAAACCTAATCCTAACCCTAACCCTAACCCGTACCCTAAAACTAACCCTAACCCGTAATCTAACCCGTAACATAACCCTAACCCTAACCCGTACCCAAACCCTAGCAGTAACCCTAAACCATACCCTAGCGCTAACCCTAACCCTAACCCTAACGCTAACCCTAACCATTACCCGCACCCTAAACCTAACCCATACCCTAACCCTAACCCTAAACTTAACCGTAACCCTGACCCATACACTAAACCTAAAATTAAACCGTACCCTAAACCCAAACCTAACCCGAACCCTAACCCTAACCCTAACCCTAACCCTAACCCACACCAAACCTAACCCTAACCCGTAACCTATGCCTAACCCTAACCCTAACCCTTCCGCACTCTAACCCTAACCCTAACCCTAAACCTAACCCTAACCCTAACACTAACCCTAACCCGTACTCTAACACTAACCATAACCCTAACCTAACCCTAACCTGTACTCTAACCCTAATCCTTACCCTAACACTAACCCTTACCCTAAACCTAAACTTAACCCGTACGCTAACACTATCCCGTACCCTAACCCTAACCCTCAGCCTAACCCATAACACTAACCCTAACCCGTACCCTAAATCTAACCCTAACCTTAACTCGTACCCTAACCCTAACACTAACCCTGACCCTAAGCCTAACCCTCACCTGTACCCTAACCCGTACCCTAAACCTAACCCGTCCCCTAACCCTAAACTTAACCCTTACACTAACTTTAACACCCTACTATAACCCAAACCCTAAACCTAACCCTAAAACTAACCCTAACACGTACCGTTAATTTTACCCATCCCCTAACTGTAACCCTAACCCTAAACCTAACCGTAACCCTGACCCTAACCCAAAACGTAATCCCGTACCCTAACCCTAACACTAACCCGCATACTAAAATTAACCCTAACCCTAGACCTAACCCGTACCCTAACCCTAAACCGTACCCTAACACTAACCCTAACCCTAACCTGATGCCTAACCCTAACCCACAACCTAAACCTAAACCTAACCCTAAACCTAACCCTAACACTAACCCTACCCCGTACTCTAAGCCTAACCCTAACCCTAACCGTAACCCTAACCCGTACCCTAAACCTAACCCTAACCCTAACTCGTACCCTAACACGAACTCTAACCTTGACCTTAAACCGAACTCTAACCCTAAACCTAACCCATACCCTAACCCTAACCCTAAATTTAACCCTAACCCTATACCGTAACCTAAACCTAAACCTAACCCTTGCCCTAACCCGTACCCAAATCTATCCCGTACCCTAACCCTAACCTTAACCCGTACCTAAACCTAACCCTTACCCGTAACCTAAACCTAACCCTAACCCTAAACTTAACCCGTACGCTAAACCTATCCCGTACCCTAAACCTAACCCTAACCCATATCCTAACCCTAAACCTAACCTTAAGCCTAATCTGTACATTAACCCTAACACTAACCCTAACACTAATCCTACCTCGTACTCCAACCCTAACCCTAACCCTAACCCTAACCCATAAACTAACACTAACCCTAACCTTAAACCTAACCCTAACCCTAACCCTAACACTTATGCTAACCTGTACCCTAACCCTAACCCTAACCATGACCCTAAACCTAACCTAACCCGTACAATAACCCTAACCCTAACCCTAACACGCACCCTTAACCTAACCCTAACCCGTACCCTCACCCTAACCCGTAACCTAAACCTAACCCTAGCCCTAAATTTAACCCGTACGCTAACCCTATCCCTTACCCTAAACCTAACCCTAACCCGTAAACGAACCCTAAACCTAACCCTAAGCCTAAACCGTACATTAACCCTAACCCTAACCCTAACACTAACCCTACCCCGTACTCTAACCCTAACCCTAACCCGTACCCTAACCCTAACCCGTACCCTAACCCTAACACTAACCCTAACACTAACCCTAACACTAACCCTACCCCGTACTCTAACACTAACCCTAACCCTAACCCTAACCCGTACCCTAAACCTAACTCTAAACCTAACTCTAACACTAACCCTAACCCGTAATCTATCCCTAACCCTAACCCTAACCCTAACCGTATTCTAACCCTAACCCTAACCCTCACCCTAACCCTAATGCGTACTGTAACCCTAACCCATACCATAACCCTAAACCTAACCTGTACCCTAAACCTAACCCTAATTCGTACCCTAACCCTAACCCTAACCCTGACCCTATCCCTAACCCTAAACCGTATCCTAAACTTAACCCATACACTAACCCTAAACCTAACCCTGACCCGTACCCTAAACCTAACCCTAACCCGTACCCTAACCCGTACCCTAACCCTGACACTAACACTAACCCTAACACGTACCCTAAGCCTACCCCATACCTTAACCCTAAACCTAATCCTAACCCTAACCCTAACCCGTACCCTAAAACTAACCCTAACCCGTAATCTAACCCGTAACATAACCCTAACCCTAACCCGTACCCAAACCCTAGCAGTAACCCTAAACCATACCCTAGCGCTAACCCAAACCCTAACCCTAACGCTAACCCTAACCATTACCCGCACCCTAAACCTAACCCATACCCTAACCCTAACCCTAAACTTAACCGTAACCCTGACCCATACACTAAACCTAAAATTAACCCGTACCCTAAACCCAAACCTAACCCGAACCCTAACCCTAACCCTAACCCTAACCCACACCAAACCTAACCCTAACCCGTAACCTATGCCTAACCCTAACCCTAACCCTTCCGCACTCTAACACTAACCCTAACCCTAACCCTAACCCTAACCCTAACACTAACCCTAACCCGTACTCTAACACTAACCATAACCCTAACCTAACCCTAACCTGTACTCTAACCCTAATCCTTACCCTAACACTAACCCTTACCCTAAACCTAAACTTAACCCGTACGCTAACACTATCCCGTACCCTAAACCTAACCCTAACCCATAACCTAACCCTAAACCTAACCCTAAGCCTAACCCGTACATTAACCCTAACCCTAACACTAACACTAACCCTACCCCGTACTCTAACCCTAACCCTAACTCTAACCCTAACCCTTACCCTAACCCTAACCCTAACCCTAACACTAACACTAACCCTAACCCTAACCCTAAACTTAATCGTAACCCTGACCCGTACCCTAAACCTAAAATTAACCCGTACCCTAACCCCAACCCTACCCCGTACCCGTACCCTAACCCTATCCCTAATGCTAACACTGACCCTAAACCTAAACCTAACCCATACCCTATCCCTAAACCTAACACTAACCCTCACCTAAACCTAACCCTAACCCGTACCCTAACCCTAACCCATAACCTAAACCTGAAACTAACCCTAAACTTCACCCCTAAGCTAACCCTATCCCGTACCCTAAACCTAACCCTAACGCCTACCCTAACCCTAAAGCTAACCCAATCCGCACTCTAACCCTAAAACTAACCCTAACCCTAACACTAACCCTAACCAGTACTCTAACACTAACCCTAACCCTAAACGTAACCCTAACCCATACGCTAACCCTAACCCGTACCCTAACACTAACCCTAACCCTAACACTATCCCTAACCCGAACTCTAACCCTAAACCTAACCCTGTCTCTAAACCAAACCCATAGTATAACCCTAAATGTAACCCTAACCCTAAACCTAACCCTAACCCGTACTCTAACCCTATCCTGTAGCCTAACACTAACTCTAAACCTAACCCCTAAACTTAACCCTAACCCTTACCTAACCCGTACCCAAACGGTAAACCTAACCCATACCCTAACACTAACCCAAACCCGTACTCTAACCCTAACCCTAACCCTATCCCTAACCCTAAACCGCACCCTAAACTTAACCGTAACCCTAACGCTAACCATAACCCTTAACCGTACCCTAAACCTAACCCTAACTCGTACCCTAACCCTAACACTGACCCTAATGCTAACCCGTACACTAACCTTACCCCGTACTCTAACCCTAACCCTAACTCTAACCCTAACCCGTACCTTAACCCTAAACCTAACCCTAACACTAACCCTACCCCGAACTCTAACCCTAACCCTAACCCTAACCGTAACCCAAATCCGTACGTAATCCTAACCCTAACACGTACCCTAAACCTAACCCTAACCCTAACCCTATCCGCACTCTAACACTAACCCTAACCCTAACCCTAACCATAACCCGTACTGTAACCCTAACCCTAAACCTAACCCTATCCCGACCCTAACCCTAACCCGTAACCTAAATCTAACCCTAACCCTAAACTTAACCCATACACTAACCCTATCACGTACCCTAAACCCAACCCTAACCCGTACCCTAACCCTAACCCTAACCCTATCCGCACTCTAACCCTAACCCTAACCCTAACCCTAACCCTAACACTAACCATAACCGTACTGTAACCCTAACCCTAAACCTAACCCTAACCCGACCCTAACCCTAACCCGTACCCTAAATCTAACCCTAACCCTAAACTTAACCCGTACACTAACCCTATCACGTACCCTAAACCCAACCCTAACCCGTACCCTAACCCTAACCCTAACCCTATCCGCACCCTAACCCTAACCCTAACCCTAACACTAACCCTAACCCATATTCTAACCCTAACCCTAAACCTAAACCTAACCCTAACCCGATTCTAACCCTAACCCGTACCCTAACACTAAACCTTACTCTAACCCTAAACTTAACCCATACCCTAACCCTAAACGTAACACTAACCCGTACCCAAACCCTAACCCTAACACGTACCCTAACCCTAACCCTAACCCGCACACTAAACCTAACCCTAACCTTAGACCTAACACGTACACTAAACCTATCCCATACCGTAACCTTAACGCTAACCCGTACCGTAACCCTAACACTAAAACTATCCCTAACCCTAACCTTAACCCGTACACTACCCTAACCCTAACCCTAAACGTACCATAACCCTAACCCTAAACCTAACCCTTACCCGTACTCTAACCCTAACCCTAACCCTAACCCTAACCATAACCCTTACCCGTACCCTATCCCTAACCCATACCCTAACACTAACCCTAATTTTAACCGTAATCTTAACCCGTACCCCAAACCTAAAACTAACCCGTACCCTAACCCCAACCCTAACCCTAAACCTAACCCTAACCCTAAACCTAACCCTATCCGTACACTAACCCTAACCTTAACCCTAACACTAATCCTAACCCGTACTCTAACCCTAACCCTTTTCCTAAACCTAACCCTAACCCATACTTTAACCCTAACCCATACCCTAACACTAAACCTTACCCTAACCCTAAACCTAACACGTACCCTAACCCTAAATGTAACCCTAACCAGTACCCAAACTGTAACCCTAACACGTACACTAACCCTAACCTTAACCCTAACCCGCACACTAAACCTAACCCTAACTCTAGACCTAACATGTACACTAAACCTATCCCGTACCGGAACATTAAACCTAACCCGTACAATAACCCTAACACTAAGCCTAACCCTAAACCTAAATCTAACCCTTACCCGTACACTAACCCTAACCCGAACGCTAACCCGTACCCTAACCCTATCCGTAGCCTAACCGTAACTCTAACGTTAACCCCTAACCCTAAAACTAACCCTAACCCTTACCCTAACCCGTACCCAAATGGTAAACATAACCCATACGCTAACACTAACCCAAACCCGTACTCTAACCCTAACCCTAAACCTAACCCGCACCCTAAACTTAACCCTAAACCTAACGCAAACCATAACCCTTAACCGTAACTTAACCCTAACCCATACCCTAACCATAACCCTAAACTTAACCATAATCCTAACCTGTACCCTAACCCTAAAACTAACCCGTACCCTAACCGCAACCCTAACCCTAACCCGTACCCTAACACTAACTCTAACCCTAACCCTGACCCTAAACCTACCCCTAACCCTTACACTAACCCTAACCCTAACCCGCACTCTAAACCTACCCCTAACCCGATCCCTAACCCTAACCCGTAACCTAAACCTAACCCTAACCATAAACTTAACCCGTTCACAAACCCTACCCGTACCCTAAACCTAACCCTAACCCATATTCTAACCCTAAACCTAAACCTAAGCCTAACACGTACATTAACCCTAACCCTCACCCTAACACTAACCCTACCCCGTACTCTACACTAACCCTAACCCTAACCCGTAACCTAACCCTAAACCTAACCCTAACCCTAACACTAACGCTAACACTTACTCTAACCCTAACCCTAACCCTAACACTAACCGTACTCTAACCCTAACCGTCAACCTAACACTAACCCGTACTGTAACCCTAACCCAAACCATAACCCTAACACTAACCAGTACCCTAACCCTAACCCTAATTCGTACCCTTACCCTAACCCTAACCCTGACCCTTAACCTAAGCCTAACCCGTACACTAATCCCAACCCAAACCCTAACTCTCACCTAAACCTGACCCTAACCCATACCCTAACCATAACCCATCACCTAAACCTAACCCTAACTCTAAACTTAACCCGTACACTAACCCTATCCCGTACCATAAACCTAACCCTAACCAGTACCCTAACCCTAACCCTAACACTTTCCGTACACTA
The DNA here is from genome assembly GCA_032313775.1 of Urocyon cinereoargenteus. NCBI lineage: Eukaryota > Metazoa > Chordata > Mammalia > Carnivora > Canidae > Urocyon > Urocyon cinereoargenteus. The sequence continues at coordinate 36,927 of JAVLSZ010000317.1, read as the reverse complement.
ACCCTAACCCTAACACTAACACTAACCCTAACCCGTACTCTAACTCTAACCCTAAACCTAAAACTAACCCTAACCCGCACTCTAACCATATCCCGTACCCTAACACTAACATTTACCCTAACCCTAGACCTAACCCATACCCTAACCCTAAACGTAACCCTAACCCGTCCCCAAACCCTAACCCTAACACGTACCCTAACTCTAACCATAACCCTTACCCTAACCCGTACGCAAACGGTAAACCTAACTTGTACCCTAACACTAACCCAAACCAGTACTCTAACCCTAACCCTAACCCTAACCCTAACACTAACCCTAATCTGTACTCTAACCCTAACCCTAACCCTAACCCTAAACGTATTCTAAACCTAACCCTAACTCTAAAACTAACCATAACCTTAAGACTAACCTAACCCGTACTCTAACCCTAACCCTAACCCTAAACCTAACCCTAACCTGTACTCTAACCCTATCCCGTACCCTAACAAAAACCCTTACCCTAACCCTAAACCTAACGCGTACCCTAAACCTAAACATAACCCTAAACTGTACCCAAACCCTAAACCTAACACGTTCCCTAACCCTAACTCTGACACTAAACCTAACCCTAACCCGTAACTTAACCCTAACCCACACCTAAACCTAACCCTAACCCGTAACCTAACTCTAAACCATAACCTAAACCTAACCCTTACCGTAAACTTAACCCGTACACTAACCCTATCCTGTACCCTAAACCTAACCCTAACCCGTACCCTAACCCTAACCCTAACCCTAACCCAGCCGTACACTAACCCTAACCCTAACCCTAACACCTACCCTAACCCGTACTGTAAACCTAACCCTAACCCTAAACCTAACACTAACCCGTACTCTAACCCTATAAGGTACACCAACACTAACTCTTACCCTAACCCTAAACCTAACCCGTACACTAACCCTAAACTTAACTCTAAACCATACCCAAACTATAACCCTAACACGTACCCTAACCCTAACCCTAACCCTAACCCTAACAATTACCCTAACCTGTACCCAAACGGTTAACCTAACCCGTACCCTACCACTAACCCAAACCCGTACTCTAACCCTAACACTAACCCTAACACTAACCCTACCCCGGACTCTAACACTAACCCTAACCCTAACCATAAAACGTACCCTAACCGTAACCCTAACCCTAACCTGTACTCTAAACCTAATCCTAACCCTAACACTAACCCTACCCCATACTCTAAACCTATCCCTAACCCTAACCCGTACCCGTACCCTAACGCTAACACTAACCCTAACCCTAACACTAATCCTAACCCGTACTCTAACCCTAACCCTTACCCTAACAGTACTCTAACCCTAACCCTAACCCTCACCCTAACCCTAACCCGTACTGTAACCCTAAACCATACCATAACCCTAACCCTAACCCGTACCCTAACCCTAACCCTAATTCGTACCCTAAACCTAACCCTAAACCTGACCCTAACCCTAACCCTAACCCGTACCCTAAAACTAACCCATACCCTAACCTTAACCATAAACCTAAAACTAACCCTAACCCGTACCCTAAACCTAACCCTAACCCTTGACCTAAACCGTACCCAACCTTATCCCGTACCCTAACCCTAACCCTAACCCGATCCAAACCCTAACAGTAACCCTAACCCATACCCTAGCGCTAACCCTAACCCTAACCCTAAGACTAACCAGCACCCTAAACCTAAACCTAACCCTAAACCTAACCATAAACCTTACCCATACCCTAACCCTAACCCATACCCTAACACTAACCCTAACTTTAACCGTAACCCTAACACGTACACTAACCCTAAAACTAAACTGTACCCTAACCCCAACCCTAACCATAACCCGTACCATAACCCTATCCCTAACCCTAACACTTACCCTAAACCCAACCCTAACCTGGACCCTAACCCTAACCCGCACCTAAACCTAACCCTACCCCATACCCTAACTCTAACCCATAACCTAAACCTAATCCTAACCATAAACTTAACCCATATACTAACCCTATCCCGTACCCTAAACCTAACCCTAACCCTAACCCTAACCCTAACCCTAACCGTACACTAAACCTGACCCGAACCCTAACACTAACCCTAACCCGTACTCTAACCCTAACCCTAAATCTAAACCTAACCCTAACACGTACTCTAACCCTATCCCGTACCCTAACACTAACCCTTACCCTAACCCTAAACCTAACCTGTACCCTAACCCTAAATGTAACTCTAACCCGTCCCCAAACACTAACCCTAACACGTACCCTAACCCTAACGTTAACACTTTCCCTAACCCGTACCCAAGCGGTAAAACTAACCCGTACCCTAACACTAACCCAAACCCGTACTCAAACCCTGACCCTTACCCTAACACTAACCCTATCCCGTACTCTAACCCTAACCCAAACCCTATCCCTAACCGCATTTTAACCCTAAACCTAACCCTCACCCTAATCCTAACCCTTACTGTAACCCTAACCCATACCATAACCCTAACCCTAACCCGTAACCTAACCCTAACCCTAATTCGTACCCTAACCCTAACCATAACCCTGACCCTAACCCTAACCCTATCCCGTACCCTAAACCTAACCTGTACCCTTACCCTAAACCTAACCCTATCCGTACCCTAAACCTAACCCTAACACGTACCCTAACCTTAAACCTACCCTAAACCTGACCCTAACCCTAACCCTAACTCGAACCATAAGCCTAACCCATAACCTAACCCTAACACTAACACTAACCCTTAGCCGTACTCTAACCCTAACCCTAACCCTAACCCGTAACTGTACACTAAACCTAACCCTAACCCTAACCCTAACCCGTACTCTAACCCTAACCCTAACGCTAACAATAACCCTAGCCCCGTACTCTAACACTAACCCTAAACCTAACACTAACCCGTACTCTAACCCTGACCCTACCCTAACCCTAATACTAACCCTAACCCGTACTCTAACCCTAACCCTAGCCCTAACCGTATTCTAAACCTAACCCTAACCCTCACCCTAACCCTAACCCGTACTGTAACCCTAACCCGTACCATAACCCTAACCCTAACCCGTACCCTAAACCTAACCATAATTCGTACCCTAACCCTAACCCTAACCCTAACCCGTACCCTAAAACTAACCTGTACCCTAACACTAAACCTAACCATAACCCGTACCCTAACCCTAAACCTAACCCGTACCCTAACCATAAACCTAACCTAAACCTGACCCTAACCCTAACCCTAACACCTACCCTAAGCATAACCCATACCCTAACCCTAACCCTAACACTAACACTAATGCTACCCCGTACCCTAAACACTAACCCTAACCCTAACACTAACCCTAACCAGTACTCTAACCCTAACCCTTACCCTAACCGTACTCTAAACCTAACCCTAACCCTACTCGAGCCCTAACCCGTACTGTAACCCTAACCCATACCATAACCCTAACCCTAACACGTACCCTAACCCTAACCCTAAATCGTACCCTATCCCTAACCCTAACCCTGACCCTAACCCTAACACTAACCCGTACCCTAAACCTAACCCATACCCGAACCCCAAACCTAACCCTAACCTGTACCCTAAATCTAACCCTAACCCGTACCCTAACCCTAATCCTAACCCATACCCTAAGCCTAACCCATACCCTAACGCTAACCCTAATCCTAACCCTAACCCTAACCTTTACCTAAACCTAACGCTAACCCTTGACCTAACTCTGACCCAACCCTATCCCGTAACCTAACCCTAACCCTAACCCGCACCCTAAACCTAAACCTAACCATAACACTAACCATAACCATTACCCGTACCCTAACCCTAACCCATACCCGAACCCTATCCCTAAACTTAACCGTAACCCTGACCAGTACCCTAAACCTAAAATTAACCCCGTACCCTAAACCCATAACTTTTCCCTAACCCGTACCCTAACCCTAACCCTAATCCTAAATCTAACCCATACCTAAACCTAACCCTAACCCTTAACCTAAGCCTACCCCTAACCCTCAACTTTACCCCTACGCTAACCATATCCCATACCCTAAACCTAACCCTAACTCGTAACCTAACCCTAAACCTAACTTAAGCCTAACCCGTACATTAACCCTAACCCTAACACTAACACTAACCGTACCCCGTACTCTAAGCTAACCCTAACTCTAACCCTAACCCGGACCCTAACCCTAACCCTAACCCTAACCCTAACACTATCCCTACCCCGTACTCTAACCCTAACACAAACCCTAAACCTAACCCGTACCCATACCCTAAACCTAACCTAACCCTAACAATAACCCTAACCCGTACTCTAACCCTAACCCTTACCCGAACCGTACTCTACCCTAACTCTAACCCTCAACCTAACCCTAACCCGTACCCTAAACCTAACCCATACCCTAACCCTAAACCTAACCCTAACCTGTACCCTAAACCTAAACCTAACCCATACCCTAACCCTAATCCTAATCTGTACCCTAAGCCTAACCCATACCCTAACCCTAACCCTAATCCTAAACCTAACCCTAACCCATACCTAAATCTAACCCCAAACCTATCCCTAACCCATACTCTACCACTAACTCAAACCCTAAACCTAACCCGTCCCCTTACCCTAACCCTAACCCTAACGATAACACTAACCCTAACCCGTACTTTAACCCTAAACCTAAGCCTAACCCTAACACTATCCCTACCCCGTACTCTAACCCTAACCTAAAACCTAACCCTAACCCATACCATAACCCTAACCCGAACCCTAACCCTTACCCTAACACTAACCCTAACTCTAACACTAACCCTAACCTTAACTCTAACCGTTCTCTAAACCTAAACCTAACCCTCTCCCTAAACCTAACACGTACTGTAACCCTAACCCATACCATAACCCTAACCCTAACCCTAAACTTAACCGTAACCCTGACCCGTACCCTATCCCTAAAACTAACCCCTACCCTAACCCCAACCCTAACCCTAACCCGTACCCTAACCCGTACACTAACCCTATCCCGTACCCTAAACCTAACCCTAACCCATACCCTAACCCTAACCCTAACCCTAACACTATCCGTACACTAACCCTAACCCTAACCCTAACACTAACCCAAACCCGTACTCTAACCCTAACCCTAACCCTAAACCTAACCCTAACCCGTACTCTAACCCTATCCCGTACCCCAACACTAACTCTTACCCTAACCCTAAACCTAACCCGTACCTTAACCCTAAACGTAACCCTAACCCGTACCCAAACTCTAACCCTAACACGTACCCTAACAAAAACACTAACCCTAACAATTACCCTTACCCGTACCCAAACTTTAAACCTAACCCGTACCCTACCACTAACCCAAACCCGTACTCTAACCCTAACACTAACCCTAAAACTAACCCTACCCCGGACTCTAACACTAACCCTAACCCTATCCATAACCCGTACCCTAACCCTAACACTAACCCTAACCCGTACACTAACCCTAACCCTAACCCTAACAATAACCCTACCCCGTACTCTAACCCTATCCCTAAACCTAACCCGTACCCGTACCCGTACCCTAACGCTAACACTGACCCTAACTCTAACACTAACCCTAACCCGTAGTCTAACCCTAACGCTTACCCTAACCGTACTCTAACCCTAACCCTAACCCTCACCCTAACCTTAACCCGTACTGGAACCCTAAACCATACCATAACCCTAACCCTAACCCGCACCCTAACCCTAACCCTAATTCGTACCCAAAACCTAACCCTAACCCTGACCCTAACCCTAACCCTAACCCTAACCCGTACACTAAACCTAACCCTAACTCGTACACTAACCCTAACCCTGACCCTGACCCTAACCCTAACCCGTACCCTAAGCCTAACCCATACCCTAACCCTAACCCTAATCCTAACCCTAACCATAACCCGTACCTAAACCTAACCCTAACCCTTGACCTAACTCGTACCCAACCCTGTCCTGTCACCTAATCCTAAACCTAATCCGTACCCAAACCCTAACACTAACCCTAACCCATACCGTAGCGCTAACCATAACCCTAACCCTAACCCGCACACTAAACCTAAACCTAACCCTAACACTAACCATAACCATTACCCGTACCCTAACACTAACCCATACCCTAACCCTAACCCTAAACTTAACCGTAACCCTGACCCGTACCCTAAACCTAAAATTAACCCATACCCTAACCCCAACCCTATCCCTAATCCATAACCTTACCCTAACCCTAAACCTAACCCAAACCCTATCCCGTACCCTAAACCTAACCCTAACCTGTAACCTAACCCTAAACCTAATCCTAAGCCAAACCCGTATATTAACCCTAAACCTAACACTAACACTAACCCTACACTGTACTCTAACACTAACCCTAACACTATCCCTAACCCGTACCCTAACCCTAACCCTAACCCTAACTCTAACCCTAGCACTAACCCTACCCCGTACACTAACCCTCACCCAAACCCTAATCCTAACCCGTACCCTAACCCTAACCCTAACCCTAACCCTAACCCTTACCCTAACACTAACCCTAACCTGGACTCTAAGCCTAACCCTAAACCTAACACTAACCCTAACACTAACCGTACTCTAACCCTAACCTAACCCTCACCCTAACCTTAACCCGTACTGTAACCCTAACCTGTACCATAACCCTAACCCTAACCCTAAACTTAACCGTATACCTGACCGTACCCTAACCCTAAAACTAACCCGTACCCTAACCCCAACCCTAACCCTAACCCGTACCCAAACCCTCTCTCTAACGCTAACCCTGACCCTAAACCTAACCCTAAACCGTACCCTAACACTAACCCTAACCCTCAGTAAACCTAACCCTAACCCGTACACTAACCCTAACCCGTAACCTAAACCTAACCCTAAACCTAAACTTAAACCATACGCTAACCCTATCCCGTAACCTAAACCTAACCCTAACCCGTACCCTAACCCTAACCCTAACCTTAACCTACCCGTACTCTAACCCTAACCGTAACCATAACCCTAACACTAACACTAACCCGTACTCTAACCCTAACCCTAAACCTAGACGTAAACCTTACCCGTACTCTAACCCTAAGCCGTACCCTAACACTAACCCTAACCCTAACACTATCCCTAACCCGTACTCTAACCCTAAACCTAAACCTACTCTAACCCTAACCCGTACTATAACCCTAAACCTAACCCTAACCCTAAACCTAACCCTAACCTGTACTCTAACACTATACCGTAGCCTAACACTAACTCTAACCCTAACCCCTAACCCTAACCCTAACCCTAACCCTTACCCTAACCCGTACCCAAAAGGTAAACCTAACCCGTACCCTAACACTAAACCAAACCCGTACTCTAACCCTAACCCTAACACTAACCATAACCCTAAACCGCACCCTATACTTAACCCTAACCCTAAACCTAACCATAACACTTAACCGCAACCTAAACCTAACCCTAACTCGTATCCTAACCCTAACACTGACCCTAACCCTAACCCGTACCCTATCCCTAACCCATACCCTAACCCTAACCCTAACCCTAACCCTAACCCTATCCGTACACTAACCCTAACACTAAATCTAACACCTACCCTAACCCGTACGCTAACCATAACCCTAACCATAACCTAACACTAACCCATACTCTAACCCTATCCGGTACCCCAACACTAACTCTTACCCTAACCCTAAACCTAACCCGTACCCTAACCCTAAACGTAACTCTAAACCATACCCAAACTCTAACCCTAACACGTACCCTAACCCTAACCCTAACCCTAACCCAAACAATTATCCTAACACGTACCCAAACTGTAAACCTAACCTGTACCCTAACACTAACCCAAAACTGTACCCTAACCCTAACACTAACCCTACCCCGAATCTAACACTAACCCTAACCATAACCATAACCCGTACCCTAACCCTAACCCTAACCCTAACACTAACACTAACCCGTACTCTAACCCTATCCCTAACCCTAACACTAACCCTACCCCGTACTCTAACCCTATCCCCAACCCTTACCCATACCCGTACCCTAAACCCTAACACTAACCCTAACCCTAACACTAACCCTAACCCGTACTCTAACCCTAACCCTTACCCTAACAGTACTCTAACCCTAACCATAAGCCTCACCCTAACCCTAACCCGTACTGTCACCCTAAACCATACCATAACCCTAACCCTAACACGTACCCTAACACTAACCCTAATTCGAACCCTAAACCTAACCCTAACCCTGACCCTGGCCCTAACCCTAAGACTAACCCATACCATAGCGCTAACCATAACCCTAACCCTAACCCGCACACTAAACCTAAACCTAACCCTAACACTAACCATAACCATTACCCATACCCTAACCCTAACCCATACCCTAACCCTAACCCTAAACTGAACCGTAACCCTGACCCGTACCCTAAACCTAAAATTAACCCATACCCTAACCCCAACCCTATCCCTAACCTATAACCTTACCCCAACCCTAAACCTAACCCAAACCCTATCCGTACACTAAACCTAACCCTAACCCGTAACCTAACCCTAAACCTAAAACTAACCTTAACCCATACATTAACCCTAACCCTAACAGTAACACTAACCCTACCCCGTAGTCTAACACTAACCCTACATCTAAACCTAACCCGTACCCTAACCCTAACCCTAACCCTAACCCTAACACTAACCCTAACACTAACCCTACCCCGTACTCTAACCCTCACCCAAACCCTAATTCTAACCCATACCCGAACCCTAATCCTAACCCTAACGCTTACCCTAGCACTAACCCTAACCTGGACTCTAAGCCTAACCCCAAACCTAACCCTAACCCTAACCCTAACCGTACTCTAACCCTAACCCTAACCCTCACCCTAACCCTAACCCGTACTGTAACCCTAACCCGTACCATTACCCTAACCCTAACCCTAAACTTAACCGTAAACCTGACCCGTACCCTGACCCTAAAACTAACCTGTACCCTATCCCCAACCCTAACCCTAACCCATACCTTAACCCTCTCCCTAAAGTTAACCCTGACCCTAAACCTAACCCTAAACAGTACCCTAACCTTAACCCTAACCCTCACCTAAACTTAACCCTAACCCGTAACCTAACCCTAACCCGTAACCTAAACCTAACCCTAAACCTAAACTTAACCCGTACGCTACCCTATCCCGTAACCTAAACCTAACCCTACCCGTACCCTAACCCTAACCCTAACCCTAAACCTATCTGTACTCTAACCCTAACCCTAACCATAACCCTAACACTAACCCTAAGCCGTACTCTAACCCTAACCCTAAACCTAAACGTAACCCTAACCCGTACTCTAACCCTAAAGCATACCCTAACACTAACCCTAACCCTAATACTATCGCTAACCTGTACTCTAACCCTAAACCTAACCCTAACTCTAACCCTAACACGTACTATAACCCTAAACCTAACCCTAACCCTAAACCTAACCCTAACCCGTACTTTAACCCTATACCGTAGCCTAACACTAACTCTAACCCTAACCCCTAACCCTAACGCTAACCCTAACCCTTACCCTAACCCATACACAAAAGTTAAACCTAACCCGTACCCTAACATTAAACCAAACCCGTACTCTAACCCTAACCCTAACACTAACCATAATCCTAAAACGCCCCCTAAACTTAACCCTAACCCTAAACGTAACCATAACACTTAACCGTACTGTAACCCTTACCCTAACTCGTATCTTAACCCTAACACTGACCGTAAACCTAACCCGTACCCTAACCCTAACCCTAACCCGAACCCTATCCGTAATCTAACCCTAACCCTAACCCTACCCCGTCCTCTAACCCTAAACCTAACTCTAAACCTAACCCGTACCCTAACACTAAACCTAACCCTAACACTAACCCTACCTCGTACTCTGCCCTAACCGTAACCCTAACACTAACCCGTACCCTTAACCTAACCCTAACCCTAACTCGTACCCTAACCCTAACCCTAAGCCTGACCCAAACCCAAACCCTAACCCGTACCATAAACCTAACCCATACCCTAAAACTAACCCTAAACCTAACCCTAACCCTATACCGTACCCTAAACCCTACCCTAACCATTGTCCTAACCTGTACGCAACCCATCCCGTACCCTAACCCTAACCCTAACCCTCACCTAAACCTAACCCTAACCCTTACACTAACCCTAACCCGTAACCTAAACCTAACCCTAACCCTAAACTTAACCCGTACACTAAACCTATCCCGTACCCTAAACCTAACACTAACCCGTACCCTAACCCTAACCCTATGCGCACTCTAACCCTAACCCTAAACCTAAACCTAACACTAAACCTAACCCTACCCCTAACCCGTACCATAAACCTAACACTAACACTAACCCGTACCCTAACCCTAACCCTTACCCTAAACCTAACCCGATGCCTAACCCAAACCCACACCCTAAACCAAACCCTAACCCTAGACCTAACCCGTACCCTAAACCTATCCCGTACCCTAGCCCTAATGCTAATCTGTCCCTAACACTAGACCTAATCCGTACACTAACACTAACCCGTACCCTAACACTAACCCTAACCCTAAACCTAAACTGTACCCTAACCCTAAACCTAACACTAACACTAACCATAATCCTAAACCTATCGCGTACACTAACCCTAACCCTAACCTGTACCCGTACCCTAACCCTAACCCTAACTCTAACTCTAACCCTAACACTAACCCTACCCCGTACTCTAACACTAACCCAAACCCTAACCCTAACCCGTAACCTAAACCTAACCCTAACCCTAAACTTAACCCGTACGCTAACCCTATGCCGTACCCTAAACCTAACCCTGACCCGTACCCTAACCCTAAAATTAACCCGTACCCTAACCCCAACTGTAACCCTAACCCGTACAATAACCCTATTCCTAACGCTAACCCTGACCCTAAACCTAAACCTAACGCATACCCTAACACTAACCCTAACCCTAACCCTCACCTAAACCTAACCCTAACCCGTACCCTAAACCTAACCTGTAACCTAAACCTAACCCTAACCCTAAACTTAACCCATACGCTAACCCTATCCTGTACCCTAAACCTAACCCTAACCCGTACTCTAACCCTAACCCTAACCCTAACCCTAACCGTACTCTAACCCTAACACTAACCCTCACCCTAACCCTAACCGTACTGTAACCCTAACCCGTACCCTAACCCCAACCCTAAACCTAACCCGTACCTTAACCCTAACCCTAACCCTAACCCTAACCCTAACCCTAACCGTACTCTAACCCTAGCACTAACCCTCACCCCAACCCTAACCGTACTGTAACCCTAACCTGTACCCTAACCCCAACCCTAAACCTAACCTGTACCATAACCCTAACCCTAACCCGTACCCTAAACCTAACCCTAAATCGGACCCTAACCCTAACCCTAACCCTGACCCTAAACCTAACCCTAACCCTGAACCTAACCCTAACCCTAACCCGTACCCTAAGCATAACCCATTCCCTAACCCTAACCCTAAACCTAACCCTAAACCTAATCCCTACCCTAAACCTAAACCTAACCCTTGACCTAACCTGTACCCAAACCTATCCCGTACCCTAAACCTAACCCTAACCCGTATCCAAACACTAACAGTAACCCTAACCCATACCCTAGCGCTAACCCTAACCCTAACCCTAACTCTAACCATACTCTAACACTAACCCTAACCCTCACCCTAACACTACCCTGTACTGTAAACCTAACCCGTACCATAACCCTAACCAAAACCCATACCCTAGCCCTAACCCTTACTCGTACCCTAACATTAACCCTAACCCTGACCCTAAACCTAACCCTAACCCGTACCCTAAACCTAACCCGTACTTTAACCCTAAACCTAATCCATACCCTAAACCACCCTAACAATAACTCGTACCCAAAACCTAACCCTAAACTTGACCCTAAACCTAACCCTAAACCGTACCCTAAGCATAACCCATACCCTAACCCTAAACCTAAACCTAACCCTTACCCTAACCCGTACCCTAAATCTAACCCTAACCCTTGACCTAACCCGTACCCAAAACTATCCCGTACGCAATCCCTAACCCTAACCCGTACCCAAACCCTAACTGTAACACTAACCCATAACCTAGCGCTAACCCTAACCCTAACCCTAACCATAACCATAACCCGGACCCTAAACCTAACCCTAACCCTGACCCTAACACTAACCCTATCCCATACCCTAACCCTAAACCGTACCAAACCTAACCATAATCCTAACCCATACCCTAACTCTAAACGTAACCCTAGCCCGTACCCAAACCCTAAACCTAACACGTAACATAACTCTAAACCTCACCCTAACCCTAACCCGCACACTAAACCTAACACTAACCCTAGACCTAACACATACACTAACCCTATCCCGTACCCTAAACTTAACCCTAACCCGTTTCGTGTCCCTAACACTAACCCTAACTCTAACCCTAACCCGTACACTAACCCTAACCGAACTTTAACCCTAACCCTAACCCGTACCCTAACCCTACCCGTAGCCTATTCCTAACACTAACCCTAACCCCTAACCCTAAGCCTAACCGTAACCCTTACCCGAACCTGTACCCAAACAGTAAACCTAACCCGTAACCTAACACTAAACCAAATCCGTACTCTAACCCTAACCATAACCCTAACCCTAACCCGCACCCTAAACTTAACCCTAACCCTAAAACAAACCATAACCCTTAACTGTAACCTAACCCTAAACCATAACCTAACCATAACCCTAACCTTAACCATAACCCTAATCCGTAACCTAACCCTAAAACTAACCCGTACCCTAACCTCAACCCTAACCCTAACACTAACCCTACCCCGTACTCTAACCCTAACCCCAACCCGTACCCTAAACCTAACCCTAATGCTAACTCATACCTATCCCTAACAATAAGCCTGACCCTAACCCTAACCCGTACCCTAAACCTAAACCTAACCCTTGACCTAACCCTTACCCAACCCTATCCCGTACCCTAACCCTAACCTTAACCCGTACCCAAAACCTAACAGTTACCCTAACCCATACCTTAGGGCTAACCCTAACACTAACCCTAAGCCTAACCCGCACCCTAAACCTAATCCTAACCCTAACTCTAACCATAACGCTACCCGTACCCTAACCTTAACCCATACCCTAACACTAACCCTAACCTTAACTGTAACCCTAAGCCATACCCTAACCCTAAAACTAACCCGTACCCTAACCCCAACCCTAACCCTAACGCGTATTATGATCCTATCCCTAACCCTAACCCTGACCCTAAACCTAACCCCAAACCATACCCTAACCCTAACCCGCACCTATACCTAACCCTAACCCGTACCCTAACTCTAAACCATAACCTAACCCTAACCCTAAACCTAAACTTAACCCGTACACTAACCCTAACCTATACCCTAACCATACCCCTAACCTTAAACATAACCCTAAACCGTACCCTAACTCTAAAACTAACCCGTACCCTTACCTCAACCATAAACCTAATCCATACCCTAACACTAACCCTAACCCTAACCCTGACCCTAAACCTAACCCTAACCCTTACACTAACTCTAACCCTAAACCTAACCCGCACCCTAAACCTAACCCTAACCCGTACCCTAACCCTAACCCATAAACTAAACCTAACCCTAACCCTAAACTTAACCTTTACGCTAAACCTATCCCTTACTCTAAACCTAGCCCTAACCCGTATCCTAACCCTAAACCTAACCCTTAGCCTAACCCGTACATTAACCCTATCCCGAACCATAACCCTAACACTAAACCTAACCCGTACTGTAACCCTATACTGTACCATAACCCTAAACCAAACCCGTACCCTAAACCTAACCCTAACTCGTACACTAACCCTAACCCTAACCCTGAACCTAACACTAACCCCAACCCATACCCTAAACCTAACCCATACCCTAAACCTAACCCTAACCCTAACGCTTACCCTCGCCTGTAAAAAAACGGTAAACCTAACCCATACCCTAACACTAACCCAAACCCATACTCTAACCCTAACCCTAACCGTAAACCTAACACGCACCCTAAACTTAACCCTAACCCTAACACAAACCATAACCCTTAATCGTAACCTAACCCTAACCCATACCCTAACCCTAACCCTAACCCTAACCTTAACCGTAACTCTAACCCATACCCTAACCCTAAAACTAACCCGTACCGTAACCCCAAACCTAACCCTAACCCGTACCCTAACACTAACCCTAACCCTAACCCTGACCCTAAACCTAACCCTAACCCTTACACTAATCCTAACCCTAACCCTAACCCGTAACCTAAACCTAACCATAACCCTAAACTTAACCCATATGCTAACCCTATCCCGTACCCTGAACCTAACACTAACCCGTATCCTAACACTAAACCTAAACCTAAGACTAAACCATACATTAACCCCAACACTAACTCTAACACTAAACCTACCCCGTACTCTGAACCTAACCCTAACCCTGACCCTAACCCGTACACTAACCCTAACCCTAACCCTAACCCTAAACCTAACTTTAACCATAACCCTAACCCATACAGTAACCCTAAAACTAACCCGTACCCTAACGCCAACCATAACACTAACTCATACTGTAACCCTATCCCTAACACTAAACTTGACCCTAAACCTAACTCTAACCCGTACCCTAACCCTAACCCTAACCCTATCCGTACACTAACCTAACCCTAACCCTAACACTAGCCCTAACCCGTACTCTAACCCTAACCCTAACCCTAAAACTAACCATAACCCGTACCCTAACACTAACCCTAACACTAACCCTAACACGTACCCTAACCCTAACCCGTAACCTAAACCTAAACCTAAACCTAAACTTATCCCGTACACTAACCCTATCCCGTACCCTAAACTTAAACCTAACCCATACCGTAACATTACACTAACACTAACCCTAACCCTAACCCTAACCCGTACACTAACCCTAACCTAAACCCTAACCCTAACCCTAACTCGTACCCTAACCCTAACCCTAACCCTAACCGTAACCCTAAACCTAACCCGTACTCTAACCCTAACCCTAACCCTAACCCTAACCCTCACCTAACCCTAACCTGTACTATAACAGTAACCCCTACCATAGCCCTAAAACTAACCCTAACCTTAAGCGTAACCCTGACCCGTACCCTAACCCTAAATCTAACCCGGATACAAACCCCATCCCTAACTCTATCCCTTACCCTAAACCTATCCCTAACGCTAACCCTGACCTTAAACCTAACCCTAAACCATACACTAACCCTAACCCTAAACCTAACCCTCACGTAAACGTAACCCTAACCTGTACCCTAACCCTAACCCAAACCCTAACCCTATCCGTACTCTAACCCTAACCCTAACCCTAACACTAACCCTAACTTGAACTCTAACCCTAACCCTAACCCTATACGTAAACCTAAACCGTACTCTAACCCTAACCCATACCCTAACACTAACCCTAACCCTAACACTATCCCTAACCCGTCCTCTAAACCTAAACCTAACCCTAACCCTAAACCTAAACCTAACCCGTACTCTAACCCAACCCGTAGCCTAACACTAACTCTAACCCTAACCCCTAACCCTAACCCTAATCCTAACCCTTACTCTAACCTAGACCCAAACGGTAAACCTAACCCGTACCCTAACACTAACCCAAACCCGTACTCTAACCATAACCCTAACCTAACCCTAAATGCACCCTAAACTTAACCCTAACCCTAACCATAACCATAACCCCTAAACATACCCTAAACCAAACCCTAACTCGTACCCTAAACTAACGCTTACCCTAACCCTAACCCGTACCCTAAACCTAACCCGTACCAATGCTAACCCTAACCCTAACCCTAACCCTAACCCTAAACCCTACCCTAAACCTAACCCTAACCCTAACTCGTACCCTAACCCTAATCCCAACCCTGACCCTAAACCTAACCCTAACCCGTACCCTAAAACTAACCCATACCCTAATCCTAACCCTAAACCTAACCCTAACCCTATCCCGTACCCTATACCTAACCCAAACCCTTGACCTAACCCGTACCCAACTCTATCCCGTACCCTAACCCTAACCCGTACCCAAACCCTAAGAGTAACCCTAACCCATACCCTAGGGCTAAACGTAACCCTAACCCTAAGCCTAACCCTCACCCTAAACCTAAACCTAACCCTAACCCAAACCATAACCCTTAACCGTAACCTAACCCTAACCCATACCCTAACCCTAACCCTAACCTTAACCATAACCCTAACCCGTAACCTAACCCTAAAACTAACCCATACCCTAACCCCACCCCGAACCCTAACCCGTACCCTAACACTAACCCTAACCCTAAACCTGACCCTAAACCTAACCCTAACACTTATACTAACCCTAAACCTAACCCTAAACCGCACCCTAAACCTAACCCTAACCAGTACCATAACCATAACCCGTAACCTAAACCTAACCCTAACCCTAAACTTAACCCGTATGCTAACCCTATCCCGGACCTTAAACCTAATCCTAACCTGTATCCTAACCCTAAACCTAACCCTAAGCCTAATCTGTACATTAACCCTAACCCTAACCCTAACACTAACCCTACCCCGTACTCCAACCCAAAACCTAACATTAACCCTAAGCCGTATACTAACCCTTACCCTAACCCTAAACCTAACCCTAACACTAAACCTAACACTAACGCTAACCTGTACTTTAACCCTAAACCTAAACCTAACCCTAACCCTAACCCTAACCCTGACCCTAATCCTAACCTTAACACGTACACTAACGCTAACCCTAACCCTAAGTCACACCCTAAACCTAACCCTAACCTGTACCCTCACCCTAACCCATAACCTAAACCTAACCATAACCCTAAACTTAACCAGTACGCTAACCCTATCCCTTACTCTAAACCTAACCCTAACCTGTACCCTAAACCTAACCCTATCCCTAACCCTACCCGAACACTAACCCTAACCCTAACCCTAACACTAACCCTATCCCATACTCTAACCCTAACCCTAACCCTACCCGTACCCTAACCCTAACCCTAAACCTAACCCTATCACTAACCCTAACCCGTAATCTGTCCCTAACCCTAACCCTAACCCTAACCGTATTCTAACCCTAACCCTAACCCTCACCCTAACCCTAACCCGTACTGTAACCCTAACCCTTACCATAACCCTAAATCTAACCCGTACCCTAAACATAACCCTAATTTGTACCCTAACCATAACCCTAACCCTGACCCTTACCCTAACCCTAACCCGTATCCTAAACCTAACCCATACCCTAAACCTAAATCTAACCCTAACCCATGCCCTAAACCTAATCCTAACCCGTACCCTAACCCTAACCCTAACCCTGACCCTAACCCTAACCCTAACCCGTACCCTAAGCCTAACCAATACCCTAACCCTAAACTTAATCTAACCCTATCTCAAACCCGTACCATAAACCAAACCCTAACCCTTAAGCTAACCCGTAACCTAACCCTAACACTAACCTGTACCCAAACACTAACAGTAACCCTAAACCATACCCTATCGCTAACACTAACCCTAACCCTAACCCTAACCCTACCCGTACCCTAACCCTAACCGATACCCTAACCCGAACCCTAAATTGAACCATAACCCTGACCCGTACACTAAACCTAAAATTAACCCATACCCGAACACCAACCCTAACCATAACCTGTACCCTAAACCTAACCCACACCAAACCTAACCGTAATCTGTAACCTAAGTCTAACCCTAACCCTAAACTTAACCCGTACGCTAACCCTAACTCGTACCCTAAACCTACCCTAACCCGTAACCTAACACTAAACTAAACCCGTACATAAACCCTAACCCTATCACTAACACTAACCCTACCTCGTACTCTAACCCTAACCCTAACTCTAACCCTAACCCGTACCCTAACCCTAACCCTAACCCTAACCCTAACACTAACCCTACCCCGTACTCTAACCCTAACACAAACCCTAACCGTAAACCATACCCTAACCCTAACCCAAACCCTAAGTCTAACACTAACCCTAACCCATAAGCTAACCCTAACCCTAACCCTATCCACACTCAAACCCTAACCCTAACCCTAACCGTAACACTAACCATTTATTGAGCTCTAACCCTAACCCTAAACCTAACCCTAACAGGTACCCTAACCCTAACCCGTAACCTAAACCTAACCCTAAACCTAAATTTAACCTATACGCTAACCCTATCCCGTACCCTAAACCTAACCCTAACCCGTAACCTAACCCTAACCCTAAACCTAACCCTATCCACACTCTAACCCTAACACTAACCCTAACCCTAACACTAACCCTAACCCATATTCTAACCCTAACCCGGACCCTAAACCTAACCCTATCCCATACTCTAAACCTAACTCGTAACCTAACACTAACCCTTACCCTAACCCTAAACTTATCCCATACCCTAAGCCTAAACGTAACCCTAACCCGTAACCAAACCCTAACCCTAACACGTACCCTAACCCTAAACCTAACCCTAACCCGCACACGAAACCTAACCCTAACCCTAGACCTAACACGTACACTAATCTTATCCCGTAGTTTAACCTTAACCCTAACCCATACCGTAACCCTAACACTAACCCTAAACCTAAACCTAACCCTAACCCGTACACTAACCCTAACCCTAACCCTAAACGTACCCTAACCCTAACACTAACCCTAACCCTAACACTAACCCTAACCCGTACTCTAACCTAACGCTAACCCTAAACCTAACCCTTACCCGTACTCTAACCCTAACCCTAACCATAACCATAACCCTTACCCGTACCCTATCCCTAACCCATACCCTAACACTAACCCTAACTTAAACCGTAACCCTAACCCGTACCCCAACCCTAATACTAACCCGACCGTAACCGCAACCCTAAACCTAAACCGTACCATAACCCTATCCCTAACATTAACCCTGACACTAAAGCTAACCCTAACCCCGTACCCTAACCCTAACCCGCACCTAAACCTAACCCTAACCCATACCCTAAACTAACCCATAACCTAAACCTAACCCTAACCCTAAATTTAACCAGTACTAACCCTATCCCGTACCCTAAACCTAACCCTAACCCTAACCCTAACCCTCTCCGTACACTAACCCTAACCCTAACCCTAACACTAATCCTAACCCGTACTCTAACCCTAACCCTAACCCTAAACCTAACCCTAACCCATACTCTAACCCTAAACCGTACCCTAACCCTAACACTAACCCTAACTTTTACTCTAACCCTAACCCTAACCTTAAACATAACCCTAATCCATAATCTAACCCTAACCCGTACCCTAACTCTAACCCTAACCCTAACACTATCCCTAAAACGTACCCTAACCCTAAACTTAACCTTAACCCGTAACCAAACCCTAACCCTAACACGTACCCTAACCCTAACCCTAACCCGTAGACTAAAACTAACCCTAACCCTAGACCTAACATGTACAAAAAACCTATCCTGTACCTTAAACTTAACCCTAACCCGTACCGTAACCCTAACACTAACCCTAATCCTAACCCTAACCCTAACCCTAACACATACCCTAACACTAACCCTTACCCTAACCCTAAACCGAACCCATACCCTAACCCTAAACGTAACCCTAACCCGTACCCAAACCCTAACCCTAACATGTACCCTAACCCTAACCCTAACCCGCACACTAAACCTAACCCTAACCCTACACCTAACACGTACACTAAACATATCCCGTACCGTAACCTTAACCCTAACCTGTACCGTAACCCTAACACTAACCCTAACCCTAACCCGTACACTAACCCAAACCCTAACCCTAAACTAACACTAACGCTAACCCTAAACCTAACCCTAACCCTAACACTAACCCTAACCCGTACTCTAACCTATACCTAACCCTAAACCTATGCCTAACCTGTACTCTAACCCTAACCCGTACCCTAACACTAACCCTAACCATAACCCGCACCATAACCCTAACACTAACCCTAACCTGTACCCTAACCCTAACCCGTACCCTATCCCTTACCCGATGCTGAACCCTAACCCACACCCTAAACCTAACCCTAACCCTAGACCTAAACCGTACCCTAAACCTATCCCGAAAACTAACCCTAACGCTAACCTGTACCCTAACCCTAACACTAGCACTAACCCTAATCCTAAACCTATCCTGTACACTAACCCTAACCCTAACCCTAGACCTAACCCTAAACCTGACCCTAACCCTAACCCTAATCCCGTATCCTAACCCTCACCCTAACCCGCATCCTAAACCTAACTCTAACCCTAACCCTAACCCGTACCATAAACCTAACACTAACCCTAACCCATACAAAAACCCTAACACATACAATAAACCTAAACCGATACCTATCCCTAACCCATACACTAAACCTAACCTTAACCCAGGACCTAAACCGTGCCCTTAACCTATCCCGTACCCTATCCCGAACGCTAACCTGTACCCTAACCCTAACACTAACACTATCCTTAATCCTAACCCTATCCCATACAGTAACCCTAACCCGGACCCTAACCCTAACCCGTACCATTACACGTACCTTAACCCTAACCCTAACCCGTACCCTCACCGGTAACCTAAACCTAAACCTAACCTGTACGCTAACACGTACCATGACCCTAACCCTAATCGTAACCCTAACCATAAACCTAACCCACACCCTACCCCTCACCCTAACACATACCCTAACCCTAACTCGTACCCTAACACTAACCCTTACCCTAAACCCTAACACTAACCCAACACCGTCCCCTAACCCTAACCCTAACCCTGACCCTAACCCTAACCCTAACCCTAACCCTAACCCTGACCCTAACCCTAACCCTAACCCTAACCCTAACCCTAACCCTAAACCTAAACCTAACCCTAACCCGTACAGTAACCCTAAACCGTAACCTAACCCTAACCCTAACCCTAACCCTAACCCTGACCCTAAACCTAACCCTAACCCATACCCTAACTGAAACCGTACCCTTACCCTAACCCTAAACCTAACCCGTACCCTAACCCTAAAGGTAACACTAACCCATACCGAAACCCTATCCCTAACACGTACCCTAACCCTATCCCTAACCCTAACCCGCACACTAAACCTAAACTTAACCCTAGACAACACGTACACTAACCCTACCCGTAGCCCAGCCTTAACCCTAACCCGAACCCTAACCCTACCCTAAACCGTACCCTAACCCTACCTGTAGCCTAACCCTAAATCTAACCCTAACCCCTAACCCTAACCCTTACCCTAACCCGTACCCATAAGGTAAACCTAATCCGTACCCTAACACTAACCGAAACCCGTACTCTAAACCTAACCCTAACCCAAACCCGCACCGTTAACTTAACCATAACCCTAAACCAAACCATAACCCTTAACCGTAACCTAACCCTAACCCATACCCTAACCCTAACCCTAACCTTAAACATAACCCTACCCGGAACTTAACCCTAAAACTAACCTATACCCTAACCCCAACCCTAACCCTAGCCCGTACCCTAACACTAACCCTAACCCTAAACCAGACACTAAACCTAACCCTAACACTTACACTAACCCTAACACTAACCCTAACCCGCACCCTAAACCTAACCCTAACCCGTACCATAACTCTAACCCGTAACATAAACCTAACCCTAACCTGTATCCTAACCCTAAACCTAACCCTAAGCCTAATCTGTACATTAACCCTAACCCTAACCCTAACACTAACCCTATGCCGTACTCCAACCCTAACCCTAAAGCTAACACTAACCCGTACACTAACCCTAACCCTAACCCTAAACGTAACCCTAACGCTAACCCTAACACTAACTCTAACCTGTACTCTAACCCTAATCCTAACCCTAACCAGTACACTAACCCTAACCCTAACCCTAACACGCACCCTAAACCTAACCCTAACCCGTACCCTCACCCTAACCCGTAACCTATACCTAACACCAACCCTAAACTTAACCAGTACGCTAACCCTATCCCTTACCCTAAACCTAACCCTAATACGTAAACTAATGCTAAACCTAACCCTAAGCCTAACCCGTACATTAACCCTAACCCTAACCCTAACACTAACCCTACCACTTACTCTAACCCTAACCCTAACCATAACCCTAACCCGTACCCTAACCCTAACCCTAACCCTAACCCGTACTCTAAACCTAACCCTAACCCTAACACTAACCCTACCCCGTACTCTAACACTAACCCTAACCCTAACCCGTACCCTAACCCTAACCCTAAACCTAACCCTAACAATAACCCTAAACTGTACCCTATCCCTAACCCTAACCCTAAACCTAACCGTATTCTTACCCTAACCCTAACCCTTAAGCGTAACCCTAATCCGTACTGTAACCCTAACCCATACCTTAACCCTAAACCTAACCCGTATCCTAAACCTAACCCTAATTCGTACCCTAACCCTAACCCTAACCCTGACCCTAACCCTAACCCTAACCCGTATCCTAAACCTAACCCATACCCTAACCCTAAACCTAACCCTAACCCGTACCCTAACCCTAACCCTAACCCAGACCCTAACCCTAACACCAACCTGTACCCTAAGCCTAACCCATACCCTAAACCTAAACCTAATCCTAATCCTAACCCTAACCCGTACCCTAAACCTAACCCTAACCCTTAACCTAACCCGTAACCTAACCCTAACCCTATCCCGTACCCAAACACTAACAGTAACCCTAAACCATACCCTAGCGCTAACACTAACCCTAACCCTAACCATTACCCGTACCCTAACCCTAACCCTAACCATTACCCGTACCCTAACCCTATCCCATACCCTAACCCTAACCCTAAACTTAACCGTAACCCTGACCCGTACCCTAGACCTAAAATTAACCCGTACCCTAACACCAACCCTAACCCTAACCTGTACCCTAACCCTAACCCTAACCCTAACCCACACCAAACCTAACCCTAACCCATAACTTACGCCTAAACCTAACCCTAAACTTAACCCGTACGCTAACCCTATCCCGTACCCTAAACCTAACCCTAACCCGTACCGTAACCCTAACCCTAACCCTAACCCTAACCCTAACTCTAAACCTAACCGGTACCCTAACCCTAACCCTAACCCTAACCCTAACCGTAACACTAACCCTACCACGTACTCTAACCCTAACACAAATCCTAACCCTAACCCGTACCCTAACCCTAACCCTAACCCTAACCCTAACCCAAACCAGTACTCTAACCCTAACCCTAAACCTAACCCTAACCTTAACCCTAACTGTACTCTAACCTTAACACTAACCCTCACCCTAACCCTAAACGTACTGTAACCCTAACGTACAATAACCCTAACCCAACCCTAAACTTAACCGTAACCCTCACCCGTACCCTAACCCTATCACTAACGCTAACCCTGACCCTAAACCTAACCCTAACCCGTACCCTAACCCTAAATCTACCCTCACCTAAACCTAACCCTAACCCGTACCCTAACCCTAACCTGAAACCTAACCCTAACCGTACTCTAACCCTAACACTAACCCTCACTCTAACCCTAACCGTACTCTAACCCTAACCCGTACCATAACCCCAACCCTAACCCTAACCCGTACCCTAACCTAACCCTAACCCACACCTAAACCGAACCCTAACCCGTAACCTAAGCCTAACCCTAACCCTAATCTTAACCCGTACACTAACCCTATCCCGTAAACTTAACCTAACCCTAAAATGTAACCTAACCCTAAACCTAACCCTAAACCTAACCCGTACTTTAACCCTAACCCTAACACTAACACTAACCCTAACCCGTACCCTAACACTAATCCTAACCCTAACCCTGACCCTAAACCTAACCCTAACCCTTACACTAATCCTAACCCTAACCCTAACATGCACCCAAAACCTAACCCTAACCCGAACCCTAACCCTAACCCGTGACCTAAACCTAACAATAACCCTAAACTTAACCCGTATGCTAACCCTATCCCGTACTCGAACCTAACCCTAACCCGTATCCTAACCCTAAACCTAACCCTAGCCTAAACCGTACATTAACCCCAAACCTAACCTATAACTAACCGTACCCCATACTCTAACCCTAACCCTAACACTAAGACTAATCATACACCGTACTCTAACCCTCAACCTAACCCTAACCCTAACCCACACCAAACCTAACCCTAACCCATAACCTACGCCTAAACCTAACCCTAAAATTAACCCGTACGCTAACCCTATCCCGTACCCTAAACCTAACCCTAACCCGTACCCTAACCCTAACCCTAACCCTAACTCTAAACCTAACCCGTACCTTAACCCTAACCCTAACCCTAACCCTAACCCTAACCGTAACACTAACCCTACCACGTACTCTCACCCTAACACAAATCCTAACCCTAACCCGTACCCTAACCCTAACCCTAACCCTAACATTAACCCTAACCAGTACTCTAACCCTAACCCTAACCCTAACCTTAACCCTAACCGTACTCTAACCTTAACACTAACCCTCACCCTAACCCTAAACGTACTGTAACCCTAACACGTACAATAACCCTAACCCAACCCTAAACTTAACCGTAACCCTGACCCGTACCCTAACCCTATCACTAACGCTAACCCTGACCCTAAACCTAACCCTAACCTGTACCCTAACCCTAAATCTACCCTCACCTAAACCTAACCCTAACCCGTACCCTAACCCTAACCTGAAACCTAACCCTAAACGTACTCTAACCCTAACACTAACCCTCACTCTAACCCTAACCGTACTGTAACCCTAACCCGTACCATAACCCCAACCCTAACCCTAACCCGTACCCTAAACCTAACCCTAACCTACACCTAAACCGAACCCTAACCCGTAACCTAAGCATAACCCTAATCTAATCTTAACCCGTACACTAACCCTATCCCGTACCCTTAACCTAACCCTAAACCGTAACCTAACGCTAAACCTAACCCTAAGCCTAACCCGTACTTTAACCCTAACCCTAACCCTAACCATAACCCTAATCATACACCGTACTCTAACCCTAAACCTAGACCTAACCCTAACCCGTACCCTAACCCTAACACTAACCCTACCCCGTACTCTAACCCTAACCCTAACACTGACACTAATCATACACCGTACTCTAACCCTAAACCTAACCCTAATCCTAACCCGTACCCTAACCCTAAACCTAACACTAAACCTAAACCGTACTCTAACCCTAACCATAACCCTAACCCTAACCAGCACCCTAAACTTAAACCTAACCCTAATCCAAACCATAACCCTTAACCGTAACCTAACCCTAACCCATAACCTAACCCTAACCCTAACCTTAAACATAACCCTAATCAGTACCTAAACCATAAAACTAACCCATACCCTAACACCTACCCTAACGCTAACCCGTACCCTAACACTAACCCTAACACTAACCCTGACCCTAAACCTAACCATAACCCTTACACTAACCCTAAACCGTAACCTAAACCGAACCCTAACCCTAAACTTAACCCGTTCGCTAACCCTATCCCGTACCCTAAACCTAACTCTAACCCGTATCCTATCCCTAACCTAACCCTAACCCTAACCCGTACATTAACACTTACCCTAACCCTAACACTAACCCTACCCCGTATTCTTACCCTAACCCTAACCCTAAACCTAACCCGTACCCTTAACCTATCCCTAACCCTAAATCGTACCCTAACCCTAATCCTAAACCTGACCCTAAGCCTAACATTAACCCATACCGTAAAACTAACCCATACCCTAACCCTAAACATAAAACTAACCCTAACCCTAACCCGTACCCTAAACCTAACCCTAACCCTTGACCTAACCCATACCCAACCTTATCCCGTACCCTGACCCTAACCCTAACCTGTACCCAAACCCTAACAGTAACCCTAACCCATACCCTAGCGCTAACCCTAACCCTAACCCTAAGACTAACGCACACCCTAAACCTAAAACTAACCCTAAAACTAACCATAAACCTTACCCGTATCCTAACCCTAACCCATACCCTAACACTAACCCTAACCTTAACCGTAACCCTAACCCGTACCCTATACCTAAAACTAACCCGTACACTAACCCCAACCCTAACCCTAACCCATACCATAATCCTATCCCAAACCCTAACACTGACCCTAAACCTAACCATAACTCGTAACCTAACTCTAACCCATAACCTAAAACTAACACTAACCGTAAACTTAACCGATACACTAACCCTATCCAGTACCCAAACCTAACCCTAACCCGTATCTTAACCCTAACCCTAACCCTAACACTATCCGTACACTAACCCTAACCTTAACCCTAACACTAATCCTATCCCATACTCTAACCCTAACACTAACCCTAAACCTCACCCTAACCCGTACTCTAACCCTATCCCGTACCCTAACACTAACCCTTACCCTAACCCTAAATTTAACCCGTAACGTAACCCTAAACGTAACTCTAACCCGTCCCCAAACCCTAACCCTAACACGTACCCTAACCCTAACCCTAACCCTAACACTTTTGCTAACCCGTACCCAAACGCTAAAACTAACCCGTACCCTAACACTAACCCAAACCCGTACTCTAAACCTAACCCTTACCCTAACACTAACCCTACCCCGTACTCTAACCCCAACCTAACACTAACCCGTACACTAACCTAACCCTAAAACTAACCCTAACCCGTACTCTAACCTTAACCCTATCCCTAACACTAACCCTACCCCGTATCTAACACTAACCCTAACCCTAACCCTAACCCTAAACCTAACCCTCACGTAAACGTAACCCTAACCTGTACCCTAACCCTAACCCAAACCCTAACCCTATCCGTACTCTAACCCTAACCCTAACCCTAACACTAACCCTAACTTGAACTCTAACCCTAACCCTAACCCTATACGTAAACCTAAACCGTACTCTAACCCTAACCCATACCCTAACACTAACCCTAACCCTAACACTATCCCTAACCCGTCCTCTAAACCTAAACCTAACCCTAACCCTAAACCTAAACCTAACCCGTACTCTAACCCAACCCGTAGCCTAACACTAACTCTAACCCTAACCCCTAACCCTAACCCTAATCCTAACCCTTACTCTAACCTAGACCCAAACGGTAAACCTAACCCGTACCCTAACACTAACCCAAACCCGTACTCTAACCATAACCCTAACCTAACCCTAAATGCACCCTAAACTTAACCCTAACCCTAACCCTAACCATAACCCCTAAACATACCCTAAACCAAACCCTAACTCGTACCCTAAACTAACGCTTACCCTAACCCTAACCCGTACCCTAAACCTAACCCGTACCAATGCTAACCCTAACCCTAACCCTAACCCTAACCCTAAACCCTACCCTAAACCTAACCTTAACCCTAACTCGTACCCTAACCCTAATCCCAACCCTGACCCTAAACCTAACCCTAACCCGTACCCTAAAACTAACCCATACCCTAATCCTAACCCTAAACCTAACCCTAACCCTATCCCGTACCCTATACCTAACCCAAACCCTTGACCTAACCCGTACCCAACTCTATCCCGTACCCTAACCCTAACCCGTACCCAAACCCTAAGAGTAACCCTAACCCATACCCTAGGGCTAAACGTAACCCTAACCCTAAGCCTAACCCTCACCCTAAACCTAAACCTAACCCTAACCCAAACCATAACCCTTAACCGTAACCTAACCCTAACCCATACCCTAACCCTAACCCTAACCTTAACCATAACCCTAACCCGTAACCTAACCCTAAAACTAACCCATACCCTAACCCCACCCCGAACCCTAACCCGTACCCTAACACTAACCCTAACCCTAAACCTGACCCTAAACCTAACCCTAACACTTATACTAACCCTAAACCTAACCCTAAACCGCACCCTAAACCTAACCCTAACCAGTACCATAACCATAACCCGTAACCTAAACCTAACCCTAACCCTAAACTTAACCCGTATGCTAACCCTATCCCGGACCTTAAACCTAATCCTAACCTGTATCCTAACCCTAAACCTAACCCTAAGCCTAATCTGTACATTAACCCTAACCCTAACCCTAACACTAACCCTACCCCGTACTCCAACCCAAAACCTAACATTAACCCTAAGCCGTATACTAACCCTTACCCTAACCCTAAACCTAACCCTAACACTAAACCTAACACTAACGCTAACCTGTACTTTAACCCTAAACCTAAACCTAACCCTAACCCTAACCCTAACCCTGACCCTAATCCTAACCTTAACACGTACACTAACGCTAACCCTAACCCTAAGTCACACCCTAAACCTAACCCTAACCTGTACCCTCACCCTAACCCATAACCTAAACCTAACCATAACCCTAAACTTAACCAGTACGCTAACCCTATCCCTTACTCTAAACCTAACCCTAACCTGTACCCTAAACCTAACCCTATCCCTAACCCTACCCGAACACTAACCCTAACCCTAACCCTAACACTAACCCTATCCCATACTCTAACCCTAACCCTAACCCTACCCGTACCCTAACCCTAACCCTAAACCTAACCCTAACACTAACCCTAACCCGTAATCTGTCCCTAACCCTAACCCTAACCCTAACCGTATTCTAACCCTAACCCTAACCCTCACCCTAACCCTAACCCGTACTGTAACCCTAACCCTTACCATAACCCTAAATCTAACCCGTACCCTAAACATAACCCTAATTTGTACCCTAACCATAACCCTAACCCTGACCCTTACCCTAACCCTAACCCGTATCCTAAACCTAACCCATACCCTAAACCTAAATCTAACCCTAACCCATGCCCTAAACCTAATCCTAACCCGTACCCTAACCCTAACCCTAACCCTGACCCTAACCCTAACCCTAACCCGTACCCTAAGCCTAACCAATACCCTAACCCTAAACTTAATCTAACCCTATCTCAAACCCGTACCATA
This sequence comes from Urocyon cinereoargenteus, assembly GCA_032313775.1. Classification (NCBI taxonomy): domain Eukaryota; kingdom Metazoa; phylum Chordata; class Mammalia; order Carnivora; family Canidae; genus Urocyon; species Urocyon cinereoargenteus. Next base: position 7,885 of record JAVLSZ010000317.1, on the reverse strand, counting down.
AACCAAACCCTAACCCTTAAGCTAACCCGTAACCTAACCCTAACACTAACCTGTACCCAAACACTAACAGTAACCCTAAACCATACCCTATCGCTAACACTAACCCTAACCCTAACCCTAACCCTACCCGTACCCTAACCCTAACCGATACCCTAACCCGAACCCTAAATTGAACCATAACCCTGACCCGTACACTAAACCTAAAATTAACCCATACCCGAACACCAACCCTAACCATAACCTGTACCCTAAACCTAACCCACACCAAACCTAACCGTAATCTGTAACCTAAGTCTAACCCTAACCCTAAACTTAACCCGTACGCTAACCCTAACTCGTACCCTAAACCTACCCTAACCCGTAACCTAACACTAAACTAAACCCGTACATAAACCCTAACCCTATCACTAACACTAACCCTACCTCGTACTCTAACCCTAACCCTAACTCTAACCCTAACCCGTACCCTAACCCTAACCCTAACCCTAACCCTAACACTAACCCTACCCCGTACTCTAACCCTAACACAAACCCTAACCGTAAACCATACCCTAACCCTAACCCAAACCCTAAGTCTAACACTAACCCTAACCCATAAGCTAACCCTAACCCTAACCCTATCCACACTCAAACCCTAACCCTAACCCTAACCGTAACACTAACCATTTATTGAGCTCTAACCCTAACCCTAAACCTAACCCTAACAGGTACCCTAACCCTAACCCGTAACCTAAACCTAACCCTAAACCTAAATTTAACCTATACGCTAACCCTATCCCGTACCCTAAACCTAACCCTAACCCGTACCCTAACCCTAACCCTAAACCTAACCCTATCCACACTCTAACCCTAACACTAACCCTAACCCTAACACTAACCCTAACCCATATTCTAACCCTAACCCGGACCCTAAACCTAACCCTATCCCATACTCTAAACCTAACTCGTAACCTAACACTAACCCTTACCCTAACCCTAAACTTATCCCATACCCTAAGCCTAAACGTAACCCTAACCCGTAACCAAACCCTAACCCTAACACGTACCCTAACCCTAAACCTAACCCTAACCCGCACACGAAACCTAACCCTAACCCTAGACCTAACACGTACACTAATCTTATCCCGTAGTTTAACCTTAACCCTAACCCATACCGTAACCCTAACACTAACCCTAAACCTAAACCTAACCCTAACCCGTACACTAACCCTAACCCTAACCCTAAACGTACCCTAACCCTAACACTAACCCTAACCCTAACACTAACCCTAACCCGTACTCTAACCTAACGCTAACCCTAAACCTAACCCTTACCCGTACTCTAACCCTAACCCTAACCATAACCATAACCCTTACCCGTACCCTATCCCTAACCCATACCCTAACACTAACCCTAACTTAAACCGTAACCCTAACCCGTACCCCAACCCTAATACTAACCCGACCGTAACCGCAACCCTAAACCTAAACCGTACCATAACCCTATCCCTAACATTAACCCTGACACTAAAGCTAACCCTAACCCCGTACCCTAACCCTAACCCGCACCTAAACCTAACCCTAACCCATACCCTAAACTAACCCATAACCTAAACCTAACCCTAACCCTAAATTTAACCAGTACTAACCCTATCCCGTACCCTAAACCTAACCCTAACCCTAACCCTAACCCTCTCCGTACACTAACCCTAACCCTAACCCTAACACTAATCCTAACCCGTACTCTAACCCTAACCCTAACCCTAAACCTAACCCTAACCCATACTCTAACCCTAAACCGTACCCTAACCCTAACACTAACCCTAACTTTTACTCTAACCCTAACCCTAACCTTAAACATAACCCTAATCCATAATCTAACCCTAACCCGTACCCTAACTCTAACCCTAACCCTAACACTATCCCTAAAACGTACCCTAACCCTAAACTTAACCTTAACCCGTAACCAAACCCTAACCCTAACACGTACCCTAACCCTAACCCTAACCCGTAGACTAAAACTAACCCTAACCCTAGACCTAACATGTACAAAAAACCTATCCTGTACCTTAAACTTAACCCTAACCCGTACCGTAACCCTAACACTAACCCTAATCCTAACCCTAACCCTAACCCTAACACATACCCTAACACTAACCCTTACCCTAACCCTAAACCGAACCCATACCCTAACCCTAAACGTAACCCTAACCCGTACCCAAACCCTAACCCTAACATGTACCCTAACCCTAACCCTAACCCGCACACTAAACCTAACCCTAACCCTACACCTAACACGTACACTAAACATATCCCGTACCGTAACCTTAACCCTAACCTGTACCGTAACCCTAACACTAACCCTAACCCTAACCCGTACACTAACCCAAACCCTAACCCTAAACTAACACTAACGCTAACCCTAAACCTAACCCTAACCCTAACACTAACCCTAACCCGTACTCTAACCTATACCTAACCCTAAACCTATGCCTAACCTGTACTCTAACCCTAACCCGTACCCTAACACTAACCCTAACCATAACCCGCACCATAACCCTAACACTAACCCTAACCTGTACCCTAACCCTAACCCGTACCCTATCCCTTACCCGATGCCGAACCCTAACCCACACCCTAAACCTAACCCTAACCCTAGACCTAAACCGTACCCTAAACCTATCCCGAAAACTAACCCTAACGCTAACCTGTACCCTAACCCTAACACTAGCACTAACCCTAATCCTAAACCTATCCTGTACACTAACCCTAACCCTAACCCTAGACCTAACCCTAAACCTGACCCTAACCCTAACCCTAATCCCGTATCCTAACCCTCACCCTAACCCGCATCCTAAACCTAACTCTAACCCTAACCCTAACCCGTACCATAAACCTAACACTAACCCTAACCCATACAAAAACCCTAACACATACAATAAACCTAAACCGATACCTATCCCTAACCCATACACTAAACCTAACCTTAACCCAGGACCTAAACCGTGCCCTTAACCTATCCCGTACCCTATCCCGAACGCTAACCTGTACCCTAACCCTAACACTAACACTATCCTTAATCCTAACCCTATCCCATACAGTAACCCTAACCCGGACCCTAACCCTAACCCGTACCATTACACGTACCTTAACCCTAACCCTAACCCGTACCCTCACCGGTAACCTAAACCTAAACCTAACCTGTACGCTAACACGTACCATGACCCTAACCCTAATCGTAACCCTAACCATAAACCTAACCCACACCCTACCCCTCACCCTAACACATACCCTAACCCTAACTCGTACCCCCCCCCCCCCCCCCCCCCCCCCCCCCCCCCCCCCCCCCCCCCCCCCCCCCCCCCCCCCCCCCCCCCCCCCCCCCCCTAACACTAACCCTTACCCTAACCCTAACACTAACCCAACACCGTCCCCTAACCCTAACCCTAACCCTGACCCTAACCCTAACCCTAACCCTAACCCTAACCCTGACCCTAACCCTAACCCTAACCCTAACCCTAACCCTAACCCTAAACCTAAACCTAACCCTAACCCGTACAGTAACCCTAAACCGTAACCTAACCCTAACCCTAACCCTAACCCTAACCCTGACCCTAAACCTAACCCTAACCCATACCCTAACTGAAACCGTACCCTTACCCTAACCCTAAACCTAACCCGTACCCTAACCCTAAAGGTAACACTAACCCATACCGAAACCCTATCCCTAACACGTACCCTAACCCTATCCCTAACCCTAACCCGCACACTAAACCTAAACTTAACCCTAGACAACACGTACACTAACCCTACCCGTAGCCCAGCCTTAACCCTAACCCGAACCCTAACCCTACCCTAAACCGTACCCTAACCCTACCTGTAGCCTAACCCTAAATCTAACCCTAACCCCTAACCCTAACCCTTACCCTAACCCGTACCCATAAGGTAAACCTAATCCGTACCCTAACACTAACCGAAACCCGTACTCTAAACCTAACCCTAACCCAAACCCGCACCGTTAACTTAACCATAACCCTAAACCAAACCATAACCCTTAACCGTAACCTAACCCTAACCCATACCCTAACCCTAACCCTAACCTTAAACATAACCCTACCCGGAACTTAACCCTAAAACTAACCTATACCCTAACCCCAACCCTAACCCTAGCCCGTACCCTAACACTAACCCTAACCCTAAACCAGACACTAAACCTAACCCTAACACTTACACTAACCCTAACACTAACCCTAACCCGCACCCTAAACCTAACCCTAACCCGTACCATAACTCTAACCCGTAACATAAACCTAACCCTAACCTGTATCCTAACCCTAAACCTAACCCTAAGCCTAATCTGTACATTAACCCTAACCCTAACCCTAACACTAACCCTATGCCGTACTCCAACCCTAACCCTAAAGCTAACACTAACCCGTACACTAACCCTAACCCTAACCCTAAACGTAACCCTAACGCTAACCCTAACACTAACTCTAACCTGTACTCTAACCCTAATCCTAACCCTAACCAGTACACTAACCCTAACCCTAACCCTAACACGCACCCTAAACCTAACCCTAACCCGTACCCTCACCCTAACCCGTAACCTATACCTAACACCAACCCTAAACTTAACCAGTACGCTAACCCTATCCCTTACCCTAAACCTAACCCTAATACGTAAACTAATGCTAAACCTAACCCTAAGCCTAACCCGTACATTAACCCTAACCCTAACCCTAACACTAACCCTACCACTTACTCTAACCCTAACCCTAACCATAACCCTAACCCGTACCCTAACCCTAACCCTAACCCTAACCCGTACTCTAAACCTAACCCTAACCCTAACACTAACCCTACCCCGTACTCTAACACTAACCCTAACCCTAACCCGTACCCTAACCCTAACCCTAAACCTAACCCTAACAATAACCCTAAACTGTACCCTATCCCTAACCCTAACCCTAAACCTAACCGTATTCTTACCCTAACCCTAACCCTTAAGCGTAACCCTAATCCGTACTGTAACCCTAACCCATACCTTAACCCTAAACCTAACCCGTATCCTAAACCTAACCCTAATTCGTACCCTAACCCTAACCCTAACCCTGACCCTAACCCTAACCCTAACCCGTATCCTAAACCTAACCCATACCCTAACCCTAAACCTAACCCTAACCCGTACCCTAACCCTAACCCTAACCCAGACCCTAACCCTAACACCAACCTGTACCCTAAGCCTAACCCATACCCTAAACCTAAACCTAATCCTAATCCTAACCCTAACCCGTACCCTAAACCTAACCCTAACCCTTAACCTAACCCGTAACCTAACCCTAACCCTATCCCGTACCCAAACACTAACAGTAACCCTAAACCATACCCTAGCGCTAACACTAACCCTAACCCTAACCATTACCCGTACCCTAACCCTAACCCTAACCATTACCCGTACCCTAACCCTATCCCATACCCTAACCCTAACCCTAAACTTAACCGTAACCCTGACCCGTACCCTAGACCTAAAATTAACCCGTACCCTAACACCAACCCTAACCCTAACCTGTACCCTAACCCTAACCCTAACCCTAACCCACACCAAACCTAACCCTAACCCATAACTTACGCCTAAACCTAACCCTAAACTTAACCCGTACGCTAACCCTATCCCGTACCCTAAACCTAACCCTAACCCGTACCGTAACCCTAACCCTAACCCTAACCCTAACCCTAACTCTAAACCTAACCGGTACCCTAACCCTAACCCTAACCCTAACCCTAACCGTAACACTAACCCTACCACGTACTCTAACCCTAACACAAATCCTAACCCTAACCCGTACCCTAACCCTAACCCTAACCCTAACCCTAACCCAAACCAGTACTCTAACCCTAACCCTAAACCTAACCCTAACCTTAACCCTAACTGTACTCTAACCTTAACACTAACCCTCACCCTAACCCTAAACGTACTGTAACCCTAACGTACAATAACCCTAACCCAACCCTAAACTTAACCGTAACCCTCACCCGTACCCTAACCCTATCACTAACGCTAACCCTGACCCTAAACCTAACCCTAACCCGTACCCTAACCCTAAATCTACCCTCACCTAAACCTAACCCTAACCCGTACCCTAACCCTAACCTGAAACCTAACCCTAACCGTACTCTAACCCTAACACTAACCCTCACTCTAACCCTAACCGTACTCTAACCCTAACCCGTACCATAACCCCAACCCTAACCCTAACCCGTACCCTAACCTAACCCTAACCCACACCTAAACCGAACCCTAACCCGTAACCTAAGCCTAACCCTAACCCTAATCTTAACCCGTACACTAACCCTATCCCGTAAACTTAACCTAACCCTAAAATGTAACCTAACCCTAAACCTAACCCTAAACCTAACCCGTACTTTAACCCTAACCCTAACACTAACACTAACCCTAACCCGTACCCTAACACTAATCCTAACCCTAACCCTGACCCTAAACCTAACCCTAACCCTTACACTAATCCTAACCCTAACCCTAACATGCACCCAAAACCTAACCCTAACCCGAACCCTAACCCTAACCCGTGACCTAAACCTAACAATAACCCTAAACTTAACCCGTATGCTAACCCTATCCCGTACTCGAACCTAACCCTAACCCGTATCCTAACCCTAAACCTAACCCTAGCCTAAACCGTACATTAACCCCAAACCTAACCTATAACTAACCGTACCCCATACTCTAACCCTAACCCTAACACTAAGACTAATCATACACCGTACTCTAACCCTCAACCTAACCCTAACCCTAACCCACACCAAACCTAACCCTAACCCATAACCTACGCCTAAACCTAACCCTAAAATTAACCCGTACGCTAACCCTATCCCGTACCCTAAACCTAACCCTAACCCGTACCCTAACCCTAACCCTAACCCTAACTCTAAACCTAACCCGTACCTTAACCCTAACCCTAACCCTAACCCTAACCCTAACCCTAACCGTAACACTAACCCTACCACGTACTCTCACCCTAACACAAATCCTAACCCTAACCCGTACCCTAACCCTAACCCTAACCCTAACATTAACCCTAACCAGTACTCTAACCCTAACCCTAACCCTAACCTTAACCCTAACCGTACTCTAACCTTAACACTAACCCTCACCCTAACCCTAAACGTACTGTAACCCTAACACGTACAATAACCCTAACCCAACCCTAAACTTAACCGTAACCCTGACCCGTACCCTAACCCTATCACTAACGCTAACCCTGACCCTAAACCTAACCCTAACCTGTACCCTAACCCTAAATCTACCCTCACCTAAACCTAACCCTAACCCGTACCCTAACCCTAACCTGAAACCTAACCCTAAACGTACTCTAACCCTAACACTAACCCTCACTCTAACCCTAACCGTACTGTAACCCTAACCCGTACCATAACCCCAACCCTAACCCTAACCCGTACCCTAAACCTAACCCTAACCTACACCTAAACCGAACCCTAACCCGTAACCTAAGCATAACCCTAATCTAATCTTAACCCGTACACTAACCCTATCCCGTACCCTTAACCTAACCCTAAACCGTAACCTAACGCTAAACCTAACCCTAAGCCTAACCCGTACTTTAACCCTAACCCTAACCCTAACCATAACCCTAATCATACACCGTACTCTAACCCTAAACCTAGACCTAACCCTAACCCGTACCCTAACCCTAACACTAACCCTACCCCGTACTCTAACCCTAACCCTAACACTGACACTAATCATACACCGTACTCTAACCCTAAACCTAACCCTAACCCTAACCCGTACCCTAACCCTAAACCTAACACTAAACCTAAACCGTACTCTAACCCTAACCATAACCCTAACCCTAACCAGCAC
>JAVLSZ010000316.1:0-118732 GCA_032313775.1 Urocyon cinereoargenteus | reverse complement strand
GATGTGGGTCCTCATCCATGCTGACAGGAGTCCCTGGGCCACGTCAGGACCTGCAGGGAGGCTTCAGGAAGATGTGACGCTGTGGCCACTCTGGCAGGAGCTTCCGGACCCCTCAGGACCCACGTTGAGGTGTCTGGTAGCTGGGGGCCGCATCCACGGTGACAGGAGCCCCGGCGTCCTCAGAATCCGCAGTTTCACTTCGGGAGGACGTGAGGCCACATCCACACAAGAGGACGCTGACCTCCTCAGGACCCCCGGTGTAGACTTCGGGAATTATGGGGATGTGTCCATGCGGACAGAAGATCGCAGCCTTGTCTGGGCCCATGGTGAGGCCTACGAAATATGTGGGGACCGCATCCACACTGACAGGAGTCTCCGGCCTCCTCAGGGCCCATTATGAAGGTTAGGGATGATTAAGGGCCGCGTCCATGCTGACAGGAGCCCCCAGCCTCCTCATGTCTTATGGTGAGGCTTGAGGAAAATGTGGGGCCACGTCAACACTGACAGGACCCCCGTCCTCCTCACGACCTGCACTTTGGTTTCAGGACATATGGGGCTTCTTCTATGTCTCCACATCTGGAGAGATGTGGCTCTGAGAAAATTTGCACTAAGAAACATTGTCACAGTTTCAGTATTCCCTCCCCATGATTTGTGAGACCCAATTACTTCCAAACTCCTTTTTCCTCCTTTTGGTTTTGGATGGCAATGCTGCTCTGTGACTGACCTACACAATCAATGACTCAGTAAGTATCACAACAGTTCAACTCTGTGGAGAGATCCCAAGGGTCTGCTGGAGAAGTATGAAGGAGAACTGTGGACTTGCTTGTTTTACTTTCAGAAATCAGCATTCAGGCTCCTGATAGCAAGTTCAAAAGACTGCAGGTGGTATTCTGGGGACATAGATCGAAACCCGGTGGGGACGGAGTCTGTCTCTGTGCCTGCCATATAGAAGGCCGAATAGACGTCTTTTTGGAATGAATGCATGTTGAATATATAGGAGAATCTGTGTATGCTGGGTCTGTTTTAGGTCACTGATTCATACTTAGGGAGAGACATTAATCCAGGGAATGGTTCTCTAAACAAGTCCTGGGTAAATGTATGCTGTTATTTTTTTAAAGATTTATTTATTTATTCATTCAGGGAGAGCAAGAGAGAGGCAGAGACACAGGCAGAGGGAGAAGCAGGCTCCATGCAGGAAGCCTGATGTGGGACTCGATCCCGGTCTCCAGGATCACACCCTGGGCTGCAGGTGGTGCTAAACCGCTGCGCCACCAGGGCTACACTTTTTTTTTAAAGATTTATTTAGTATCCTAAGTTATTTGAAAAGGAGTAGTAAGATAGATAAGGAGTTCAGAATTGAGAAAAATATTAAAATCATTTGAGGAAAATAAAGGTGTTGATCACAGAAGTGGGTTTCTTGCAATTTACTCACTTATAGCTTGTATATTCTGAACAGGAAAAAAGAAAGGGAAGGAACCCCATGTGCTTGAGGTCATCAATTTCATCTGTAAAAAGAAAATAATACTGCCTGTCCCACAACACTGTTGTGAGGACAAGAAGTGATGGCTGTTGATGTAAAGAGTTGCTAGGTCCAGTCACCACAAAATGTAAAAACAACACATTTTATTAATATAGCTACCCATATAGCTGCAATATACTTTTTATTTTATTTATTTATTATTTATGTATTTATTCATTTGAGAGAGAGAGAGAAAGAGAGAGAGAGGGAGAGAGGAAGAGACACAGACAGAGGGAGAAACAGGCTCCATGCAGGGAGCCTGACGTGGGACTCGATCCTGCGTCTCCAGCATCACACACCGGGCTGAAGGCAGCGCTAAATCATTGAGCCACCGGGGCTGCCCTGCAATATACTTTTAAAAAATGTATTTTAATTATTTATTCGAGAGAGAGAGAGAGGCAGAGACACAGGCAGAGGAAGAGGCAGCCTCTATGCAGGGAGCCCAAAGTGGGACTCCATCCTGGGTCTCCAGCATCATGCCCAGGGAAGGAGACAGTGCTAAACAGCTGAGCCACCCAGGCTGCCCTTTTTAGAGTCTTTTTAAAACACACAATTCGACTTCTTTCTAACAAAGTCTAATGTGAGTTGGTGTACCTATCAATTAAAAGCTGTAGGGTATGGATCCCAGGCTGCCCCTAAGGTGCATGTTCAGAGCCCTTCCAACTCGTCCAAGTGCAGCCTGGAAACCACCAAGCTGGTCTGAGGCCACATCCATAGCTGTGGGAACCAAGTGCCAGAGGCAGTCATGATTTACTGGATCTGAAACCCAGTTCTCTCCAGAAGCATCTGAGTCAGGGAATTAGTTTTTCTCAGGACAGGGTGAAAAATCCTTACACGATCAGGATTTCTCTGATCCCAAGAAAAATGCTAAGCGTTTTTCTTGTTGGTTGTTTTTTTCTCATGTTGCTTGGCTGTTTCTCTGGTCACATTGCCCTACTTCCTATGGGAATTAGTTTTGGAAAGAAATCACTCACATAATGAAAATGATCTAAAAACTCAGGTTAACAAAATTTTCTAGCCAGTGTGGATATGTGTGATTCACAGTTGCTTTAAGCCGACAGAAGTTTGTTTGCACAAATCAATAACAACTTTTAATAAACGGACTTTACTGTTCACTGCTAAAAATATTCCTGTCAGAGGGCAAGATGGCCGAAGAGTAGGGTCCCCAAGTCACCTGTCCCCACCAAATGACCTAGCTAACTTTCAAATCATCCTGAAAACCTATGAATTTGGCCTGAGATTTAAAGAGAGGACAGCTAGAGTTCGCATTTCTATCAAGGCAGTTCCCACCTGTGCCTCACTTGGACCTGGTGACTGTGGTTCCCATCTGGGCCTCAGCCAGACCTGGTGACTATAGTCCCCAACTGGGCCTCACCTGGGCCTAGTTACTCTGGTCCCCTTCTTGGCCTCATGTGGACCTGGCAACTGTGGTCTCCACCTTGACCTCACCTGGACCTGGTGACTCTGGTCCCCACCTGGAACTCGCCTGGACATGGTAGCTGTGGACTTCATCTGGACCTGGTGACTGTGGTCCCCACCTGGGCCTCACCATACCTGGTGACTAGGCTCCTCAGCTACCAATGACTAGGATCCAGGATGGACCCTTAGTTGCTACTGATACCGGAACCATCCCCAGGGTCTCATTTGTTCCTGGTGACTATGGTCCTTGTCTGGGCTGACCTGGCTCATCCTTGGCTCTGATCCTCTCCTGGGTCTCCCCTGCTCTTGCAGGTATAGTCCGCCCTCTCGTGGGTGTGTATTCTCTATGGTCCCTTCTGGGCCTCACCTGATGGTAGTGGGCCACGATATTGGCCCTTTGCAAGGCCAGCAGGGTCTCCGAGTCGTCCTGCATGGTGCTGGAATCCAAACACATCCAAGAATGATGGCGCATGAGAACCTTCCGAGGACACATGCATCAGGGTGCTCCTGAGGACAGGTCTGACCAGGGCCGGCGTCAACCCCATAGCCCTGAGGGGCACAGGCTGGGCTGGACCAACACACACGGGCCCTCACTGCCTGTCTGTCACTCGCCCACCTAGAGTCCACCTTCCCAGCCACTGTCCCAGGACACGCCATCATGCTGGGATCACAGAGCGCTCCCAGCCCGGTATCAGGAGCACACGGGTGGGGGACTCAGGAGGCTCCGGGGAACTGCCGATCTGATGTTCGTGGTGATGTCTCCCAGCCTGGGGGAGATCGAAGGTTTCTCTTAGATTCCACAAGCACAACGACCAAGGGGAGAAAGCAACGGACTGCACTTCATCAAAATTCAAACCTGATGCCAGCAAGAGTGCGACCAAACTCCCCACCCTGAGGGCAACAATGTGTGAATAGCCTGAAGGGGCTTTGGGGGGAGCACGAGGGACTCTGCATTCCAGTGAGTAGAGAACAAGCCTGCTCACTGGCCAGGGGGACCCAGCAGGCCCTGACCGTCCTTCTCTGACCACAGGGTGGGGCAGGGGGGTGTCATCCCTGTCGGAATCCATGCATCTAGGATGGGCTAGAAAGGTCATGTATTGGGTCTTTCTGCAAAGCACAGGGCTTACAGGGAAGCTCCTGGGGGAGCTGTAGAACTCCAACTGCAGCCTCCTTCCCTGGACAGGGACTTAGGGTGCTACCCTCGCCCTGTGGGGCTGTGGAAGGGCTGTAGGAGCTGCTCACGATCATCGCATTGGGGTCGGGGTGTTTTGGACCCCAGCCCTGGAAGCCAGCGCCCACACCCAGCCCCACAAGCCCCATAGTGGCCCGCGGGGAGCAGGCATCAGTGGCCACTAACCTGTGACCTGTCGCTCTGTGAGTGCCTCCTCTTTATGCACCGGGGTACTGGGGAGAGTGTGAGTACTGGGGTATTGGGGAGAGTGGGAGAGTTGGGGAACTTGGGAGAGTGGGAGTTCTGGGGTACTGGGGAGAGTGGGAGAGTTGGGGAACTTGGGAGAGCGGGAGTTCTGGGGTACTTGGGAGAGTGGGAGAGGCGGGGTACTGTGGAGAGTGGGAGTCCTGAGCTACCGGGGAGAGCGGGAGAGTTGGGTCGCTGTGAGCCATATCTGTAGCACGAGGGCTTCTGAAAGTCTGTGGACACACAGTGAGCTCCAGGCAGCAGTGGTACCCGGGGGCGGCACAGTTCCGCCCACAGTGGGGTCCCGCATCATGACTGTGGGCAGGCAGGGTCCAATCAGCACTTAGCCCTTCACCCTGAAGGCTGAGGGTCCCGGGGGAGGGTTCTGTCCCCACGCCGGGTGGGAAGGGGATGCAGACACCCTCCCACAGCCTCAGTTCCCATCCTTGGGCCCTGCAGGCCTTCTGCCCTTCTAGGGAGACTGGGGGTCACAGACGTTCCCCTGACCTCCAGAGTTCACAGCATGGGGTTGCACTTAAGAACATTTGAGGGGTTCCTGGGTGGTTCAGTCGGTTCCACATCGACTCTTTAGTTTGGTTCAGGTCAGGATCTCGAGGTTGTGGTGTGGAGCCTCGCGTGGGGCTTGGGCTCCGTTGGGTGAGGAGTCCGCTCCAGGTTCCCCCTCTCCCTCCGCCCCTCCCCACTGCACCCTCTCTCAAATAAATCTTCTAAAAATCTACATGAAGACATGTGAGCATCTTTATCCCCTCTGCAGAGGTGCCTTCATGTGTGTAACGACCGTGTAAATGCCTTTCACGGACCCACCGGGAGTCCTACCAGAAACCCCTTTTCCTTGATATTTATTGACGTACATTGGACACACAATGTGACAGTAGTTTCAGGGGTACAACTAGTGACTTGACAATTCTGTGCCTTACTCAGCTCTCCCCATGAGAAGTGGCATCACCGTCTGTCCCCGTACAAAGTTGTCACAACAGTACTGACTCTATTCCCTAGGCTGTACTTTCTAAATTTCTGTGACTTATTTATTTGAGAACCAGACGCTTATAGCTGTTACTATTGTTCATCTATGTTGCCCATGTCCTACCATGACCCTCTGTCCATCAGTCAGCAGGATCCATCACATTAACCAGAGAAAGGACATGGGGCAGCCCGGGTGATTCAAGACGTGAGCACCTGCCTTCAGCGCAGGGAGTGATCCTGGAGTCCTGAGATCGAGTCCCACGTCGTGTTCCCTACATGGAGCCGCCTTCTCCCTCTGCCTGTGTCTCTGCCTCTCTCTCTCTCTGCTTCTCTCTCTCTCTCTCTCTGTCTTTCAAGGATATGTAAATAAATCTTTTTAAAAAAGAAAAACAAGAGAAAGGACAAAAAGCATACGATCCTCTCAAGAGTTGCAGAAAAGCATTTGACAAAACACAACATCAAAACATAGTGAGTTTTGATGAAATTTCTATCAACAGAATAAAGGCCGCTAGGAAGGCCGCAGCTGACATCATCCTCAAGGGTGAAAACCTGAAATCATCTCCCCTAAGCAGTAACAAGCCAAGGAGTTCCCCTCTCAGCCCTGGAAGTCCTAATGTAGTCAACAGACAGGAAACAGCAAAGGTTCCACACCTGGAAGGGGGATGTCACACTGTCCCTATTTGCTAAAGACGTGGTACTAGAAACAGGAAACCCAAGAGCCTCCACCAAAATCTGTTAGAACTAAGGAGTTCAGTAAAGTCAGGGACACAAACTGACCCTAAAGAGCTCAGTAGCCTTGCTGTGTCCCGACAATGAACACTCAGGAGGGAAATGAAGGATGTGACTCCCTTCTCAGGATTATGACAGAGAATAAATAAAGAGACTGAACCAAAGGAGCAAAAGACTTGTTCACTGAGCCATACCAGGCTCTGGGAGGCCATCCTGGGCTCGTGGGGTGGGACCTCATCTTGTGAAAATGTCCGCACCTCCTGAAGCCACCCTCAGTTTCAATGTCATTCCTATCAAAATCATGGTGGCAGATCTTAGAAATAGGAAAAAAAAAAACCCATAACATCCATCCGCCCCCACAAATGACCCCGGGCAGCAAATCAGTATAGGAGAAGCAAGACAGAGTGGGATGCAGCACTTTCCTTTCAAAGGATGTCACAGAGACACAGGATAAAGCAGTGTGGTTCTCGGGCCCCGACTGACTCCGTCGGTTAAGCATCAGACTCCTGATCTCACCTCCCGTCCTGATCTCGGAGTCGTGAGTTCTATCCCTGGGCTTCGGCATGGACAAGGCGTGGCACCTACTTAAACAAACCAGACCCACGTGGGGTGGTCCTGGCATAAGCTGTAGGAGCAGAACAGAGAGTCCAGAAGGAAATGTGCTCTGATACAACTGATATTTTTAACTTACTTTAATTTAAACCCAATTAATTAATGTATAGTGTATTATACTTTCAGGGGAAGAATTCAGGGATTCACCAGTTGGAGATAACAGCAGTGCTCGTGACATCACGTGCCCTCCTTCATGCCGGTCCCCTGTTATCCCCTCCCCATTCCCCTCCCCTTCAGCGACACTCAGTTTGTTTCCTATGATTACGAGTCTGTATTTCCTGCATCTGTTTTCATCTTATTTGTATTTCCTTCCCTTCACAAATGTTCATCTGCTTTGCTTCTTAAATTCCACCTATGAATGACACCACACGGTCATTCTCTTTCCCGACTGACTTATTTCACTTAAGATGATCCCTCTAGTTCTATCCACGTCATTGCAAATGGCAAGATTTCCTTCTCCTTGATAGCTGAGTACCATTCCTCTCTCTATGACCATCATCTATCTCCCATCCTCTTTATCCATCTTCTGCCCGAGGGCACCGAGGCTCTTCCCACAGTGTGGCTACTGTGGACTCAGCTGCTATGGACATTGGGTTGCAGGTGTCCTGAGTCTCACTGCAGTCTCTATCTTTGGAGTGAGCTCCAGGCCGTGCACCTGCTGATCGCAGGGCGGCTCTATTGGTAACTTCCTGAGGAGCCTCCACACTGTTTCCAGGGTGGCTGCACCAGCCCGCAATCCCGCCCACAGTGGAAGAGGGTTGATTGAGTTTTGCAGGACGTGGTAAATGTCTGGTCCACATTTCATTTCCCGTCCTGTGTGCTCTAATTCCTTGTCCTTAAGTATTTCTGGAGAAGCCGGGTGTTGGGCTCCATTTCAGTGAGATGTTTCTGAAGCTAACAGGCCACAGCTGGAGCCTGGAGGGAGGCATGTGCCTCCCGGGTGGGTCACGGCCCCTCCTGCATGGCCTCCTGCAGTGCCTGAGCATCCCGCAGGGGGTGCCTGAGCTCAGGCCCCACCCAGGGGGCCCGCATGCACAGTAGGCCTTGTCTGCCTGCACTAACGAGAGCCCGCCTGTGGTGGGGAGGCCTGAGGAGGGCCTGGGGACGGGTCCACGCTGATGAGCTGCAGCCTCCTCAGGACCCACGGTGAGTCTTCAGGGGGACATTGTCCGCGTTCAGGCTGACAGGAGCCCTGGTCTCCGCAGGACCCGGGGTGAGATTTCAGGAAGATGTGGGCCTGCATCCACACAGACAGGAGCCCCTGGGTCACCTCTGGACCCACGGGGTGGCTTCAGGAAGATGTGGGCCCGCATCCACGCTGATAGGAGACCCTGTGCCACCTCTGGACCTGCGGAGAGGCTTCAGGAAGATGTAGGCCTGTATCCACACTTACAGGAGTCCCTGGGCTGCCTCAGGACCCATGGGGAGGCTTCAGGAAGTTGTGAGCCCACAGTGACAGGAGCCCCGGCATCCTCAGGACCCACCAACAATGACTCAGGAACACGTGGGGCAACGTCCACAATCACAGGAGCCCAGCTTCCTCAGGACACCCTGGAGGACTCTGGAGGTACCGTTGGGGGCAACGTCCACATCAGAAGGGACTCCTCAGAACCACAGGGTAAGTGAATGGGTAGAATGAATGGTAGCATCAGGGGCGGGGAGGCAGTTGGTGGTTAGGCTTAGGTTAGATGTTAGGGGTTAGTGATTATGCTTATGGTTACGGATTAGAGGTGAGGGTGAGGGATAAGTTTAAGGGTCAGTGGTTAGGAGTTAGGATGGGGGTTAGGGATTAGGGAAAGTGGTTAGGGTTAGGGGCAGGATTTAGAGTTAGGGTTAGGGTTTAGGCATTAGGGATTAGGGCAGGAGGTTATGAGTTGGGGTTAGGGTTATGGTTAAAGTCAGGGTTGGGCTTAGGTTTCCAGTTATGGTTAGGGGTTAGCGTGTGAGTTAGGGTTAGGGGTTAGGGTTAAATTTAGGGCTAGGTTTAGTGTTAGGGTGAGGGTTATGTTAGGATAGGGGGTGCTAGGTTTAGGGGTAGTGTTTGGTTAGAGGTTAGGGTTAGGGTCAGCTCAGGGTCAGGGTCAGGGTAAGGTTTTGGAAAAGGGTAAGAGATAGGGTTAGGGAGTGGGTTAGGGGTTAGTTTTAGAGTATGGGTTAGGGTACCGTTTGGGGTATGAGATAGGATTAGTAGTAGAGGGTTAGGGTTAGAGTACAGGTTAAGTTTAGGAATAGGATTTGAGTACATTACGTTAAGGTTAGGGTTAGAGGTTAGGGTTAGGATTAGATTGAAGGTAAGGGTCAAGGTTAAGGGTTTAGAATAGGATTAGGAGTTAGGTTGAGGGTTGGCAGGAAGGTGCAGTGAATGTGTTTCAGTCTTGGGGTTTGTGTTTGGTTTTCAATTAGTGATAGGTCTTGTTTAAGGGTTAGGTTAACATTAGGATTAAGTGTAGGGTTAGGGTTATGTCTGTGTATGGTTAGAGTTTGGGTCGTGGCTTGTGCCTGCACTGGGATTCCTAGTATCTTGGGCAGTTTAGTTTTATGCACTCTATGTAGGTTTTGGGTTCAAAGATAGCCTGACTCCACCAAGTCAGTGGCCTCCCCTGAGAATCAAAATTCAGGCTTCTGCTGGGGTCAGAATAGACATGGCAGGCTTCTCCTGAGCTGAGATAAGGAGGGGATTTGTGGTTCTAAATACTCTTTATCAATTCTTTTCAATTAGATTCTTTTCGATTCGATTTCATTATTTTCTATTCGATTTGATTCCTTTCGATTCTTTTTGATTCGATTCGATTATTTTTGATTCGATTCGATTCTTTTTGATTCGTTTCAATTTGATTCGATTCGATTCTTTTCAAAACGATTGTATTATTTTCAATTCGATTCAATTATTTTCAATTCATTTTGATTCCATTCGATTATTTTTGATATGATTCGATTATTTCCGATTTGGTTAGATTCTTTTCGATTCGATTCGATTCTTTTCGATTCGACTTGATTATTTTCGATTCAATTCTATTCTCAATTTGATTCGATTCTTTTTGATTCAATTCGAGTATTTTCAATTTGATTCGATTCGATTGTTTTCGATTCGATTATTTTCAATGTTTTCGATTCAATTCGATTCATTTCAATCATTTTCAATTCAAATCGATTCTTTTAGATTTGATTTGATTCTTTCAATTCGATTCGATTTGATTCGACTATTTTTGATTCTTTTCGATTCGATTCAATTCGATTGAATTCGATCATTTTCGATTCGATTCAATTGTTTTTGATTCTATTAGATTCGATTCTTTTCAATTCGATTCAATTCGATTCGATTATTTGCGTTTCAAATCGATTGTTTTTGGTTTGATTCGATTGTTTTCTTTTTTTTTTTTTTTTAATTTTTTATTGGTGTTCAATTTATCAACATACAGAATAACTCCCAGTGCTCATCCCATCAAGTATCCCCATCAGTGCCCGCCACCCACTCAGGCCCACCCCCCACCCCCCTCCCCTTCAACCATCCCCAGTTCGTCTCCCAGAGTTAGGAGTCTTTATGTTCTGTCTCCCTTGCTGATATTTCCCGCATATTTCTTCTCCCTTCCCTTATATTCCCTTTCGCTATTATTTATATTCCCCAAATGAATGAGAACATACACTGTTTGTCCTTCTCCGATTGACTTACTTCACTCAGCATAATACCCTCCAGTTCCATCCACGTTGAAGCAAATGGTGGGTATTTGTCGTTTCTAATGGCTGAGTAATATTCCATTGTGTACATAAACCACATCTTCTTTATCCATTCATCTTTCGATGGACACCTAGGCTCCTTCCACAGTTTGGCTATTGTGGACATTGCTGCTAGAAACATTGGGGTGCAGGTGTCCCGGCATTTCATTGCATCTGAGTCTCTGGGGTAAATCCCCAACAGTGCAATTGCTGGGTCGTAGGGCAGGTCTATTTTTAACTCTTTGAGGAACCTCCACACAGTTTTCCAGAGTGGCTGCACCAGTTCACATTCCCACCAACAGTGTAAGAGGGTTCCCTTTTCTCCGCATCCTCTCCAACATTTGTGGTTTCCTGCCTTGTTAATTTTCCCCATTCTCACTGGTGTGAGGTGGTATCTCATTGGGGTTTTGATTTGTATTTCCCTGATGGCCAGTGATGCAGAGCATTTTCTCATGTGCATGTTGGCCATGTCTATGTCTTCCTCTGTGAGATTTTTCTTCATGTCTTTTGCCCATTTCATGATTGGATTGCTTGTTTCTTTGGTGTTGAGTTTAAGAAGCTCTTTATAGATCTTGGAAACTAGTCCTTTATCTGATACGTCATTTGCAAATATCTTCTCCCATTCTGTAGGTTGTCTTTTAGTTTTGTTGACTGTATCCTTTGCTGTGCAAAAGATTCTTATCTTGATGAAGTCCCAATAGTTCATTTTTGCTTTTGTTTCTTTTGCCTTCATGGATGTATCTTGCAAGAAGTTACTGTGGCCAAGTTCAAAAAGGGTGTTGCCTGTGTTCTCCTCTAGGATTTTGATGGAATCTTGTCTCACATTTAGATCTTTCATCCATTTTGAGTTTATCTTTGTGTATGGTGAAAGAGAGTGGTCTAGTTTCATTCTTCTGCATGTGGATGTCCAATTTTCCCAGCACCATTTATTGAAGAGACTGTCTTTCTTCCAATGGATAGTCTTTCCTCCTTTATCAAATATTAGTTGACCATAAACTTGAGGGTCCACTTCTGGATTTTCTATTCTGTTCCATTGATCTATGTGTCTGTTTTTGTGCCAGTACCACACTGTCTTGATGACCACAGCTTTGTAGTACAACCTGAAATCTGGCATTGTGATGCCCCCAGATATGGTTTTCTTTTTTAAAATTCCCCTGGCTATTCGGGGTCTTTTTTGATTCCACACAAATCTTAAAATAATTTGTTCTAACTCTCTGAAGAAAGTCCATGGTATTTTGATAGGGATTGCATTAAACGTGTAAATTGCCCTGGGTAACATTGACATTTTCACGATATTAATTCTGCCAATCCATGAGCATGGAATATTTTTCCATCTCTTTGTGTCTTCCTCAATTTCTTTCAGAAGTGTTCTATAGTTTTTAGGGTATAGCTCCTTTACTTCTTTGGTTAGGTTTATTCCTAGGTATCTTATGCTTTTGGGTGCAATTGTAAATGGGATTGATTCCTTAATTTCTCTTTCTTCAGTCTCATTGTTAGTGTATAGAAATGCCATTGATTTCTGGGTGTTGATTTTGTATCCTGCCACGCTACCAAATTGCTGTATGAGTTCTAACAATCTTGGGGTGGAGGCTTTTGGGTTTTCTATGTAGAGTATCATGTCTTCGGCGAAGAGGGAGAGTTTGACTTCTTCTTTGCCAATTTGAATGCCTTTAATGTCTTTTTGTTGTCTGATTGCTGAGGCTAGGACTTCCAATACTATGTTGAAAAGCAGTGGTGAGAGTGGACATCCCTGTCTTGTTCCTGATCATAGGGGAAAGGCTCCCAATGCTTCCCCATTGAGAATGATATTTGCTGTTGGCTTTTCGTAGATAGCTTTTAAGATGTCGAGGAAAGTTCCCTCTATCCCTACACTCTGAAGAGTTTTGATCAGGAATGGATGCTGTATTTTGTCAAATGCTTTCTCTGCATCCAGTGAGAGGATCATATGGTTCTTGGTTTTTCTCTTGCTGATATGATGAATCACATTGATTGTTTTACGAGTGTTGAACCAGCCTTGTGTCCCGGGGATAAATCCTACTTGGTCATGGTGAATAATTTTCTTAATGTGTTGTTGGATCCTGTTGGCTAGTATCTTGTTGAGAATTTTTGCATCCATGTTCATCAGGGATATTGGTCTGTAATTCTCCTTTTTGGTGGGGTCTTTGTCTGGTTTTGGAATTAAGGTGATGCTGGCCTCATAGAACGAATTTGGAAGTACTCCATCTCCTTCTATCTTTCCAAACAGCTTTAGTAGAATAGGTATGATTTCTTCTTTAAACGTTTGATAGAATTCCCCTGGGAAGCCATCTGGTCCTGGACTCTTGTGTCTTGGGAGGTTTTTGATGACCGCTTCAATTTCCTCCCTGGTTATTGGTCTGTTCAGGTTTTCTATTTCTTCCTGTTCCAGTTTTGGTAGTTTGTGGCCTTCCAGGAATGCGTCCATTTCTTCTAGATTGCCTAATTTATTGGCATATAGCTGTTCATAATATGTTTTTAAAATCGTTTGTATTTCCTTGGTGTTGGTAGTGATCTCTCCTTTCTCATTCATGATTTTATTAATTTGAGTCTTCTCTCTCTTCTTTTTAATAAGGTTGGCTAATGGTTTATCTATCTTATTAATTCTTTCAAAGAACCAACTCCTGGTTCTGTTGATCCGTTCCACAGTTCTTCTGGTCTCGATTTCATTCAGTTCTGCCCGAATTTTAATTAACTCTCTTCTTCTGCTGGGGGTAGGGTCCATCTTTTGTTTTCCCTCTAGCTCCTTTATGTGTGAGGTTAGCTTTTGTATTTGAGTTCTTTCCATTTTTTGAATGGCTGCTTGTATTGCGATGTATTTCCCCCTTAGGACTGCTTTTGCTGCATCCCAAAGATTTTGAACAGTTGTATCTTCATTCTCATTAGTTTCCATGAATCTTTTTAATTCTTCCTTAATTTCCTGGTTGACCCTTTCGTCTTTTAGTAGGATGGTCCTTAACCTCCATGTGTTTGAGGTCCTTCCAAACTTCTTGTTGTGATTTAGTTCTAATTTCAAGGCATTATGGTCTGAGAATATGCAGGGGATGATCCCAATCTTTTGGTATCGGTTCAGACACGATTTGTGACCCAGTATGTGGTCTATTCTGGAGAAAGTTCCGTGTGCACTTGAGAAGAATGTGTATTCAGTTGAGTTTGGATGTAAAGTTCTGTAGATGTCTGTGAAGTCCATCTGGTCCAGTGTATCATTTAAAGCTCTCATTTCTTTGGAGATATTGTGCTTAGCAGATCTATCTAGTATTGAAAGAGCTAGATTAAAGTCCCCAAGTATAATTGAATTAATATCCAAGTATTTATTTACTTTGGTTAATAATTGGTTTAAATATTTGGCAGCTCCCACATTCGGGGCATATATATTGAGGATTGTTAAGTCCTCTTGTTGAATAGATCCTTTAAGTATGATATAGTGTCCCTCTTCATCTCTCACTATGGTCTTCGGGGTAAATTTTAGTTTATCTGATATAAGGATGGCTACCCCTGCTTTCTTTTGAGGACCATTCGAATGGTAAATGGTTTTCCAGCCTTTTATTTTCAGACTGTAGGTGTCCTTCTGTCTAAAATGAGTCTCTTGTAGACAGCAAATAGATGGGTCCTGCTTCTTTATCCAGTCTGAAACCCTGCGCCTTTTGATGGGGTCATTAAGCCTGTTCACGTTCAGAGTTACTATCAAAAGATATGAGTTTAGTGTCATCATGATGTCTATTTAGTCCTTGTTTTTGTGGATTGTTCCACTGAACTTCTTTTTAAAGGGGAATTTTAAGAGTCCCCCTTAAAATTTCTTGCAGAGCTGGTTTGGAGGTCACATATTCTTTCAGTTCCTGCCTGTCTTGGAAGCTCTTTATCTCTCCTTCCATTTTAAATTAGAGCCTTGCTGGATAAAGTATTCTTGGTTGCATGTTCTTCTCATGTAGGACCCTGAATATATCCTGCCAACCCTTTCTGGCCTGCCAGGTCTCTGTGGAGAGGTCTGCTGTTACCCTAATACTCCTCCCCATAAAAGTCAGGGATTTCTTGTCTCTTGCTGCTTTAAGGATCTTCTCTTTATCTTTGGAATTTGCAAGCTTAACTATTAGATGTCGAGGTGTTGAACGGGTTTTGTTGATTTTAGGGGGGGATCTCTCTATTTCCTGGATCTGAATGCCTGTTTCCCTTCCCAGATTAAGAAAGTTTTCAGCTAGGATTTGTTCAAATACATATTCTGGCCCTCTGTCCCTTTCGGCGCCCTCGGGAACCCCAATTAAACGTAGGTTTTTCTTCCTCAGGCTGTCGTTTATTTCCCTTAATCTGTCTTCATGGTCTCTTAATTGCCTGTCTCTTTTTTCCTCAGTTTCCCTCTTTGCCATCAACTTGTCTTCTATGTCACTCACTCGTTCTTCCACCTCGTTAACCCTCGTCGTTAGGACTTCTAGTTTGGATTGCATCTCGTTTAATTGATTTTTAATTTCTGCCTGATTGGATCTAAATTCTGCAGTCATAAAGTCTCTTGAGTCCTTTATGCTTTTTTCTAGAGAGACCAATAGCTGTATAATAGTGCTTCTGAATTGGCTTTCTGACATTGAATTGTAATCCAGATTTTGTAACTCTGTGGGAGAGATGACTGTTTCTGATTCTTTCTTTGGAGGTGAGGTTTTCCTTCTAGTCATTTTGTTCAGTGCAGAGTGGCCAAAAGCAAGTTGTATTAGGAAAAGAAAAAAAGAGATAGGGAGAAGGAAAGAAAAGAGAAAAAGAAGAGGAAACAAGAGAAAAGGAAGAAAGAATGAAAAAGAGAAGAGAAGGAAAAAGAAAGGTGAAAAAAAAAGGGGGTGGGGGAAGCAATCAGAAATCAAAAGGAAAAAGAAAAAACAAAAACAAAAACAAAAAAGAACTCAAAAGACAAAAAACAAAAAAAAACCCAAAAATACAAAACACAATGGGGAGTATCTTCTGATTCCATCTTCTTTAAGTCCCTTGACTTCCCCTGGACCTTGTCTGTCCAGCTGGTCTTCTGGGGGAGCTGTTCTTGGAGCCGCGCAGCCCCCTCCCCGTGGAGCCTCTTCCTCTGCGGGAGCCGCCGCCGCGGAGCTGTTCCTGGAGCCGCGCAGCCCCCTCCCCGCGGAGCCTCTTCCTCTGTGGGAGCCGCTGCCGCGGAGCTGTTCCCAGAGCCCCGCAGCCCCCTCCGCGGAGCCGGAGCCGGAGCCGCCGCCCGAGCGCCTCCGAGCTGCTCCCGGTCCCACTGTGCGCGCTGCAGCCCTTAGGGAGCTCGGTGCACTCTCCTGGGCGTGCAGCAGGTGTCTGTTAGTGTCCCCGGGAGCCCGAGGGCATCCCCGCCCTCCTGGGTCCTGCTCTAACTCCCTGCGGGCCCCTCTCTGCTCGGGAAGGTCGGTGTAGCTCCTGCTCCTCCGGGCCGGGGACGGGGCTCTCCTGTCCTGGGGACACTCGCCCCGGCCTCAGCCCGGCTCCTCGCGGGGCTCTCCCCCTGGGAGGCCTTTTGTGTCTTTATTTCTTTTTCCCCCGTCTTCCTACCTTGCTAGAAGCGCGAACTCTTCTCACTGTAGCGTTCCAACTGGTCTCTCTTTAAACCTCAGGGCGAATTCGTAGATTTTCAGGATGATTTGAAGGTTATCTAGGTAATTTGGTGCGGACAGGTGATTTGGGGATCCTACTCTTCCGCCATCTTGCCCCTCCTCCCGATTCGATTGTTTTCGATTCATTTCAATTATTATCGATTCCATTTGATTATTTTCAATTCAATTCGATTATTTTCGACTTGATTCGATTACTTTCGATTCGATTCAATTAACTTATTTTCAATTCGATTCGATTATTTTCAATTCGATTTGATTCTTTTTGATTCTTTTAGATTCTTTTTGATTCGATTTGATTATGTTCGATTCAAATATTTTCGATTCAATTATTATTTCGATTCTTTTCAATTTGATTTGATTCGATTTGATCATTTTCAATTCGATTCGACTCTTTTCTATTCGATTCGATTCGATTTGATTCAATTCGATCATTTTCGATTCGATTCGATTCTTTTCGATTCTTTTCAATGCGTTTCGATTATTTTCAATTCAATTTGATTCCTTTTGAATTGATTCGATTATTTTTTATTCTTTTCGATGCGATTCGATTCTTTGCAAATTATTTGATTATTTTTGATTCTTTTTGATTTGATTCGATTCTATTCTTTTTGATTTGATTCAATTATTTTCGATTCAATTTGACTCGATTCGATTATTTTCAATTCGATTCAATTATTTTCGATTCAATTTGATTCTTTCTGAATCGATTCGATTGTTTTTGATTCTTTTTGATTCGATACTTTTCGATTTGATTCTTTTCGATTTGATTTGATTCAATTTGATTCGATTCGATTATTTTCGATTCGATTTGATTATTTTCAATTTGATTTGATTCTTTTCAAATCAATTTGATTGCTTTCGATTCAATTTGATTCGATTCTTTTCGATTCTATTCTTTTCGATTCGATTCGATTCTTTTCGATTCAATTCGATTATTTTCTATTCGATTCGATTCTTCTCGATTCGATTCGATTCTTTGTGATTCGATTCTTTGCAATTCGATTCTTTTCAAATTGATTCGATTATTTTCGATTATTTTTGATTCTTTTCGATGAGATTATTTTTTTTATTTTTATTTATTTATTTATTTATGATAGTCACACACAGAGAGAGAGAGGCAGAGACATAGGCAGAGGGAGAAGCAGGCTCCATGCACCGGGAGCCCGACGTGGGATTCGATCCCGGGTCTCCAGGATCATGCCCTGGGCCAAAGGCAGGCGCTAAACCGCTGCGCCACCCAGGGATCCCTCGATGTGATTATTTTCGATATTTTTCGATTCGATTCTATTCAATTTAATTCGATCATTTTCGATTTGATTTGTTTCTTTACAATTTGATTCGATTCTTTTCAATTATTTTCGATTCTTTTCAATTCAATTCGATTTTTGTTTCAATTCTTTTCGATTCAATTATTTTCGATTCTTTTCGATTTGATTCAATTTGATTTGATGATTTTCGTTTCGATTCGATTCTTTTCTATTCGATTCTTTTCAAATTGATTCGATTATTTTCGATTATTTTTGATTCTTTTCGATGCAATTCGATTATTTTAAATTCGATTCGATTCTTTTCGATGTGATTTGATTTGATTCTTTTCGAATTGATTCAACTTTTTTTATTCAATCTGATTTTATTCCATTGTTTTTGATTCGATTCAATTCTTTTCGATTCGATTCTTTATGTTTTGAGTTGAATATTTTTGATTATTTTCGTTTCATTTCGATTATTTGCTTTTTTTTAATTAATTTTTTGTTGGTGTTCAATTTACCAACAAACAGAATAACACCCAGTGCTCAATCCATCAAGTGTCCCCCTCAGTGCCTGTCACACAACCACCCCCACCCCCTGCCCTCCTCCCCTTCCACCAACCCTAGTTCTTTTCCCAAAGTTAGGAGTCTTTATATTCTGTCTCCCATGCTGATATTTTCCACACATTTCTTCTCCCTTCCCTTATATTCCCTTTCGCTATTATTTATATTCCCCAAATGAATGAGAACATACAGTTTTTGTCCTTCTCCGATTGACTTACTTCACTCAGCATAATACCCTCCAGTTCCATCCACGTTGAAGCAAATGGTGGGTATTTGTCATTTCTAATGGCTGAGTAATATTCTATTGTGTACATAAACCACATCTTCTTTATCCATTCATCTTTTGATGGACACCGAGGCTCCTTCCACAGTTTGGCTATTGTGGACATTGCTGGTAGAAACATGGGGTGCAGGTGACCCGGCGTCTCATTGCATCTGAATCTGGGGTAAATCCCCAACAGTGCAATTGCTGGTTCGTAGGGCAGGTCTATTTTTAACTCTTTGAGGATCCTCCACAGAGTTTTCCAGAGTGGCTGCACCAGTTCACATTCCCACCAACAGTCTAAGAAGGTTCCCTTTTCTCCGCATCCTCTCCAACATTTGTGTTTTCCTGCCTTGTTAATTTTCCCCATTCTCACTGGTGTGAGGTGGTATCTCATTGGGGTTTTGATTTGTATTTCCCTGATGGCCAGTGATGCAGAGCATTTTCTCATGTGCCTGTTGGCCATGTCTATGTCTTCCTCTGTGAGATTTTTCTTCATGTCTTTTGCCCATTTCATGATTGGATTATTTGTTTCATTGGTGTTGAGTTTAAGAAGTTCTTTATAGATCTTGTACACTAGCCCTTTACCTGATACGTCATTTGCAAATATCTTCTCCCATTCTGTAGGTTGTCTTTTAGTTTTGTTGACTATATCCTTTGCTGTGCAAAAGCTTCTTATCTTGATGAAGTCCCAATAGTTCATTTTTGCTTTTGTTTCTTTTGCCTTCGTGGATGTATCTTGCAAGAAGTTCCTGTGGCCGAGTCCAAAAAGGGTGTTGCCTGTGTTCTCCTCTAGGATTTTGATGGAGTCTTGTCTCACATTTTAGATCTTTCATCCATTTTGAGTTTATCTTTGTGTATGGTGAAAGAGAGTGGTCTAGTTTCATTCTTCTGCATGTGGATGTCCAATTTTCCCAGCACCATTTATTGAAGAGACTGTCTTTCTTCCAATGGATAGTCTTTCCTCCTTTATCAAATACTAGTTGACAGAAAGTTGAGGTCCACTTCTGGATTCTCTATTCTGTTCCATTGATCTATGTGTCTGTTTTTGTGCCAGTACCACAGTCTTGATGACCACAGCTTTGTAGTACAACCTGAAATCTGACATTGTGATGCCCCCAGATATGGTTTTCTTTTTTAAAATTCGCCTGGCTATTCGGGGTCTTTTCTGATTCCACACGAATCTTAAAATAATTTGTTCCAACTGTCTGAAAAAAGTCCATGTATTTTGATAGAGTTTGCATTAAACATGTAAATTGCCCTGTGTAACATTGATATTTTCACAATATTAATTCTGCCAATCCATGAGCATGGAATATTTTTCCATCTCTTTGTGTCGTCTTCCATTTCTTTCAGAAGTGTTCTATAGTTTTTGGTTAGGTTTATTCCTAGGTATCTTATGCTTTTGGGTGCAATTGTAAATGGGATTGACTCCTTAATTTCTCTTTCTTCAGTCTCATTGTTAGTGTATAGAAATGCCATTGATTTCTGGGCATTGATTTTGTATCCTTCCATGCTGCTAAATTGCTGTATGAGTTCTAGCAATCTTGGGGTGGAGGCTTTTGGGTTTTCTATGTAGAGTATCATGTCATCGGCGAAGAGGGAGAGTTTGACTTCTTCTTTGCCAATTTGAATGCCTTTAATGTCTTTTTGTTGTCTGATTGCTGAGGCTAGGACTTCCAATACTATGTTAAATAGCAGTGGTGAGAGTGGACATCCCTGTCTTGTTCCTGATCTTAGGGGAAAGGCTCCCAGTGCTTCCCCATTGAGAATGATATTTGCTGTGGTCTTTTCGTAGATAGCTTTTAAGATGTCGAGGAAAGTTCCCTCTATCCCTACACTCTGAAGAGTTTTGATCAGGAATGGATGCTGTATTTTGTCAAATTCTTTCTCTTCATCCTGTGAAAGGATCATATGGTTCTTGGTTTTTCTCTTGCTGATATGATGAATCACATTGATTGTTTTACGAGTGTTGAACCAGCTTTGTGTCCTGGGGATAAATCCTACTTGCTCATGGTGAATAATTTTCTTAATGTGTTGTTGGATCGTGTTGGCTAGTATCTTGTTGACAATTTTTGCATCCATGTTCATCAGGGATATTGGTGTAATTCTCCTTTTTGGTGGGGTCTTTGTCTGGTTTTGGAATTAAGGTGATGCTGGCCTCATAGAACGAGGCTATCTCTTTCTATCTTTCCAAACAGCTTTAGTAGAATAGGTATGATTTCTTCTTTAAACGTTTGATAGAATTCTCCTGGGAAGCCATCTGGCCCTAGACTCTTGTGTCTTGGGAGGTTTTTGATGACTGCTTCAATTTCCTCCTTGGTATTGCCCTGTTCAGGTTTTCCATTTCTTTCTGTTCCAGTGTTGGTAGTTTGTGGCCTTCCAGGAATGCGTCCATTTCTTCTAGATTGCCTAATTTATTGGCATATAGCTGTTCATAATATGTTTTTAAAATCGTTTGTATTTCCTTGGTGTTGGTAGTGATCTCTCCTTTCTCATTCATGGTTTTATTAATTTGAGTCTTCTCTCTCTTCTTTTTAATAAGGTTGGCTAATGGTTTATCTATGTTATTAATTCTTTCAAAGAACCAACTCCTGGTTCTGTTGATCTGTTCCACAGTTCTTCTGGTCTCAATTTCATTCAGTTCTGCCCGAATTTTAATTAACTCTCTCCTTCTGCTGTGCGTAGGGTCCATCTTTTCTTTTCCCTCTATCTCCTTTATGTGTAAGGTTAGGTTTTGTATTTGAGTTCTTTCCAGTTTTTGAATGGCTGCTTGTATTGCGATGTAGTTCCCCCTTAGGACTGCTTGTGCTGCATACCAAAGATTTTGAACGGTTGTATCTTCATTCTCATTAGTTTCCATGAATCTTTCAAATTCTTCCTTAATTTCCTGGTTGACCCTTTCATCTTTTAGTAGGATGGTCCTTAACCTCCATGTGTTTGAGGTCCTTCCAAACTTCTTGTTGTGATTTAGTTCTCATTTCAGGGCATTATGGTCTGAGAATATGCAGGGGATGATCCCAATCCTTTGGTATCAGTTCAGACCATATTTGTGACCCAGCATGTGATCTATTCTGGAGAAAGTTCCATGTGCCCTTGAGAACAATGTGTATTCAGTTGACTTTGGATGTAAAATTCTTTAGATATCTGTGAAATCCATCTGGTCCAGTATATCATTTAAAGCTCTCATTTCTTTGGAGATGTTGTGCTTAGAAGACCTATCTAGTATAGAAAGAGCTAGATTGATGTCACCAAGTACAAGTGTATTATTATCTAAATATTTTTTCACTTTGGTTTTAAATTGGTTTCAATATTTGGCAGCTCCCACATCTGGGGCATATTTATTGAGGATTGTTAAGTCCTCTTGTTGGATAGATCCTTTAAGTATGATATAGTGTCTTTCTTCATCTCTCACTACAGTCTTCGGGGTAGATTTTAGTTTATCTGATATAAGGATGGCTACCCCTGCTTTCTTTTGAGGACCATTCGAATGGTAAATGGTCCTCCAACCTTGTATTTTCAGGCTGTAGGTGTCCTTCTGTCTAAAATGAGTCTCTTGTAGACAGCAAATAGATGGGTCCTGCTTTTTTATCCAGTTTGAAACCCTGCGGCTTTTGATGGGGTCATTAAGCCTGTTCATGTTCAGAGTTACTATTGAAAGTTATGAGTTTAGTGTCATCATGATGTTTATTTAGTCCTTGTTTTTGTGGATTGTTCCACTGAACTTCTTTTTAAAGGGGTATTTTAAGAGTCCCCCTTAAAATTTTTTGCAGAGCTGGTTTGGAGGTCACATATTCTTTCAGTTCCTGCCTGTCTTGGAAGCTCTTTATCTCTCCTTCCATTTTGAATGAGAGCCTTGCTGGATAAAGTATTCTTGGTTGCATATTCTTCTCATTTAGGACCCTGAATATATCCTGCCAGCCATTTCTGGCCTGCCCGGTCTCTGTGGAGAGGTCTGCTGTTACCCTAATACTCCTCCCCATAAATGTCAGGGATTTCTTGTCCTTTGCTGCTTTAAAGATCTTTTCTTTATCTTTGGAATTTGCAAGCTTAACTATTAGATGTCGAGGTGTTGAATGGTTTTTATTGTTTTTAGGGGGGATCTCTCTATTTCCTGGGTCTGAATGCCTGTTTCCCTTCCCAGATTAGGAAGGTTTTCAGCTAGCATTTGTTCAAATACATATTCTGGCCCTCTGTCTCTTCCAGCACCCTGGAACCCCAATTAAACATAAGTTTTTCTTTCTCAGGCTGTCGTTTATTTCCCTTAATCTGTCTTCATGGTCTTTTAATTGTCTGTCTCTTTTTTCCTCAGTTTCCCTCTTTACCTTCAGCTTGTCTTCTATGTCACTCACTCGTTCTTCCACCTCGTTAACCCTGGTCATTAGGACTTCTAGTTTGGATTACATCTCATTCAATTGATTTTTAATTTCTGCCTGATTTGGTCTAAATTCTGCAGGCATGAAGTCTCTTGAGTTCTTTATGCTTTTTTCTAGAGCCACCAGTAGCTGTATAATAGTGCTTCTGAATTGGCTTTCTGACATTGAATTGTAATCCAGATTTTGTAACTCAGTGGGAGAGACGACTGCTTCTGATTCTTTCTTTTGAGGTGAGGTTTTCCTTCTAGTCATTTTGCTAGTGCAGAGTGCCCAAAAACAAGTTGTATTAGGAATAGGAGAAAAAGAGAGAGAGAGAAGGAAAGAAAAGAGAAAAAGGAAAAAGAAAAAAGGAAGAAAGAAGGAAAAAAGAGAAGAGAAAGAAAAAGAAAGGTGAAATTAAAGGGTGGGGGAAGCAATCAGAAATCAAAAGAAAAAAAACAAAAGACAAAAAAAACAAAAAAACAAAATAACAAAAATACAAAATACACAGGGGAGTATCTTCTGTTTCTGTATACTTTAAGTCCCTTGACTTCCTCTGAAACTTGTCCGTCTAGCTGGTCTTCTGGGAGAGGGGCCTGTTGTGCTGATTTTCAGGTGTTAGCACTTGGGGGAGCTGCACTGCCCCCTGCCTGGTGCAGGTCTCAGTTGGGGTTGTTTACCCCGTGAGGCCCATGGAGGAAGAACCCAGTGGCTGCTCTGGAGCCTTGGATTCAGCCCCTGCAGTAACTCTGGAGCTCTTTGTCCCCAGGGCCTGGAGCCTCTGGGGTGGGGCCGCTGATCTGCTTAGCTCCAGGCAGGAGCATCCTTGCTGTCCTGGGCCCTCCCGGCCTCTGCCTGTTCCAGGGGGAGGCCAGATCCTGGGCTGTGTCCAGGCGCCCTTTCCTCCCAGCCTGCCCTGTTGGATTCGCGCTCCAGGCCACACAGGCCCCTCCGTGGAGCCACTGCCCGAGCCTCTCCGAGCTGCTCCAGATCCTGCCATGCGCACTGCAGCCCTTAGGGAAATCGGTGCACTCTCCTGGGCGCGCAGGTGTCTGTTAGTGTCCCAGGGAGCCTGAGGGCCTCCCCGTCCTCTGGGGGTCCTGCTCTAACTCCCTGCAGGCGCCTTTCCACCCAGAAAGGTTGGTGCAGCCCCTGCTTCTCCGGGACGGGGCTCTCCTGTCCTGGGGACACTCGCCCCGGCCTTATCCCGGCTCCTCGCGGGGCTCCTCCCCCTTGGATGCCTTTTGTTTATTTCTTTTTTCCCATCTTCCTACCTTGATAGAAGCGTGAACTCCTCACTGTAGCGTTTCAGCTGGTCTCTCTTTAAATCTCAGGTCGAATTCGTAGATTTTCAGGATGATTTGAAGGTTATCTAGGTAATTTGGTGGGGACAGGTGACCTGGGGACCCTACTCTTCTGCCATCTTCGTCTTTTCCTCGAATATTTTCGATTCTTTTCGATTCGATTCGATTACTTTCAATTCTTTTCGATTTGATTTGATTCTTTTCTATACAAATCGGTTATTTTCGTTTCGGTTTGATTATTTTCAATTCAATTTGATTATTTTCGTTTCGTTTCGATTATTTTCGATTTGTTTTGATTATCTTCGATTCTTTTTTATTCTTTTTGATTCGATTCGATTCGATTCTTTTTGATTCGATTCAATTCTTTTCTATTCGAATCGATTATTTTTGATTCGATTCTTTTCAATTCGATTCAATTATTTCTATTCTTTTTGATTCGATTCTTTTCAAATCGAATCGATTATTTTCATTTCGGTTCGATTATTTTCGATTCAATTTGATTCTTTTTGATTCAAATCGATTATTTTTGATTATTTTCATTTCGTTTTGATTATCTTCAATTCTTTTCGATTCGATTCGGTTCGATTCTTTCGATTCGATTCGATTCTTTTCTATTCGAATTCATTATTTTCGATTCGATTATTTTTGATTCGATTCAGTTATTTCAATTCTTTTTGATTCTATTTGATTTGATTGTTTTAGATTTGATTCGATTGTTTTTGATTCAATTCGCTTATTTTCGATTCTTTTCGATTCGATTCGATTAGATTCTTTTCAAGTCGTTTCCATTCTTTTCGATTCAAATCGATTATTTTTTATTATTTTCGTTTCGTTTTATTTTCAATTTTTCGATTCATTTTGATTACTTTCGATTCCTTTCGATTTGAATTGATTATTTTCGAATCTTTTCGATTCGTTTTGATTACTTTTGATTCTTTTCGATTCGATTTGATTCTTTCCGATTCAACTGTTTTCGATTCAATTGTTTTTGATTATTTTCAATTCGATTCGATTCGATTCTTTTTGATTCGATTCGATTATTTTTGATTTGATTGGCTTCTTTTTTATTCGATTTGATGCTTTTCGATTTGATTCGATTCTTTCCTTTCAAATCGATTATTTTCGATTATTTTCATTTCGTTTTGATTATTTTCAATTCGTTTCGATTACTTTCGATTCTTTTCGATTCGATTCGATTTGTTTTGATTCGAATCGATTATTTTCCTTTCGGTTCGATTATTTTCGATTCGATTTCATTATTTTCGATTGGTTTCAATTATTTTCGTTTCGGTTCAATTATTTTCGATTCGGTTTGATTATTTTCGATTCTTTTCATTTCGAATCGATTCTTTTCAAATCGAATCGATTATTTTCATTTCATTTCGATTATTTTTGATTATTTTCGTTTCGATTCGAGTCGATTCAATTATTTTCGATTCTTTTCGAGTCAATTCGACTATTTTCAATTCTTTTCGATTTGATTGATCTGATTCGATTTGATTCTTTTCGATTCGATTCGATTCGATTCCTTTCAATTCGATTCGAATCAATTATTTTCGATTCTTTTCGATTCGATTCCATTCGATACAATTTGATTATCTTTGATTCGATTCGATTATTTTCAATTCGATTTGAGTTGATTCGGTTATTTTTGCATCTTTTCAATTTGATTCGAATCGATTTGATTATTTTCAAATCGATTTGATTCCTTTCAATTCAATTTGATTCGATTCTTTTCAATTCGATTCGATTCAATTCGATCATTTTCAATTCGATTCGATTCTTTTCGATTCGATTCGATTATTTTCTAATCGATTCGATTATTTTCAATTCTTCTCGATTCGATTCGATTCAATTCTAATATGTTCAATTCAATTCGATTCTTTTCGATTCGATTATTTTCAAATCGATTTGATAATTTTCGATTATTTTCGATTCGATTTGATTCAATTCAATCATTTTCGATTCGATTCGATTCGATTATTTTCTATTCTTTTCGATTCGATTCGATTCAATTCGATCATTTTCGATTCGATTCCATTCGTATCGAATATTTTGGATTCTTTTCGATTCGATTCGAGTATATTCTATACGATTCAATTCTCTTCGATTCGATTCGATTCTTTCGATTTGATTAATTTTGGGTCGATTGGTTTATTTTCAATTCGATTCGTTTCTTTTCGATTCGATTCCATTCAATTCGATTATTTTCAATTCAATTCGATTCTTTTCGAGTCGATTCGATTATTTTCGATTCTTTTCAATTTGATTTGATTCGATTTGATTCTTTTCGATTCGATTCGATTCGATGTCTTTCGATTCAATTCGAATCAATTTTTTTCGATTCTTTTCGATTCGATTCGATTCCATTCGATACAATTCGATATTTTCGATTTGATTATTTTCAATTCAATTCGAGGTGATTCGGTTATTTTTGATTCTTTTCGATTTGATTTGAATCGATTTGATTATTTTCAATTCGATTCGATTCCTTTCAATTCATTTTGATTCGATTATTTTCCATTCTTTTCGATTCGATTCTATTCAATTCGATCTTTTTCGATTCGATTTGATTCTTCTCGATTCGATTCGATTATTTTCGAATCGATTCGATTATTTTTGATTCTTTTCGATTCGATTAGATTCAATTCGATCATTTTCAATTCAATTCAATTCTTTTCAATTCGATTCGATTATTTTCAAATCGATTCTATTATTTTCGATTCTTTTCGATTCGATTCAATTCAATTCAATTGTTTTCGATTCAATTCGATTCTTGTCGATTCGATTCAAATATTTTCAAATCGATTCGATTATTTTCGATTCTTTTCGATTCGATTCGATTCAATTCGATCATTATCGATTCGATTCTTTTCGATTCGATTCAGTTGTTTTCGAATCGATTTGATTGTTTTCGATTTGATTCGATTCAATTCGATCATATTTGATTGGATTCGATTCGATTATTTTCGATTCCATTCGTTTCGAATATTTTTGATTCTTTTCGTTTCGGTTCGAGTATTTTCTATACGATTCAATTCTCTTCCATTCAATTCGATTCAATTCAATTATTTTTGATTCGATTCGATTCTTTTCAATTCCATTCCACTCGATTGAATTCGATTTTTTTCGATTCGATTCAATCATTTTCAAATCGATTCTATTATTTCGATTCTTTTCATTCGATTCAATGCAATTTGATCATTTTCGATTCAATTCGATTCTTTTCGATTCGATTCAATTATTTTCAAATCGATTCGTTTTTTTCGATTCTTTTCGAATCGATTCAATTCAATTCAATCAATTTTGATTCCTTTCGATTCTTTTCGATTCGATTCGATTATTTTCTAATCGATTCGGTATTTTCCATTCTTTTCGATTCCTTTCGATTCAATTCGATCATTTTCGATTCGATTCAATTCTTTGCGATTCGATTCGATTGTTTTCGAATGGATTCGATTATTTTTGATTCTTTTCAGTTCGATTCGATCCAATTCAATCATTTTCGATTCGATTCGTTCTTTTCGATTCGATTCGATTTCTTTCGAATCGATTCGATTATTTTCGATTCTTTTCATTAGATTTGATTCAATTCGATCCTTTACAATTCGATTCAATTCTTTTCGATTCGATTCAATTATTTTCAAATCAATTCGATTCTTTTCGAATCGATTCTAATCAATACAATCAATTTCAATTCGTTTCAATTCTTTTCGTTTCGATTCGTTTCAATTCAATCATTTTCGATTAGATTCGATTCTTTGCGATTCGATTCGATTGTTTTCGAATCGATTCGATTATTTTTTAATCTTTTCGATTCGATTCGATCCAATTCGATCATTTTCGATTCGATTCGTTCTTTTTGATTCAATTCATTTATTTTCAAATCGATTCGATTATTTTCGATTCTTTTCGATTTGATTCGATTCTTTTCGATTCAATTCAATTTTTTTCGAATCGATTCGATTATTTTCGATTCTTTTCATCAGATTCGATTCAATTCGATTGCTTTCGATTCAATTCGATTCTTTTCGATTCGCTTTGATTATTTTCAAATCGATTCGATTATTTTCCATTTTTTTCGATTCGATTCCATTCAATTCGATTATTTTTGATTCAATTTGATTCTTTTCAATTCCATTCCATTCGATTCAATTCGAGTTTTTTCGAGTTGATTCGATTATTTTCGATTCGATTCATGTCAATTCAATTATTTTCGATTCTTTTCGAGTCGATTCGATTATTTTCGATTCTTGTCGATTTTATTTGTTTCGATTTGATTCTTTTCGATTCAATTCTATTCTTTTCGAGTCAATTCGATTATTTTCGAATCGATTCGATTATTTTCGATTCTTTTCGATTCGATTAGATTCTTTTCGATTCGATTCGATTTTTTTTGAATAGATTCGTATATTTTCCGTTCTCTTCGATTCAATTCGATTCAATACGATAGTTTTCGTTTCAATTCGATTCTTTTCGATTCGCTTCGATTATTTTCAAATCGATTCGATTATTTTCCATTTTTTTCGATTCGATTCCATTCAATTCGATTATTTTCGTTTCGATTTAATTCTTTTCAATTCCATTACATTCGATTCAATTCGACTTTTTTCGATACGATTCGATTATTTTCAATTTGATTCATGTCAATTCAATTATTTTCGATTCTTTTCAAGTCGATTTGATTATTTTCGATTCTTTTGGATTTGATTTATTCGATTTGATTCTTTTCGATTCAATTCGATTCTTTTCGATTCGATTCGATTATTTTCAAATCGATTCGATTATTTTCGAGTCTTTTCGATTCGATTCGATTCAATTCGATTGTTTTCGATTCAATTCGATTCTTTTCGATTCATTTCGATTATTTTCAAATCGATTCCATTATTTTCCATTCTTTTCGATTCGATTCGATTCAATTCGATTATTTTCTATTCGATTTGATTCTTTTCAATTCCATTCCATTTGATTCGACATTTTTTGATTCGATTCGATTATTTTCGATTCTCTTCGTTTTGATTTGATTCGATTTGATTCTTTTCAATTCAAATCGATTCTTTTTGATTCGATGTGATTATTTTCAAATCGATTCGATTATTTTCTATTCTTTTCGATTCAATTCGATTCAATTAGAGTATTTTCGATTCGATTCGATTCTTTTCAATTCCATTCCATTTGATTCAATTCGACTTTTTTCGATTCGATTCAATTATATTCGATTCAATTCATGTCAATTCAATTATTTTCGATTCTTTTCGAGTCGATTCGATTATTTTCGATTCTTTTCGATTTGATTTTATTCGATTAGATTCTTGTCAATTCGATTCGATTTTTTTCGAATCGATTCGATTAATTTTGATTCTTTTCCATTCGATTCGATTCAATTCATTGTTTTTGATTCGATTCGATTCTTTTCAATTCGATTCGATTATTTTAAAATCGATTTGATTATTGTCGATTCTTTTTGATTCAATTCGATTCAATTCGTTCATTTTTGATTCGATTTGATTCTTTGCGATTCGATTCGATTGTTTTCGAATCAATTCGTTTATTTTTGAATCTTTTCGATTCGAATTGATTCAATTCGATCATTTTCGATTCGATTTGACTCTTCGATTCGATTCGATTTTTTTCGAATCGATTCGATTATATTCAATTCTTTTTGATTCGATTCAATTAAATTCGATTTTTTATTCAATTCGATTCTTTTCGATTCGATTCGATTATTTTCTAATCGATTCGATTATTTTCGATTCTTTTCGATTCTATTCAATTCAATTCGATCATTATCGATTCGATTCGATTTTTTTCGATTTGATTCAGTAGTTTTCGAATCGATTCGATTATTTTCGATTCTTTTTGATTCGATTCAATTCGATCATTTTTGATACAATTCCATATGATTATTTTCTCCTCTATTCCATTCGTTTCAAATATTTTGGATTCTTTTCAATTCGGTTCGATTATTTTCTATACGATTCAATTCTCTTCCATTCAATTCGATTCAATTCGATTATTTTCGATTCGATTCGATTCTTTTCAAATCGATTTGAATATTTTCAATTCTTTTCATTCGATTCGATTCAATTTGATCATTTTCGATTCGATTCGATTCTTTTAGATTCGATTCGATCATTTTTAAATCGATTCGATTACTTTCAATTCTTTTCGATTCGATTCAATTAAATTCGATTTTTTTATTCAATTCGATTCTTTTTGATTCGATTGGATTATTTTCTTTTTTTTTTTTTTAATTTTTATTTATTTATGATAGTTACAGAGAGAGAGAGAGGCAGAGGGAGAAACAGGCTCCATGCACCAGAAGCCTGATGTCGGATTCGATCCCGGGTCTCCAGGATCGTGCCCTGGGCCAAAGGCAGGCGCCAAACCGCTGCGCCACCCAGGGATCCCCCCGATTCGATTATTTTCAAATCAATTTGATTATTATCGATTCTTTTCGATTCGATTCGATTCAATTCAAACATTTTTTTTCGATTTGATTCGATTATTTTCGCTTCGATTCCATTCGTTTCGAATATTTTGTATCCTTTCGATTCGGTTCGAGTATTTTCTATGATTCAATTCTCTTCCATTCAATTCGATTCAATTCGATTATTTTCGATTCGATTATTTTCTTTTTAAATCGATTCGAATATTTTTGATTCTATTCATTCGATTCGACTCAATTTGATCATTTTTGATGCGATTTGATTCTTTTAGATTCGATTCGATCATTTTCAAATCGATTCGATTATTTTCGATTCTTTTCATTTGATTCGATTC
Organism: Urocyon cinereoargenteus; assembly: GCA_032313775.1. Classification (NCBI taxonomy): domain Eukaryota; kingdom Metazoa; phylum Chordata; class Mammalia; order Carnivora; family Canidae; genus Urocyon; species Urocyon cinereoargenteus. The sequence goes on along the minus strand of JAVLSZ010000316.1, from coordinate 88,226 downwards.
AATTCGATCATTTTCGATTCGATTCGATTCTTTGCGATTTGATTCGATTGTTTTCGAATCGATTAGTTTATTTTTGAATCTTTTCGATTCGATTCGACTCAATTTGGTCATTTCCGATTCGATTAGATTCTTTTCGATTCGATTCGGTTTTTTTTGAATCGATTTGATTATTTTCAATTCTTTTCTATTCGATTCAATTAAATTCGATTTTTTTCGATTCGATTCGATTCTCTTTGATTTGATTCAATTATTTTCAAATCGATTCGATTCTTTTCGTTTCTTTTCAAATCGATTCAATTCGATTCGAACAATTTTGATTCGTTTCGATTCTTTTTCATTCGATTCGATTCAATTCAATCGTTTTCGATTCGATTCGATTCTTTGCGATTCGATTCAATTATTTTCAAATCGATTCGATTATTTTTGATTCTTTTCGATTCGATTCGATCCAATTCGATCATTTTCGATTCGATTCAATTCGATTATTTTCGAATCGATTCGATTATTTTCGATTCTTTTCGATTCGATTCGATTCAATTCGATTGTTTTCGATTCAATTCGATTCTTTTCGATTCGATTTGATTCCTTTCAATTCCATTCCATTCGATTCACTTCAAGTTCTTTCGAGTCGATTCGATTATTTTCGATTCGATTCATGTCAATTCAATTATTTTCGATTCTTTTCGAGTCGATTCGATTATTTTTGATTCTTTTCGATTTGATTTGATTCGATTTGATTCTTTTCGATTCAATTCAATTAGCTTCGATTATTTTCAAATCGATTCGATTATTTTCCATTCTTTTCACTTGATTCGACTCAATTCGATCATTTTCGATTCGATTCGATTCTTTTCAATTCAATTCCATTTGATTCAATTCGAATTTTTTCGATTCGATTCGACTATTTTTGATTTGATTCATGTCAATTCAATCATTTTCGATTCTATTCGAGTCGATTCAATTATTTTCGATTGTTTTCGAATTGATTTTATTCGACTCGATTCTTGTCGATTCGTTTCGATTTTTTTCGAATCGATTTGATTATTTTCGATTCTTTTCCATTCGATTCGATTCAATTCATTGTTTTTGATTTGATTCGATTATTTTCGATTCGATTCGATTATTTTCAAATCTATTTGATTATTGTCGATTCTTTTCGATTCGATTCGATTCATTTCGATCATTTTCGATTCGATTCGATTCTTTGCGATTCGATTCGATTGTTTGCGAATCGATTAGTTTATTTTTGAATCTTTTCGATTCGATTCGATTCAATTCGATCATTTTCGATTCGATTCGATTCGATTCGATTCGTTTATTTTCTAATCGATTTGATTATTGTCGATTCTTTTCGATTTGATTCGATTGAATTCGATCATTTTTGATTCGATTCGATTCTTTGCGATTCAATTCGATTTTTTTCGAATCGATTCGATTATTTTTGATTCTTTTCGATTCGATTAGATTCAATTTGATTATTTTCGATTCAATTCGATTCTTTCAATTCGATTCGATTATTTTCAAATCGATTCGATTATTTTCAATTATTTTTGATTCGATTCGATTCAGTTCGATTGTTTTGATTCAATTCGATTATTTTCTATTCGATTCGATTATTTTCAAATCGATTCGATTATTTTCGATTCTTTCGATTCGATTCAATTCAATTCGATCATCATCGATTCGATTCGATTTTTTTCGATTCGATTCAGTAGTTTTCGAATTGATTCGATTATTTTCGATTCTTTTCGATTCGATTCAATTCGATCATTTTTGATACAATTCAATATGATTATTTTCTCCTCCATTCCATTCGTTTCAAATATTTTGGATTCTTTTCGATTCGGTTCGAGTATTTTCTATACGATTCAATTCTCTTCCATTCAATTCGATTCAATTCGATTATTTTCGATTCGATTCGATTCTTTTCAAATCGATTCAAATATTTTCAATTCTTTTCATTCGATTCGATTCAATTTGATCATTTTCGATTCGATTCGATTCTTTTAGATTCGTTTCGATCATTTTTAAATCGATTCGATTATTTTCAATTCTTTTCGATTCGATTCAATTAAATTCGATTTTTTTTATTCAATTCGATTCATTTTGATTCGATTCGATTATTTTCAAATCGATTTGATTATTTTCGATTCTTTTCGATTCGATTCGATTCAATTCGAACATTTTTTATTCGATTCGATTCGATTATTTTCACTTCGATTCCATTCGTTTCGAATATTTTGTATCCTTTCGATTCGGTTCGAGTATTTTCTATGATTCAATTCTCTTCCATTCAATTCGATTCAATTCGATTATTTTCGATTCGATTATTTTCTTTTTAAATCGATTCGAATATTTTTGATTCTATTCATTCGATTCGACTCAATTTGATCAATTTCAATGAGATTCGATTCTTTTAGATTCGATTCGATCATTTTCAAATCGATTCAATTATTTTCGATTCTATCATTCGATTCGATTCAATTCGATCATTTTCGATTCGATTCGATTCTTTGCGATTTGATTCGATTGTTTTCGAATCGATTAGTTTATTTTTGAATCTTTTCGATTCGATTCGACTCAATTCGGTCATTTCCGATTTGATTAGATTCTTTTCGATTCGATTCGGTTTTTTTTGAATCGATTCGATTATTTTCAATTCTTTTCTATTCGATTCAATTAAATTCAATTTTTTTCGATTCGATTCGATTCTTTTTGATTCGATTCAATTATTTTCAAATCGATTCGATTCTTTTCGTTTCTTTTCAAATCGATTCAATTCGATTCAAACAATTTTGATTAGTTTCGATTCTTTTTCATTCGATTCGATTCAATTCAATCGTTTTCGATTCGATTCGATTCTTTGCAATTCGATTCAATTATTTTCAAATCGATTCGATTATTTTTTATTCTTTTCGATTCGATTCGATCCAATTCGATCATTTTCGATTCGATTCGTTCTTTTCGTTTCAATTCGATTATTTTCGAATCGATTCGATTATTTTCATTCTTTTCTATTCGATTTGATTCAATTGTTTTTGATTCAATTCGATTCTTTTCGATTCGCTTCGATTATTTTCAAAGCGATTCGATTATTTTCCATTCTTTTCGATTTGATTCAATTCAATTCGATTGTTTTCGATTCGATTTGATTCTTTTCAATTCCATTCCATTCGATTCACTTCGAGTTTTTTCGAGTCGATTCGATTATTTTCGATTCGATTCATGTCAATTCAATTATTTTCGATCATTTCGAGTCGATTCGATTATTTTTGATTCTCTTCGATATGATTTGATTCGATTTGATTCTTTTCGATTCAATTCGATTCGCTTCGGTTATTTTCAAATCGATTCGATTATTTTCCATTCTTTTCACTTGATTTGATTCAATTCGATCATTTTCGATTCGATTCGATTCTTTTCAATTCAATTCCATTTGATTCAATTCGAATTTTTTCGATTCGATTCGATTATTTTCGATTCAATTCATGTCAATTCAATCATTTTCGTTTCTATTCGAATCGATTCGATTATTTTCAATTGTTTTCCATTCGATTCGAATCAATTCATTGTTTTTGATTTGATTCAATTGTTTTCGATTCGATTCGATTATTTTCAAATCTATTTGATTATTGTCTATTCTTTTCGATTCGATTCGATTCAATTCGATCATTTTCGATTCCATTCGATTCTTTGGATTCGATTCGATTGTATGCGAATCAATTCGTTTATTTTTGAATCTTTTCGATTCGATTCGATTCCATTCGATCATTATCGATTCGATTCGATTCTTTTCGATTCGATTCAGTTGTTTTCGAATCGATTCGATTATTTTCGTTTCTTTTCGATTCGATTCGATCCAATTCGATCATTTTTGATTCGATTCGATTCGATTATTTTCGCTTCGATTCCATTCATTTCGAATATTTTGGATTCTTTTCGATTCGGTTCGAGTATTTTCTATACGATTCAATTCTCTTCCGTTCAATTCGATTCAATTCGATTATTTTCGATTCGATTCTTTTCAATTCCATTCCATTCGATTCAATTTGACATTTTTGTATTCGATTTGATTATTTTCGATTCAATTCATGTCAATTCAATTATTTTCGATTCTTTTCGATTCGATTCGATTATTTTCGATTCTTTTCAATTCGATTTGATTCTTTTCGATTCAATTCAATTTTTTTCGAATCGATTCGATTATTTTCGATTCTTTTCGATTTGATTTGATTCGATTTGATTCTTTTCGATTCAATTCGATTCTTTTCGATTCGATTCGATTATTTTCAAATAGATTCGATTATTTTTGATTCTTTTCAATTCGATTCGATTCAATTAGAGTATTTTCGATTTGATTTGATTCTTTTCAATTCCATTCCATCCGATTCAATTTGACTTTTTTCGATTCGATTCGATTATTTTCGATTCGATTCATGTCAATTCAACTATTTTCGATCTTTTTGAGTCAATTCGATTCTTTTCGATTCTTTCAATTTGATTTTATTTGATTCAATTCTTGTCGATTCTATTCGATATTTTCAAATGGATTCGATTATTTTCGATTCTTTTCGATTCGATTCGATTCAATTAGAGTATTTTCGATTCGATTCGATTCTTTTCAATTCCATTCCATTCGATTCAATTCGACTTTTTTCGATTCGATTCGATTCTTTTCGATTCGATTCGATTATTTTGAATCGATTCAATTATTTTCGATTCTTTTCGATTCGATTAGATTCTTTTCGATTCGATTTGATTTTTTTGGAATCGATTCGATTATTTTTGATTCTTTTCGATTCGATTCAATTCGATTGTCTTCGATTCATTCGATTCTTTTCGATTCGATTCGATTATTTTCAAATAGATTCGATTATTTTTGATTCTTTAGGATTCGATTCGATTCAATTCGATCATTTTCAATTTGATTAGATTCTTTTCGATTCGATTCAATTCGATTATTTTCGATTCTCTTCGATTCTTTTCAATTCCATTCCATTCGATTCAATTCGACTTTTATCGATTCGATTCGATTCTTTTCGATTCGATTCGATTATTTTCGAATCGATTCAATTATTCTCGATTCTTTTCGAGTCGATTTGATTCTTTTCGATTCTTTTCAATTTGATTAGATTCAATTTGATTCTTTTCGATTCAATTCGAATCTTTTTGATTCCATTCGATTATTTTTAAATCGATTCGATGATATTCGATTCTTTTCAATTCGATTCGATTCAATTAGAGTATTTTCGATTCGGTTCAATTCTTTTCAATTCGATTCGATTATTTTCAAATCGATTCGATTATTTCGATTCTTTTCAATTCGATTCAATTTAATTTGATCATTATCGATTCGATTCGATTCTTTTCGATTCGATTCAGTTGTTTTCGAATCGATTTGATTATTTTCGATTCTTTTCAATTCGATTCGATCCAATTCGATCATTTTGATTTGATTCGATTCGATTATTTTCGCTTCGATTCCATTCATTTCGAATATTTTGGATTCTTTTCGATTCTGTTCGAGTATTTTCTATATGATTCAATTCTCTTCCATTCAATTCGATTATTTTCGATTCGATTCGATTATTCTCGATTCTTTTCGAGTCGATTCGATTCTTTTTGATTCTTTTCGATTTGATTAGATTCAATTTGATTCTTTTCGATTCAATTCGAATCTTTTTGATTCCATTCGATTATTTTTAAATCGATTCGATGATATTCGATTCTTTTCAATTCGATTCGATTCAATTAGAGTATTTTCGATTCGGTTCAATTCTTTTCAATTCGATTCGATTATTTTCAAATCGATTCGATTATTTCGATTCTTTTCAATTCGATTAATTTAATTTGATCATTATCGATTCGATTCGATTCTTTTCGATTCGACTCAGTTGTTTTCGAATCGATTTGATAATTTTCGATTCTTTTCAATTCGATTCGATCCAATTCGATCATTTTGATTTGATTCGATTCAATTATTTTCGCTTCGATTCCATTCATTTCGAATATTTTGGATTCTTTTCGATTCTGTTCGAGTATTTTCTATATGATTCAATTCTCTTCCATTCAATTCGATTATTTTTGATTCGATTCGATTCTTTTCAATTCCATTCCATTCGATTCCATTCGATTTTTTTCGATGCAATTCAATTCTTTTCAATTCCATTCCATTCAATTCAATTCGATTTTTTTCGATTCTATTCGATTATTTTCAAATCGATTCACTTATTCTCGATTCTTTTCATTCGATTTGATTCAATTTGATCATTATCAATTCGATTCGTTTCTTTTCCATTCGATTCGATTATTTTCAAATCGATTCGATTATTTTGAATTGTTTTCATTCGATTCGATTCAATTTGACCATTTTCAATTCGATTCAAATCTTTTCGATTCAATTCAATTATTTTCAAATCGATTCGATTCTTTTCGATTCTTTTTGAATCGATTCAATTCAATTCGATCAATTTCGATTCGTTTCGATTCTTTTTGATTCGATTCGATTTAATTCGATCATTTTCGTTTCGATTCTATACTTTGCGATTTGATTCGATTGTTTTCGAATCGATTTGACTTTTTTGGAATCGATTCGATGATTTTCGATTCTTTTCGATTCGATTCAATTCGATTGTTTTCGATTCAATTCGATTCTTTTCGATTCGATTATTTTCAAATAGATTTGATTATTTTTTATTCTTTTTGATTAGATTCGATTCAATTCGATCATTTTCGATTCGATAGATTCTTTTTGATTCGATTAATTTTGATTATTTTCGATTCTCTTCGATTCTTTTCAATTCCATTCCATTCGATCAATTCGACTTTTTTCGATACGATTCGATTATTTTCCATTCGATTCATGTCAATTCAATTATTTTCGATTGTTTTCAAATCAATTCGATTATTTTTTATTCTTTTGGATTCGATTCGATTCACTTCAATCATTTTCGATTCGATTCGATTCTTTTCGATTCGATTCGATTATTTTCGAATCGATTCAATTATTTTCGATTCTTTTTGATACGATTAGATTCTTTTTGATTCGATTCGATTTTCTTCGAATCGATTCGATGATTTTCGATTCTCTTCGATTCGATTCAATTCAATTCGATTGTTTTCAATTCAATTCAATTGTTTTCGATTCGCTTCGATTATTTTCAAATCGAGTTGATTATTTTCCATTCTTTTCGATTCGATTCGATTCAATTAGAGTATTTTCGATTCGATTCGATTCTTTTCAATTCCATTCCATTCGATTCAATTTGACATTTTTCAATTCGATTCGATTCTTTTTGATTCGATTCGATATTTTCGAATCGATTCAATTATTTTCTATTCTTTTAGATTCGATTAATTCTTTTCGATTCGATTTGATTGTTTTGTAATCGATTCGATTGTTTTCGATTCAATTCGATTCTTTTCGATTTGTTTCGATTATTTTCAAATAGATTCGATTATATTTTATTCTTTTCGATTCGATTCGATTCAATTCGATCGTTTTCAATTCGATTAGATTCTTTTCGATTCGATTCGATTTTTTTCGAATCGATTCGATCATTTTCGATTCTCTTCGATTCGATTCGATTCAATTCGATTGTTTTCGATTCGCTTCGATTATTTTCAAATCGATTCGATTATTTCCCATTCTTTTTGATTCGATTCGATTCAATTCGATTATTTTCGATTCGATTTGATTCTTTTCAATTCCATTCCATTCGATTCAATTCGACTTTTTTTCGATACGATTCAATTATTTTCCATTCGATTCATGTCAATTCAATTATTTTCGATTCTTTTCGAGTCGATTCGATTATTTTCTATTCTTTTCGATTTGATTAGATTCGATTTGATTCTTTTCGATTCAATTAGATTCTTTTCGAGTCGATTCGATTATTTTAAATCGATTCGATTATTTTCGATTCTTTTCAATTCGACTCGATTCAATTAGAGTATTTTCGATTTGATTCGATTCTTTTCAATTCCATTCCATTCGATTCCATTCGATTATTTTCGATGCGATTCAATTCTTTTCAATTACATTCCATTCCATTCAATTCGATTTTTTTCGATTCTATTCGATTATTTTCAAATCGATTAGAATATTCTCGATTCTTTTCATTCGATTCGATTCAATTTGATCGTTATCGATTCGATTCATTTCTTTTCCATTCGATTCGATTATTTTCAAATCGATTCGATTATTTTCGATTCTTTTCATTCGATTCGATTCATTTGATCATTTTCGATTCGATTCGATTTTTTTCGATTCGATTCACTTATTTTCAAATCGATTCGATTCTTTTCGATTCTTTTTGAATCGATTCAATTCAATTCGATCAATTTCGATTCGTTTCTATTCTTTTCGATTCGATTCGATTTAATTCGATCATTTTCGATTCGATTCGATACTTTGCGATTCGATTCGATTGTTTTCGAATCGATTTGACTTTTTAGGAATCGATTCGATTATTTTCGATTCTTTTCAATTCGATTCAATTCGATTGTTTTCGAAAATAATCGAATCGATTCGAAAACAACTGAATCGAATCAAAAAGAATCGAATCGAATCGATAATAATCGAATAGAATTGAATAAAAGCGAAAAGAATTGAAATAATCGAATCGATTTGAAAATAATTGAATCGAATTGAAAAGAATCGAATCGAATTGAAAACACTCTAATTGAATTGAATCGAAATGAAAAGAATCGAAAATAATTGAATCGATTTGAAAATAATCGAATCGACTCGAAAAGAATCAAATTGAATCGAAAAGAATCAAATCGAATCTAATCAAATCAAAAAGAATTGAAAATAATCGAATCGACTCGAAAAGAATCGAAAATAATTGAATTGATATGAGTCGAATAGAAAATAATCGAATCGTATCGAAAAAAGTAGAATTGAATCGAATGGAATGGAATTGAAAAGAATCAAATCGAATCAAAAATAATCGAATTGAATCAAATTGAATCGAAAAGAATGGAAAATAATCGAATCGATTTGAAAATAATCGAAGCGAATCGAAAAGAATCGAATTGAATTGAAAACAATCGAATTGAATCGAATCGAATCGAAGAGATACGAAAATAATCGAATCGATTCGAAAAAAATCGAATCGAATCGAAAAAATCTAATCGTATCAAAAAGAATCGAAAATAATTAAATCGATTCAAAAATAATCGAATCGAATCGAAAAGAATCGAATCGAATCGAAAATGATTGAATCGAATCTAATCGAAAAGAATCAAAAATAATCGAATTGATTCCAAAACAATCGAAAATAATTGAATTGACATGAATCGAATGGAAAATAATCAAATTGTATCGAAAAAAGTCGAATTGAATCGAATGGAATGGAATTGAAAAGAATCGAAGAGAATCGAAAATAATCGAATTGAATCGAATCGAAAAGAATCTAATCGAATCGAAAATGATCGAATTGAATCTAACCAAATCGAAAAGAATAAAAAATAATAGAATCTATTTGAAAATAATCGAATCGAATCGAAAAGAATCGAATTGAATCGAAAACAATCGAATTGAATCGAATCAAAAAGAATCGAAAATAATCGAATCGATTCCAAAAAAGTCAAATCGATTCGAAAACAATCGAATCGAATCACAAAGAATTGAATCGAATCGAAAATGATCGAATTTAATCGAATTGAATTGAAAAGAATCGAAACGAATCGAAATTGATCGAATTGAATTGAATCGATTCGAAAAGAATTGAAAAGAATCGAATCGATTTGAAAATAAGTGAATCGAATCGAAAAGAATCGAATCGAATCGAAAATGATCAAATTGAATCGAATCGAGTGAAAAGAATCGAAAATAAACGAATCGATTTGAAAATAATCGAATCGAATGGAAAAGAAACGAATCGAATCGATAATGATCAAATTGAATCAAATCGAATGAAAAGAATCGAGAATAATCGAATCGATTTGAAAATAATCGAATAGAATCGAAAAAAATCAAATTGAATTGAATGGAATGGAATTGAAAAGAATTGAATCGCATCAAAAAAAATCGAATGGAATCGAATGGAATGGAATTGAAAAGAATTGAATCGAATCGAAAATAATCGAATTGAACGGAAGAGAATTGAATCGTATAGAAAATAATCGAACCGAATCGAAAAGAATCTAAAATATTCGAAATGAATGGAATCGAAGCGAAAAAAATCGAATTGAATCGAATAAAAAATGATCGAATTGGATCGAATCGAAAAGAATCGAAAATAATCGAATCGATTTGAAAATAATTGAATAGAATCGACAAGAATTGAATCAAATAAAATCAAATCGAAAGAATTGAAAAGAATCGAATTAACTCGAAAAGAATCGAAAATAATTGAATTGACATGAATCGAATCGAAAATAGTCGAATCGAATCGAAAAAAGTCAAATTGAATCGAATGGAATGGAATTGAAAAGAATCAAATCGAAACGAAAATACTCTAATTGAATCGAATCGAATTGAAAAGAATCAAAAATAATCGAATCTATTTGAAAATAATCGAATCGAATCGAAAAGAATCGAAAAGAATCGAAAATAATTGAATCGATTCGAAAATAATCGAAGCGAATCGAAAAGAATCGAATTGAATTGAAAACAATCGAATTGAATCAAATCGAATCGAAGAGAATCGAAAATAATCGAATCGATTCGAAAAAAATCGAATCGAATCGAAAAGAATCAAAAATCATCTAATCTATTTGAAAATAATCGAATCGAATCGAAAAGAATCGAATTGTTTTGATTCGATTCGATTCAATTCGATCATTTTCGATTCGATTCGATTCTTTGCGATTCGATTCGATTGTTTTCGAATCGATTTGACTTTTTTGGAATCGATTCGATTGTTTTCGATTCTTTTCGATTCGATTCAATTCGATTGTTTTCGATTCAATTCGATTCTTTTCGATTCGATTCAATTCGATTATTTTTGATTCTCTTCTATTCTTTTCAATTCCATTCCATTCGATTCAATTCGACTTTTTTCGATATGATTCGATTATTTTCCATTCGATTCATGTCAATTCAATTTTTTTCGATTGTTTTCAAATCAATTCGATTATTTTTGATTCTTTTCCATTCGAGTCGATTCAATTCAATCATTTTAGATTCGATTCGATTCTTTTCGATTCGATTCGATTATTTTCGAATCGATTCAATTATTTTCGATTCTTTTTGTTACGATTAGATTCTTTTTGATTCGATTCGATTTTTTGCGAATCGATTCGATTATTTTCGATTCTCTTCGATTCGATTCGATTCAATTCGATTGTTTTCAATTCAATTCGATTCTTTTCGATTCGCTTCGATTATTTTCAAATCGATTCGATTATTTTCCATTCTTTTCGATTCGATTTGATTCAATTCGATTATTTTCGATTCGATTTGATTCTTTTCAATTCCATTCCATTCGATTCAATTCTACTATTTTCGATACGATTCGATTATATTCTATTTGATTCATGTCAATTCAATTATTTTCGATTCTTTTCGAGTCGATTCGATTATTTTCGATTCTTTTTGATTTGATTAGATTCGATTTGATTCTTTTCGATTCAATTCGATTCTTTTCGAGGTGATTCGATTATTTTCAAATTGATTCGATTATTTTCGATTCTTTTCAATTCGATTCGATTCAATTAGAGTGTTTTCGATTCAATTCGATTCTTTTCAATTCGATTCGATTATTTTCAAATCGATTCAATTATTTCGATTCTTTTCGCTTTGATTCAATTCAAGTCGATCATTATCGATTTGCTTCGATTCTTTTTGATTCGATTCAGTTGTATTCGAATCGATTCGATTATTTTCGATTCTTTTCGATTCGATTAGATTCTTTTCGATTCAATTCGATTTTTTCGAATCGATTCGATTATTTTTGATTCTTTTCAATTCGATTCGATCCAATTCGATCATTTTCGATTCGATTTGTTCTTTTCAATTCAATTCGATTATTTTCGAATCAATTCGATTATTTTCGATTCTCTTCGATTCGATTAGATTCTTTTCGATTCGATTCGATATTTTTCAAATCGATTCGATTATTTTTTATTCTTTAAGATTCGATTCAATCCAATTCAATCATTTTCGATTCGATTCGTTCTTTTGGATTCAATTCGATTATTTTCAAATCGATTCGATTATTTTCGATTCTTTTCGATTCAATTCGATTCTTTTCGATTTGCTTCGATTATTTTCAAATCGAATCGATTATTTTCCATTCTTTTCGATTCGATTCGATTCAATTCGATTATTTTCGATTCTATTTGATTCTTTTCAATTCCATTCCATTCGATTCAATTCAACTTTTTTGGATTCGATTTGATTATTTTCGATTCGATTCATGTCAATTCAATTATTTTCGATTCTTTTCGATTCGATTATTTTCATTTCTTTTCGATTCGATTAGATTCTTTTCAATTCGATTCGATTTTTTTCGAATAGATTCGATTATTTTCGATTCTTTTCTATTTGATTTGATTCGATTTGATTCTTTTCAATTCAATTCGATTCTTTTCGATTCGATTCGATTATTTTCAAATAGATTCGATTATTTTTTTGATTCTTTTCAATTCGATTCGATTCAATTCGAGTATTTTCGATTCTCTTCGATTCTTTTCAATTCCATTCCACTCGATTCAATTCGACTTTTTTCGATTCGATTCGATTATTTTCTATTCGATTCATGTCAATTCAATTATTTTCGATTCTTTTCGAGTCAATTTGATTCTTTTCGATTCTTTCGATTTGATTTTATTTGATTCAATTCTTGTCGATTCTATTCGATTATTTTCAAATTGATTCGATTATTTTCGATTCTTTTCAATTCGATTCGATTCAGAGTATTTTCGATTCGATTTGATTCTTTTCAATTCCATTCCATTTGATTCAATTCGACTTTTTTCGATTCGATTCGATTATTTTCGATTCGATTCATGTCAATTCAATTATTTTCAATTCTTTTCGAGTCAATTCGATTCTTTTCGTTTCTTTTCAATTTGATTTTATTTGATTCGATTCTTGTAGATTCGATTCGATTTTTTTCAAATAGATTCGATTATTTTCGATTCTTTTCATTCGATTCGATTCAATTGATCATTTTCGATTTGATTCGATTCTTTTCGATTCGATTCTTTTCAAATCGATTCGATTATTTTCGATTCTTTTCATTTGATTCGATTCAATTTGATCATTTTCGATTCGATTCGATTCTTTTCGATTCGATTATTTTCAAATCGGTTGGATTATTTTCGATTCTTTTCGATTCGATTCGATTCAATTCAATCATTTTCGATTCGATTCGATTCTTTGCGATTGGATTCGATTGTTTTCGAATCGATTTGACATTTTGGAATCGATTCAATTATTTTCGATTCTTTTCGATTCGATTCAATTCAATTGTTTTCGATTCAATTCGATTCTTTTCGATTCGATTCAATTCGATTATTTTCGATTCTCTTCGATTCTTCTCAATTCCATTCCATTCGATTCAATTCGACTTTTTTCGATACGATTCAATTATTTTCCATTCGATTCATGTCAATTCAATTTTTTTCGATTGTTTTCAAATCAATTCAATTATTTTTTATTCTTTTTGATTCGATTCGATTCAATTCAATCATTTTCGATTCGATTTGATTCTTTTCGATTCGATTCGATTATTTTCGAATCGATTCAATTATTTTCGATTCTTTTTGTTACGATTAGATTCTTTTTGATTCGATTTGATTTTTTTCGAATCGATTCGATTATTTTCGAATCGATTCAATTATTTTCGATTCTTTTTGATACGATTAGATTCTTTTTGATTCGATTCGATTTTTTTCGAATCGATTCGATTATTTTCGATTCTCTTCGATTCGATTCGATTCAATTCGATTGTTTTCAATTCAATTCGATTCTTTTCGATTCGCTTCGATTATTTTCAAATCGATTCAATTATTTTCCATTCTTTTCTATTCGATTTGATTCAATTCGATTATTTTTGATTCGATTTGATTCTTTTCAATTCCATTCCATTCGATTCAATTCGACTTTTTTCGATACGATTCGATTATTTTCTATTCGATTCATGTCAATTCAATTATTTTCGATTCTTTTCGAGTCTATTCGATTATTTTCGATTCTTTTCAATTCGATTCGATTCAATTAGAGTGTTTTTGATTCGATTCGATTCTTTTCAATTCGATTCGATTATTTTCAAATCGATTCAATTATTTCGATTCTTTTTGCTTCGATTCAATTCTGTTCGATCATTATCGATTCGATTCGATTCTTTTCGATTCGATTCAGTTGTTTTCAAATCGATTCGATTATTTTCGAATCTTTTCGATTCGATTCGATCCAATTCGATCATTTTGATTCGATTCGATTATTTTCGCTTCGATTCCATTCATTTCGAATATTTTGGATTCTTTTCGATTTGGTTCGAGTATTTTTTATATGATTCAATTCTCTTCCGTTCAATTCGATTCAATTCGATTATTTTCGATTCGATTCGATTCCTTTCAATTCCATTCCATTCGATTCCATTCGATTTTTTCGATGCGATTCAATTCTTTTCAATTCCATTCCATTCAATTCAATTCGATTTTTTCAATTCTATTCGTTTATTTTCAAATCGATTCGATTATTCTCGATTCTTTTCATTCGATTCGATTCAATTTGATCGTTATCGATTCAATTCGTTTCTTTTCCATTCGATTCGATTCTTTTCAAATCGATTCCATTATTTTCGATTCTTTTCATTCGATTCGATTCAATTTGATCATTTTCGATTCGATTCGATTCTTTTCGATTCGATTCAATTATTTTCAAATTGATTTGATTCTTTTCGATTCTTTTCGAATCGATTCAATTCAATTCGATCAATTTCGATTCGTTTGAATTCTTTTCAATTCGATTCGATTCAATTCGATCATTTTAGATTCGATTCGATACTTTGCGATTCGATTCGATTGTTTTCTAATCGATTTGACTTTTTGGAATCGATTCGATTATTTTCGATTCTTTTGGATTCGATTCAATTCGATTCTTTTCGTTTAATTCGATTCTTTTCGATTCGATTCGATTATTTTCAAATAGATTCTATTATTTTTTATTCTTTTCGATTCGATTAGATTCAATTCGATCATTTTCGATTCGATTAGATTCTTTTCGATTCGATTCAATTCGATTATTTTCGATTCTCTTCGATTCTTTTCAATTCCATTCCATTCGATTCAATTCGACTTTTTTCGATACGATTCGATTATTTTCCATTCGATTCATGTCAATTCAATTATTTTTGATTGTTTTCGAATCAATTCGATTATTTTTGATTCTTTTCGATTCGATTCGATTCGATTCAATCATTTTCGATTCGATTCTTTTCGATTCGATTTGATTATTTTTGAATTGATTCAATTATTTTCGATTCTTTTTGATATGATTAGATTCTTTTCGATTCGATTCGATTTTTTTCGAATCATTTCGATTATTTTCGGTTCTCTTCGATTCGATTCGATTCAATTCGATTGTTTTCAATTCAATTCGATTCTTTTCGATTCGCTTCGATTATTTTCAAATCTATTCGATTATTTTCCATTCTTTTCATTCGATTCGATTCAATTTGATCATTTTCGATTCGATTCGATTCTTTTCGATTCGATTCAATTATTTTCAAATCGATTCGATTCCTTTTTTTGTTTTTTTTTTTATTTTTTATTGGTGTTCAATTTATCAACATACAGAATAACTCCCAGTGCTCATCCCATCAAGTATCCCCGTCAGTGCCCGCCACCCACTCAGGCCCACCCCCCGCCCCCTTCCCCTTCAACCATCCCCAGTTCGTCTCCCAGAGTTAGGAGTCTTTATGTTCTGTCTCCCTTGCTGATATTTCCCGCATATTTCTTCTCCCTTCCCTTATATTCCCTTTCGCTATTATTTATATTCCCCAAATGAATGAGAACATACACTGTCCTTCTCTGATTGACTTACTTCACTCAGCATAATACGCTCCAGTTCCATCCACGTTGAAGCAAATGGTGGGTATTTGTCATTTCTAATGGCTGAGGAATATTCCATTGTGTACATAAACCACATCTTCTTTATCCATTCATCTTTCGATGGACACCTAGGCTCCTTCCACAGTTTGGCTATTGTGGACATTGCTGCTAGAAACATTGGGGTGCAGGTGTCCCGGCATTTCATTGCATCTGAGTCTCTGGGGTAAATCCCCAACAGTGCAATTGCTGGGTAGTAGGGCAGGTCTATTTTTAACTATTTGAGGAACGTCCACACAGTTTTCCAGCATGGCTGCACCAGTTCACATTCCCACCAACAGTGTAAGAGGGTTCCCTTTTCTCCGCATCCTCTCCAACATTTGTGGTTTCCTGCCTTGTTAATTTTCCCCATTCTCACTGGTGTGAGGTGGTATCTCATTGTGGTTTTGATTTGTATTTCCCTGATGGCCAGTGATGCAGAGCATTTTCTCATGTGCATGTTGGCCATGTCTATGTCTTCCTCTGTGAGATTTCTCTTCATGTCTTTTGCCCATTTCATGATTGGATTGTTTGTTTCTTTGGTGTTGAGTTTAAGAAGCTCTTTATAGATCTTGGAAACTAGTCTTTTATCTGATACGTCATTTGCAAATATCTTCTCCCATTTTGTAGTTTGTCTTTTAGTTTTGTTGACTGTATCCTTTGCTGTGCAAAAGCTTCTTATCTTGATGAAGTCCCAATAGTTCATTTTTGCTTTTGTTTCTTTTGCCTTCATGGATGTATCTTGCAAGAAGTTACTGTGGCCAAGTTCAAAAAGGGTGTTGCCTGTGTTCTCCTCTAGGATTTTGATGGAGTCTTGTCTCACATTTAGATCTCTCATCCATTTTGAGTTTATCTTTGTGTATGGTGAAAGAGAGTGGTCTAGTTTCATTCTTCTGCATGTGGATGTCCAATTTTCCCAGCACCATTTATTGAAGAGACTGTCTTTCTTCCAATGGATAGTCTTTCCTCCTTTATCAAATATTAGTTGACCATAAACTTGAGGGTCCACTTCTGGATTTTCTATTCTGTTCCATTGATCTATGTGTCTGTTTTTGTGCCAGTACCACACTGTCTTGATGACCACAGCTTTGTAGTACAACCTGAAATCTGGCATTGTGATGCCCCCAGATATGGTTTTCTTTTTTAAAATTCCCCTGGCTATTCGGGGTCTTTTTTGATTCCACACAAATCTTAATTTGTTCTAACTCTCTGAAGAAAGTCCATGGTATTTTGATAGGGATTGCATTAAACGTGTAAATTGCCCTGGGTAACATTGACATTTTCACAATATTAATTCTGCCAATCCATGAGCATGGAATATTTTTCCATCTCTGTGTGTCTTCCTCAATTTCTTTCAGAAGTGTTCTATAGTTTTTAGGGTATAGATCCTTTACCTCTTTGGTTAGGATTATTCCTAGGTATCTTATGCTTTTGGGTGCAATTGTAAATGGGATTGATTCCTTAATTTCTCTTTCTTCAGTCTCATTGTTAGTGTATAGAAATGCCATTGATTTCTGGGTGTTGATTTTGTATCCTGCCACGCTACCAAATTGCTGTATGAGTTCTAACAATCTTGGGGTGGAGGCTTTTGGGTTTTCTATGTAGAGTATCATGTCATCGGTGAAGAGGGAGAGTTTGACTTCTTCTTTGCCAATTTGAATGCCTTTAATGTCTTTTTGTTGTCTGATTGCTGAGGCTAGGACTTCCAATACTATGTTGAAAAGCAGTGGTGAGAGTGGACATCCCTGTCTTGTTCCTGATCGTAGGGGAAAGGCTCCCAATGCTTCCCCATTGAGAATGATATTTGCTGTTGGCTTTTCGTAGATAGCTTTTAAGATGTCGAGGAAAGTTCCCTCTATCCCTACACTCTGAAGAGTTTTGATCAGGAATGGATGCTGTATTTTGTCAAATGCTTTCTCCGCATCCAGTGAGAGGATCATATGGTTCTTGGTTTTTCTCTTGCTGATATGATGAATCACATTGATTGTTTTAGGAGTGTTGAACCAGCCTTGTGTCCCGGGGATAAATCCTACTTGGTCATGGTGAATAATTTTCTTAATGTGTTGTTGGATCCTGTTGGCTAGTATCTTGTTGAGAGTTTTTGCATCCATGTTCATCAGGGATATTGGTCTGTAATTCTCCTTTTTGGTGGGGTCTTTGTCTGGTTTTGGAATTAAGGTGATGCTGGCCTCATAGAACGAATTTGGAAGTACTCCATCTCCTTCTATCTTTCCAAACAGCTTTAGTAGAATAGGTATGATTTCTTCTTTAAACGTTTGATAGAATTCCCCTGGGAAGCCATCTGGTCCTGGACTCTTGTGTCTTGGGAGGTTTTTGATGACTGCTTCAATTTCCTCCCTGGTTATTGGTCTGTTCAGGTTTTCTATTTCTTCCTGTTCCAGTTTTAGTAGTTTGTGGCCTTCCAGGAATGCGTCCATTTCTTCTAGATTGCCTAATTTATTGGCATATAGCTGTTCGTAATATGTTTTTAAAATCGTTTGTATTTCCTTGGTGTTGGTAGTGATCTCTCCTTTCTCATTCATGATTTTATTAATTTGAGTCTTCTCTCTCTTCTTTTTAATAAGGTTGGCTAATGGTTTATCTATCTTATTAATTTTTTCAAAGAACCAACTCCTGGTTCTGTTTATCTGTTCCACAGTTCTTCTGGTCTCGATTTCATTCAGTTCTGCCCGAATTTTAATTAACTCTCTTCTTCTGCTGTGGGTAGGGTCCATCTTTTGTTTTCCCTCTAGCTCCTTTATGTGTGAGGTTAGCTTTTGTATTTGAGTTCTTTCCATTTTTTGAATGGCTGCTTGTATTGCGATGTATTTCCCCCTTAGGACTGCTTTTGCTACATCCCAAAGATTTTGAACAGTTGTATCTTCATTCTCATTAGTTTCTATGAAACTTTTTAATTCTTCCTTAATTTCCTGGTTGACCTTTCGTCTTTTAGTAGGATGGTCCTTAACCTCCATGTGTTTGAGGTCCTTCCAAACTTCTTGTTGTGATTTAGTTCTAATTTCAAGGCATTATGGTCTGAGAATATGCAGGGGACGATCCCAATCTTTTGGTATCGGTTCAGACACGATTTTTGACCCAGTATGTGGTCTATTCTGGAGAAAGTTCCATGTGCACTTGCGAAGAATGTGTATTCAGTTGAGTTTGGATGTAAAGTTCTGTAGATGTCTGTGAAGTCCATCTGGTCCAGTGTATCATTTAAAGCTCTTGTTTCTTTGGAGATATTGTGTTTAGCAGATCTATCTAGTATGGAAAGAGCTAGATTAAAGTCCCCAAGTATAATTGAATTAATATCCAAGTATTTATTTACTTTGGTTAATAATTGGTTTAAATATTTGGCAGCTCCCACATTCGGGGCATATATATTGAGGATTGTTAAGTCCTCTTGTTGAATAGATCCTTTAAGTATGATATAGTGTCCCTCTTCATCTCTCACTATGGTCTTCGGGGTAAATTTTAGTTTATCTGATATAAGGATGGCTACCCCTGCTTTCTTTTGAGGACCATTCGAATGGTAAATGGTTTTCCAGCCTTTTATTTTCAGACTGTAGGTGTCCTTCTGTCTAAAATGAGTCTCTTGTAGACAGCAAATAGATGGGTCCTGCTTCTTTATCCAGTCTGAAACCCTGCGGCTTTTGATGGGGTCATTAAGCCCGTTCACGTTCAGAGTTACTATCGAAAGATATGAGTTTAGTGTCATCATGATGTCTATTTAGTCCTTGTTTTTGTGGATTGTTCCACTGAACTTCTTTTTAAAGGGGAATTTTAAGAGTCCCCCTTAAAATTTCTTGCAGAGCTGGTTTGGAGGTCACATATTCTTTCAGTTCCTGCCTGTCTTGGAAGCTCTTTATCTCTCCTTCCATTTTAAATGAGAGCCTTGCTGGATAAAGTATTCTTGGTTGCATGTTCTTCTCATGTAGGACCCTGAATATATCCTGCCAGCCCTTTCTGGCCTGCCAGGTCTCTGTGGAGAGGTCTGCTGTTACCCTAATACTCCTCCCCATAAAAGTCAGGGATTTCTTGTCTCTTGCTGCTTTAAGGATCTTCTCTTTATCTTTGGAATTTGCAAGCTTAACTATTAGATGTCGAGGTGTTGAACGGGTTTTATTGATTTTAGGGGGGGATCTCTCTATTTCCTGGATCTGAATGCCTGTTTCCCTTCCCAGATTAGGAAAGTTTTCAGCTAGGATTTGTTCAAATACATACTCTGGCCCTCTGTCCCTTTCGGCGCCCTCGGGAACCCCAATTAAACGTAGGTTTTTCTTCCTCAGGCTGTCGTTTATTTCCCTTAATCTGTCTTCATGGTCTCTTAATTGCCTGTCTCTTTTGTCCTCTGTTTCCCTCTTTGCCATCAACTTGTCTTCTATGTCACTCACTCGTTCTTCCATCTCATTAACCCTCGTCGTTAGGACTTCTAGTTTGGATTGCATCTCGTTTAATTGATTTTTAATTTCTGCCTGATTGGATCTAAATTCTGCAGTCATGAAGTCTCTTGAGTCCTTTATGCTTTTTTCTAGAGAGACCAATAGCTGTATAATAGTGCTTCTGAATTGGCTTTCTGACATTGAATTGTAATCCAGATTTTGTAACTCTGTGGGAGAGAGGACTGTTTGTGATTCTTTCTTTGGATGTGAGGTTTTCCTTCTAGTCATTTTGTTCAGTGCAGAGTGGCCAAAAGCAAGTTGTATTAGGAAAAGGAAAAAAGAGAGAGGGAGAAGGAAAGAAAAGAGGAAAAGAAGAGGAAAGAAGAAAAAAGGAAGAAAGAATGAAAAAAGAGAAGAGAAGGAAAAAGAAAGGTGAAAAAAAAAGGGGTGGGGGAAGCAATCAGAAATCAAAAGGAAAAAGAAAAAACAAAGACAAAAACAAAAAAGAACTCAAAAGACAAAAACAAAAAAAAAACCCAAAAATACAAAACACACGGGGGAGTATCTTCTGATTCCGTCTTCTTTAAGTCCCTTGACTTCCCCTGGAATTTGTCTGTCCAGCTGGTCTTCTGGGGGAGCTGTTCTCGGAGCTGCGCAGCCCCCTCCCCGCGGAGCCTCTTCCTCTGCGGGAGCTGCCGCCGCGGAGGTGTTCCCAGAGCCCCGCAGCCCTCTCCCCACGGAGCTTCTTCCTCTGCAGGAGCCGCCGCCGCGGAGCTGTTCCCAGAGCCGTGCAGCCCCCTCCCCGCGGAGCTTCTTCCTCTGCGGGAGCCGCCGCTGCGGAGCTGTTCCCGGAGCCGCGCAGCTCCCTCCCCGCGGAGCCTCTTCCTCTGCGGGAGCCGCGCAGCCCCCTCCGCGGAGCCTCTTCCTCTGCGGGAGCCGCCGCAGCGGAGCTGTTCCCGGAGCCGCGCAGCCCCCTCCGCGGAGCCGGAGCCGCCGCCCGAGCCCCTCTGAGCTGCTCCGGGTCCCGCCGTGCGCGCTGCAGCCCTTAGGGGGCTCGGTGCACTCTCCTGGGCGTGCAGCATGTGTCTGTTAGTGTCCCCGGGAGCCCGAGGGCATCCCCGCCCTCCTGGGTCCTGCTCTAACTCCCTGCGGGCCCCTCTCCACCCGGGAAGGTCGGTGCAGCTCCTGATCCTCCGGGACGGGGACGGGGCTCTCCTGTCCTGGGGACACTCGCCCCGGCCTCAGCCTGGCTCCTCGTGGGGCCCCTCCCCCTTGGAGGCCTTTTGTGTCTTTATTTCTTTTTCCCCGTCTTCCTACCTCAATAGAAGCGCGAACTCTTCTCACTGTAGCGTTCCAACTGGTCTCTCTTTAAACCTCAGGGCGAATTCGTAGATTTTCAGGATGATTTGAAGGTTATCTAGGTAATTTGGTGCGGACAGGTGATTTAGGGACCCTACTCTTCTGCCATCTTGCCCCTCCCTCTCATCGTTTGTATTTCCTTCGTGTTGGTAGTGATCTCTCCTTTCTCATTCATGGTTTTATTAATTTGAGTCTTCTCTCTCTTCTTTTTAATAAGGTTGGCTAATGGTTTATCTATGTTATTAATTCTTTCAAAGAACCAACTCCTGGTTCTGTTGATCTGTTCCACAGTTCTTCTGGTCTCAATTTCATTCAGTTCTGCCCGAATTTTAATTAACTCTCTCCTTCTGCTGTGCGTAGGGTCCATCTTTTCTTTTCCCTCTATCTCCTTTATGTGTAAGGTTAGGTTTTGTGTTTGAGTTCTTTCCAGTTTTTGAATGGCTGCTTGTATTGTGATGTATTTCCCCCTTAGGACTGCTTGTGCTGCATACCAAAGATTTTGAACGGTTGTATCTTCATTCTCAATAGTTTCCATGAATCTTTCAAATTCTTCCTTAATTTCCTGGTTGACCCTTTCATCTTTTAGTAGGATGGTCCTTAACCTCCACGTGTTTGAGGTCCTTCCAAACTTCTTGTTGTGATTTAGTTCTAATTTCAAGGCATTATGGTCTGAGAATATGCAGGGGATGATCCCAATCCTTTGGTATCAGTTCAGACCATATTTGTGACCCAGCATGTGATCTATTCTGGAGAAAGTTCCATGTGCCCTTGAGAATAATGTGTATTCAGTTGACTTTGGATGTAAAATTCTTTAGATATCTGTGACATCCATCTGGTCCAGTATATCATTTAAAGCTCTCGTTTCTTTGGAGATGTTGTGCTTAGAAGACCTATCTAGTATAGAAAGAGCTAGATTGAAGTCACCAAGTACAAGTGTATTATTATCTAAGTATTTTTTCACTTTGGTTTTAAATTGGTTTCAATATTTGGCAGCTCCCACATCCGGGGCATATTTATTGAGGATTGTTAAGTCCTCTTGTTGGATAGATCCTTTATGTATGATATAGTGTCCTTCTTCATCTCTCACTACAGTCTTCGGGGTAGATTTTAGTTTATCTGATATAAGGATGGCTACCCCTGCTTTCTTTTGAGGACCATTCGAATGGTAAATGGTTCTCCAACCTTGTATTTTCAGGCTGTAGGTGTCCTTCTGTCTAAAATGAGTCTCTTGTAGACAGCAAATAGATGGGTCCTGCTTTTTTATCCAGTTTGAAACCCTGCGGCTTTTGATGGGGTCATTAAGCCTGTTCACGTTCAGAGTTACTATTGAAAGTTATGAGTTTAGTGTCATCATGATGTTTATTTAGTCCTTGTTTTTGTGGATTGTTCCACTGAACTTCTTTTTAAAGGGGTATTTTAAGAGTCCCCCTTAAAATTTTTTGCAGAGCTGGTTTGGAGGTCACATATTCTTTCAGTTCCTGCCTGTCTTGGAAGCTCTTTATCTCTCCTTCCATTTTGAATGAGAGCCTTGCTGGATAAAGTATTCTTGGTTGCATATTCTTCTCATTTAGGACCCTGAATATATCCTGCCAGCCATTTCTGGCCTGCCCGGTCTCTGTGGAGAGGTCTGCTGTTACCCTAATACTCCTCCCCATAAATGTCAGGGATTTCTTGTCCTTTGCTGCTTTAAGGATCTTTTCTTTGTCTTTGGAATTTGCAAGCTTAACTATTAGATGTTGAGGTGTTGAACGGTTTTTATTGTTTTTAGGGGGGATCTCTCTATTTCCTGGGTCTGAATGCCTGTTTCCCTTCCCAGATTAGGAAGGTTTTCAGCTAGCATTTGTGCAAATACATATTCTGGCCCTCTGTCTCTTCCAGCACCCTGGAACCCCAATTAAACATAAGTTTTTCTTCCTCAGGCTGTCGTTTATTTCCCTTAATCTGTCTTCATGATCTTTTAATTGTCTGTCTCTTTTTTCCTCAGTTTCCCTCTTTACCTTCAGCTTGTCTTCTATGTCACTCACTCGTTCTTCCACCTCATTAACCGTCGTCATTAGGACTTCTAGTTTGGATTACATCTCATTCAATTGATTTTTAATTTCTGCCTGATTTGGTCTAAATTCTGCAGGCATGAAGTCTCTTGAGTTCTTTATGCTTTTTTCTAGAGCCACCAGTAGCTGTATAATAGTGCTTCTGAATTGGCTTTCTGACATTGAATCGTAATCCAGATTTTGTAACTCTGTGGGAGAGACGACTGTTTCTGATTCTTTCTTTTGAGGTGAGGTTTTCCTTCTAGTCATTTTGCTAATGCAGAGTGCCCAAAAACAAGTTGTATTAGGAAAAGGAGAAAAAGAGAGATAGAGAAGGAAAGAAAAGAGAAAAAGAAAAAAGAAAAAAGGAAGAAAGAAGGAAAAAAGAGAAGAGAAAGAAAAAGAAAGGTGAAATTAAAGGGTGGGGGAAGCAATCAGAAATCAAAAGAAAAAAAAACAAAAGACAAAAAAACCAAAAAAACAAAATAACAAAAATACAAAATACACAGGGGAGTATCTTCTTTTTTTGTATACTTTAAGTCCCTTGACTTCCTCTGAAACTTGTCTGTCTAGCTGGCCTTCTGGGAGAGGGGCCTGTTGTGCTGATTTTCAGGTGTTAGCACTTGGGGGAGCTGCTCTGCCCCCTGCCTGGTGCCGGTCTCAGTGGGGGTTGTTTACCCCGTGAGTCCTATGGAGGAAGAACCCAGTGGCTGCTCTGGAGCCTTGGATTCAGCTCCTGCAGTAACTCTGGAGCTCTTGGTCCCCAGGGCCTGGAGCCTCTGGGGTGGGGCCGCTGATCTGCTTAGCTACAGGCAGGAGCGTCCTTGCTGTCCTGGGCCCTCCCGGCCTCTGCCTGTTCCGGGGGGAGGCCGGATCCTGGGCTGTGTCCAGGCGCCCTTTCCTCCCAGCCTGCCCTGTTGGATTCGCGCTCCAGGCCACACAGCCCCCTCCTTGGAGCCACCGCCCGAGCCTCTCCGAGCTGCTCCAGATCCTGCCATGTGCACTGCAGCCCTTAGGGAAATCGGTGCACTCTCCTGGGCACGCAGGTGTCTGTTAGTGTCCCAGGGAGCCTGAGGGCCTCCCCGTCCTCTGGGGATCCTGCTCTAACTCCCTGCAGGCGCCTTTCCACCCAGAAAGGTTGGTGCAGCCCCTGCTTCTCCGGGACGGGGCTCTCCTGTCCTGGGGACACTCACCCCGGCCTTATCACGGCTCCTCGCGGGGCTCCTCCCCCTTGGATGCCTTTTGTTTATTTCTTTTTTTCCATCTTCCTACCTTGATAGAAGCGTGAACTCCTCACTGTAGCGTTTCAGCTGGTCTCTCTTTAAATCTCAGGTCGAATTCATAGATTTTCAGGATGATTTGAAGGTTATCTAGGTAATTTGGTGGGGACAGGTGACCTGGGGACCCTACTCTTCTGCCATCTTCATCTTTTCCTCGAATATTTTCGATTCTTTTCGATTCGATTCGATTACTTTCAATTCTTTTCGATTCGATTTGATTCTTTTCTATACAAATCGGTTATTTTCGTTTCGGTTTGATTATTTTCGATTCAATTTGATTATTTTCGTTTCGGTTCGATTATTTTCGATTTGTTTTGATTATCTTCGATTCTTTTTTTTCTTTTTGATTTGATTCGATTCGATTCTTTTTGATTCGATTTGATTCTTTTCTATTCGAATCGATTATTTTCATTTCGTTTCGATTATTTTCGATTCTTTTCGATTATTTTCGATTCGATTCGATTCGATTCTTTTCGATTCGATTCTTTTCTATTCGAATCGATTATTTTTGATTCGATTCTTTTCAATTCGATTCAATTATTTCTATTCTTTTCGATTCGATTCTTTTCAAATCGAATCGATCATTTTCATTTCGGTTCGATTATTTTCGATTCAATTTGATTCTTTTTGATTCAAATCGATTATTTTCGATTATTTTCATTTTGTTTTGATTATCTTCAATTCTTTTCGATTCGATTCGGTTCGATTCTTTTCGATTCGATTCGATTCTTTTCTATTCGAATTCATTATTTTCGATTCGATTATTTTCGATTCGATTCAGTTATTTCAATTCTTTTTGATTCTATTTGATTTGATTGTTTTAGATTTGATTCGATTGTTTTTGATTCAATTCGCTTATTTTCGATTCTTTTCGATTCGATTCTTTTCAAGTTGTTTCCATTCTTTTCGATTCAAATCGATTATTTTTTATTATTTTCGTTTCGTTTTGATTATTTTCAATTCTTTCGATTCATTTCGATTACTTTCGATTCCTTTCGATTTGAATTGATTATTTTCAAATCTTTTCGATTCGTTTCGATTACTTTTGATTCTTTTCGATTCGATTTGATTCTTTCCGATTCAACTGTTTTCGATTCAATTGTTTTTGATTATTTTCAATTCGATTCGATTCGATTCTTTTTGATTCGATTCGATTCTTTTTGATTTGATTGTCTTCTTTTTTATTCGATTTGATGCTTTTCGATTTGATTCGATTCTTTCCTTTCAAATCGATTATTTTCGATTATTTTAATTTCGTTTTGATTATTTTCAATTCTTTTCAATTCGTTTCGATTACTTTCGATTCTTTTCGATTCGATTCGATTTGTTTTGATTCGAATCTATTATTTTCCTTTTGGTTCGATTATTTTCGATTCGATTTCATTATTTTCGATTGGTTTCAATTATTTTCGTTTCGGTTCAATTATTTTCGATTCGGTTTGATTATTTTCGATTCTTTTCATTTCGAATCGATACTTTTCAAATCGAATCGATTATTTTCATTTCATTTCGATTATTTTTGATTATTTTCAATTCAATTCGAGTCGATTCAATTATTTTCGATTCTTTTCGAGTCAATTCGACTATTTTCAATTCTTTTCGATTTGATTGATCTGATTCGATTTGATTCTTTTCGATTCGATTCGATTCGATTCCTTTCGATTCGATTCGAATCAATTATTTTCAATTCTTTTCGATTCGATTCCATTCGATACAATTTGATTATCTTTGATTCTATTCGATTATTTTCAATTCGATTTGAGTTGATTCGGTTATTTTTGCATCTTTTCAATTTAATTCGAATCGATTTGATTATTTTCAATTCGATTTGATTCCTTTCAATTCAATTTGATTCGATTCTTTTCAATTCGATTCGATTCAATTCGATCATTTTCAATTCGATTCGATTCTTTTCGATTCGATTATTTTCTAATCGATTCGATTATTTTCAATTCTTCTCGATTCGATTCGATTCAATTCTAATATGTTCAATTCAATTCGATTCTTTTCGATTCGATTATTTTCAAATTGATTCGATAATTTTCGATTATTTTCGATTCGATTCAATTCAATTCAATCATTTTCGATTCGATTCGATTATTTTCTATTCTTTTCAATTTGATTCGATTCAATTCGATCATTTTCGATTCGATTCCTTTCGTATCGAATATTTTGGATTCTTTTCGATTCGATTCGAGTATATTCTATACGATTCAATTCTCTTCGATTCGATTCGATTCTTTCTATTTGATTATTTTTGAGTCGATTGGATTATTTTCAATTCGATTCGATTCTTTTCGATTCGATTCCATTCAATTCGATTATTTTCAATTCGATTCTTTTTGAGTCGATTCGATTATTTTCGATTCTTTTCAATTTGATTTGATTCAATTTGGTTCTTTTCGATTCGATTCTATTCAATGTCTTTCGATTCAATTCGAATCAATATTTTTCGATTCTTTTCGATTCGATTCGATTCCATTCGATACAATTCGATATTTTTGATTTGATTATTTTCAATTCAATTCGAGGCGATTCGGTTATTTTTGATTCTTTTCGATTTGATTTGAATCGATTTGATTATTTTCAATTCGATTCGATTCCTTTCAATTCATTTTGATTCTATTATTTTCCATTCTTTTCGATTCGATTCTATTCAATTCGATCTTTTTTGATTCGATTTGATTCTTTTCGATTCGATTATTTTCGAATCGATTCGATTATTTTTGATTCTTTTCGATTCGATTAGATTCAATTCGATTATTTTCGATTCAATTCAATTCTTTTCAATTCGATTCGATTATTTTCAAATCGATTCTATTATTTTCGATTCTTTTCGATTTGATTCAATTCAATTCGATTGTTTTCGATTCAATTCGATTCTTGTTGATTCGATTCAAATATTTTCAAATCGATTCGATTATTTTCGATTCTTTTCGATTCGATTCGATTCAATTTGATCATATTTGATTGGATTCGATTCGATTATTTTCACTTCGATTCCATTCGTTTCGAATATTTTTGATTCTTTTCGATTCGGTTCGAGTATTTTCTATACGATTCAATTCTCTTCCATTCAATTCGATTCAATTCGATTATTTTTGATTCGATTCGATTCTTTTCAATTCCATTCCACTCGATTCAGTTCGATTTTTTTCGATTCGATTCGATTATTTTCAAATCGATTCTATTATTTCGATTCTTTTCATTCGATTCGATGCAATTTGATCATTTTCGATTCGATTCGATTCTTTTCGACTCGATTCAATTATTTTCAAATCGATTCGTTTCTTTTCGATTCTTTTCGAATCGATTCAATTAAATTCAATCAATTTTGATTCCTTTCGATTCTTTTCGATTCGATTTGATTATTTTCTAATCGATTCGATTATTTTCCATTCTTTTCGATTCCATTCGATTCAATTCGATCATTTTCTATTCGATTCAATTCTTTGCGATTCGATTCGATTGTTTTCGAATCGATTCGATTATTTTTGTTTCTTTTCAGTTCGATTCGATCCAATTCGTTCATTTTCGATTCGATTCGTTCTTTTCGATTCAATTTGATTATTTTCGAATCGATTCGATTATTTTCGATTCTTTTCGATTCGATTAGATTCTTTTCGATTCGATTCGATTTCTTTCGAATCGATTCGATTATTTTCGATTCTTTTCATTAGATTCAATTCAATTCGATCTTTTTCGATTTGATTCGATTCTTTTTGATTCGATTCAATTATTTTCAAATTGATTCGATTCTTTTCGATTCTTTTCGAATCGATTCTAATCAATATGATCAATTTCAATTCGTTTCAATTCTTTTCATTTCGATTAGATTATTTTCGAATCGATTCAATTATTTTCGATTATTTTCAAATCCATTCAATTCGATTCTTTGCGATTCGATTCGATTGTTTTCGAATCGATTCAATTATTTTTGATTCTCTTCGATTCGATTCGATTCAATTCGATTGTTTTTGATCCAATTCGATTCTTTTCAATTCGCTTCGATTATTTTCAAATCGAGTCGATGATTTTCCATTCTTTTCGATTCGATTCGATTCAATTCAATTATTTTCGATTTGATTCGATTCTTTTCAATTCCATTCCATTCGATTCAATTCGACTTTTTTCGATTCGATTCGATTATTTTTGATTCTATTCATATCCATTCAATTATTTTCGATTCTTTTCGAGTCGATTCGATTATTTTCGATTCTTTTCGATTTGGTTTTATTCGATTCGATTCTTGTCGATTCGATTCGCTTATTTTCAAATCGATTCGATTATTTTCGATTCTTTTCATTAGATTCGATTCAATTCGATCTTTTTTGATTCAATTCGATTCTTTTCGATTCGATTCAATTATTTTCAAATCGATTCGATTCTTTTCGATTCTTTTCCAATCGATTCTAATCAATTCGATCAATTTCAATTCGTTTCAATTCTTTTCGTTTCGATTAGATTATTTTCAAATCGATTTGATTATTTTCGATTATTTTCGATTCGATTTTATTCAATTCGATCATTTTCGATTCGATTCATTCTTTTCGATTCAATTCGATTATTTTCCAATCGATTCGAATATTTTCTATTCCTTTTGATTCGATTCGATTCTTGTCAATTCGATTCGATTTTTTTCGAATCGATTCGATTATTTTCGATTCTTTTCCATTCGATTCGATTCAATTCATTGTTTTCGATTCGATTCAATACTTTTCGATTCTATTCGATTATTTTCAAATCGATTTGATTATTGTCGATTCTTTTCGATTCGATTCGATTCTTTGCGATTTGATTCGATTGTTTTCGAATCGATTCGTTTATTTTTGAATCTTTTCGATTCGATTCGATTCAATTCGATCATTTTCGATTCGATTAGATTCTTTTCGATTCGATTCGATTTTTTTCTAATCGATTTGACTATTTTCAATTCTTTTCGATTCGATTCAATTAAATTGTTTTTTTCGATTCAATTCAATTTTTTTCGATTCGATTCGATTGTTTTCAAATCGATTTGATTATTATCGATTCTTTTCGATTCGATTCGATTCAATTCGATCATTATCGATTCGATTCGATTCTTTTCGATTCGATTCCGTTGTTTTCAAATCGATTCTATTGTTTTCGATTCTTTTTGATTCGATTCGATTCAATTCGATCATTTTTGATTTGATTCGATTCAATTATTTTCGCTTCAATTCCATTCGTTTCGAATATTTTGTATTCTTTTCGATTCGATTCGAGTATTTTCTATACGATTGAATTCTCTTCCATTCAATTCGATTCAATTCGATTATTTTTGATTCGATTCGATTCTTTTCAAATCGATTCGAATATTTTCGATTCTTTTCATTCGATTCGATTCAATTTGATCATTTTCGATTCGATTCGATTCTTTTCGATTCGATTCGATCATTTTCAAATCGATTCGATTATTTTCGATTCTTTTCATTCGATTCGATTCAATTTGATCATTTTCGATTCGATTCGATTCTTTTCGATTCAATTCAATTATTTTCAAATCGATTCGATTCTTTTCGATTATTTTCGAATCGATTCAATTCAATTCGATCAATTATGATTCGTTTCGATTCTTTTTGATTTGATCCGATTCAATTCAATCATTTTCGATTTGATTCGATTCTTTGCAATTCAATTCAATTATTTTCAAATCGATTCGATTATTTTTTATTCTTTTCGATTCGATTCGATCCAATTCGATCATTTTCGATTCAATTCATTCTTTTCGATTCAATTCGATTTTTTTCGAATCGATTCGATTATTTTTGAATCTTTTCGATTCGATTCGATTCAATTTGATTTTTTTCGATTCAATTCAATTCTTTTCGATTAGCTTCATTTTCAAATCAATTCGATTATTTTCCATTCTTTTCGATTCGATTCGATTCAATTCGATTATTTTTGATTCGATTTGATTCTTTTCAATTCCATTCCATTCGATTCAATTCGTTTTTTTCCAGTCGATTCGATTATTTTCGATTCGATTCATGTCAAATCAATTATTTTCGATTCTTTTTGAGTCGATTCAATTATTTTCGATTCTCTTCGATTTGATTTGATTGGATTGGATTCTTTTCGATTTGATTTGATTCTTTTCGATTCGATTCAATTATTTTCAAATCGATTCGATTGTTTTCGATTCTTTTCGTTTCGATTCGATCATTTTTGATTCGATTCGATTCGATTTTTTTCGCTTAGATTCCATTCGTTTCGAATATTTTGTATTCTTTTCGATTCGGTTCGAGTATTTTCTATACCATTCAATTCTCTTCCATTCAATTCGATTCAATTCGATTATTTTCGATTCGATTCGATTCTTTTCAAATCGATTCGAATATTTTCAATTCTTTTCATTCGATTTGATTCAATTTGTTCATTTTCGATTCGATTCGATTCTATTTGATTCGATTCAATTATTTTCAAATCGATTCGATTCTTTTCGATTCTTTTCGAATCGATTCAATTCAATTCGATCAATTTTGATTCTTTTCAAATCTTTTTGATTCGATTCGATCAATTCAATCATTTTCGATTCGATTCGATTCTTTGCGATTCGATTCAATTATTTGCAAATCCATTCGATTATTTTTTATTCTTTTCGATTCAATTCGATCCAATTCGATCATTTTCGATTCGATTCGTTCTTTTCGATTCAATTTAATTATTTTCGAATTGATTCGATTATTTTCGATTCTTTTCGATTCGATTCGATTCAATTCGATTTTTTTCGATTCAATTCGATTCTTTTCGATTCGCTTCGATTATTTTCAAATCGATTCGATTATTTTTGATTCTTTTCTATTCGATTCGATTCAATTCGATTATTTTCGATTCGATTTGATTCTTTTCAATTCCATTCCACTCGATTCAATTCGAGTTTTTTCGATACGATTCGATTATTTTTTATTCGATTCATGTCAATTCAATTATTTTCGATTCTTTTCGAGTCAATTCAATTATTTTCGATTATGTTTGTTTCGATTTGATTCAATTCGATCATTTTCAATTCGATTCATTCTTTTCGATTCAATTCGATTATTTTCAAATCGATTCGATTCTTTTCGATTCTTTTCGAATCGATTCAGTTCAATTCGATCTATTTTGATTCGTTTCGATTCTTTTTGATTCGATTCGATTCAATTCAATCATTTTCGATTCGATTCGATTCTTCGTGATTCAATTCAATTATTTTCAAATCGATTCGATTATTTTTGATTCTTTTCGGTTCGATTCGATCATTTTCGATTTGATTCGTTCTTTTCGATTCAATTCGATTATTTTCGAATCGATTCGATTATTTTCGATTCTTTTCGATTCGATTAGATTCTTTTCGATTCGCTTCGATTATTTTCAAATCGATTCGATTATTTTCCATTCTTTTCGATTCGATTCGATTTAATTCGATTATTTTCGATTCGATTTGATTCTTTTCAATTCCATTCCATTCGATTCAATTCGATTTTTTTCGATTCTATTTGATTATTTTCAAATCGATTCTATTATTTTCGATTCTCTTCATTCGATTCGATTCAATTTGATCATTTTTGATTCGATTCGATTCTTTTCGATTCGATTCAATTATTTTCAAATCGATTCGATTCTTTTCGATTCTTTTCGAATCGATTCAATTCAATTCAATCAATTTTGATTCGTTTCAAATCTTTTCAATTCGATTCGATTGTTTTCGAATCCATTAGATTATTTTTTATTATTTTCGTTTCGATTCGATCCAATTCGATCATTTTCGATTCAATTCGATTATTTTCGATTCGATTCGATCATTTTCGATTCGATGCGATTCGATTCGATTATTTTCAATTCGATTCCATTCTTTTTGAATATTTTGGATTCTTTTCGATTCGATTCTAGTATTTTCTATACGATTCAAGTATTTTCGATTTGATTTGATTCTTTCGATTCTATTATTTTCAAATCAATTCGATTATTTTCAATTCTTTTCATTCAATTCGATTCAATTCGATCATTTTCGATTCGATTCAATTTTTTTCAAATCGATTCGATTCTTCTCGATTCAATTCGATCATTTTCGATTCGATTTGATTCGATTCGATTATTTTCAATTCGATTCCATTCGTTTCGAATATTTTGGATTCTTTTCGATTCGATTCAAGTATTTTCAAATCGATTCGATTATTTTCGATTCTTTTCGATTCAATTAGAGTTTTTTCGATTCGATTCGATTCTTTTCAATTCCATTCCATTTGATTCAATTCGACTTTTTTCAATTCGATTCGATTATTTTCGATTCGATTCATGTCAATTCAATTATTTTCGATGCTTTTCGAGTCGATTTGATTATTTTCGATTCTTTTCGATTTTATTTGATTCGATTCGATTCTTGTCGAATCGATTCGATTATTTTCAAATCGATTCGAGTATTTTCGAATCTTTTCATTCGATTCGATTCATTTCGATCATTTTCGATTCGATTCGATTCTTTGCGATTTGATTCATTTGTTTTCGAATCGATTCGATTGTTTTTGATTCTTTTGGATTCAATTCGATCATTTTTGATTCGATTCGATTCGATTATTTTCGCTTCGATTCAATTCGTTTCGAATATTTTGTATTCTTTTCGATTTGGTTCGAGTATTTTCTATACGGTTCAATTCTCTTCATTCAATTCGATTCAATTCGATTATTTTCGATTCGATTCTTTTCAAATCGATTCGAATATTTTCGATGGTTTTCATTCGATTCGATTCAATTTGATCATTTGCGATTCGATTTGATTCTTTTAGATTCGATTCGATCATTTTCAAATCGATTCGATTATTTTTTATTCTTTTCATTCGATTCGATTAAATTTGATCATTTTTGATTCGATTCGATACTTTTCGATTCAATTATTTTCAAAAAGATTCGATTCTTTTCGATTCTTTTCGAATCGATTCAATTCAATTCAATAAATTTTGATTCGTTTCGATTCTTTCGATTCGATTCGATTCAATTCAATCATTGTCAGTTCGATTCGATTCTTTGTGATTCGATTCGATTGTTTTCGAATCGATTCGATTATTTTTGATTCTTTTCGATTCGATTTGATTCTTCTCGATTCGATTCGATTTTTTTCGAATCGATTCAATTATTTTCAATTCTTTTCGATTCGATTCAATTAAATTCGATTTTTTTCAATTCAATTCGATTCTTTTCGATTCGTTTCGATTATTTTCAAATCGATTTGATTATTATCGATTCATTTCGATTCGATTCAATTCGATCATTATCGATTCGATTCGATTCTTTTTGATTCGATTCAGTTGTTTTCGAATCGATTTGATTGTTTTCGATTCTTTCGATTCGAATCGATTCAATTCAATCATATTTTATTCGATTCGATTATTTTCGCTTCGATTCCATTCATTTCGAATATTTTGGATTCTTTTCGATTCGGTTCGAGTATTTTCTATACGATTCAATGCTCTTCCATTCAATTCGATTATTTTCGATTCGATTCGATTCTTTTCAATTTCATTCCATTCGATTCAATGCGATTTTTTTCGATTCGATTCGATTCTTTTCAATTCCATTCATGTCAATTCAATTATTTTCGATTCTTTTCGAGTCAATTTGATTATTTTCAATTCTTTTTGATTTGATTTGATTCGATTCGATTCTTGTCGATTCGATTCGATTATTTTCAAATCAATTCGATTAGTTTCGATTCTTTTCATTTGATTCGATTCAATTCGATCATTTTCGAGTTGATTCATTCTTTTCGATTCAATTCGATTATTTTCAAATCGATTCGATTATTTTCGATTCTTTTCAATTCGATTAGATTCTTTTCGATTCGTTTCGATTTTTTTCGAATCGATTCGAGTATTTTCGATTCTTTTCGATTCGATTTGATTCAATTCGATTGTTTTCGATTCAATTCGATTCTTTTCGATTCGATTATTTTCAAGTCAATTCGATTATTTTCGATTCTTTTTGATTCGATTCAATTCAATTAGAGTATTTTCGATTCGATTCGATTCTTTTCAATTCCATTCCATTCGATTCAATTCGACTTTTTTCGATTCAATTCGATTATTTTCAAATCGATTCGATTATTTTCGATTCTTTTCAATTCGATTAGATTCTTTTCGATTCGTTTCGATTTTTTTCGAATCGATTCGAGTATTTTCGATTCTTTTTGATTCGATTTGATTCAATTCGATTGTTTTCGATTCAATTCGATTCTTTTCGAATCGATTCGATTATTTTCAAGTCGATTCGATTATTTTTGATTCTTTTTGATTCGATTCAATTCAATTAGAGTATTTTCGATTCGATTCGATTCTTTTCAATTCCATTCCATTCAATTCAATTCGACTTTTTTGGATTCGATTCGATTATTTTCGATTCGATACATGGCAATTCAATTATTTTCGATTCTTTTCGAGTCGATTCGATTATTTTCGATTCTATTCGATTTGATTTTATTCGATTCGATTCTTGTCGATTTGATTCGATTATTTTCAAATCGATTCGATTATTTTCGATTCTTTTCATTAGATTCAATTCAATACGATCATTTTTGATTCGATTCGATTCTTTTCGATTCAATTGATTATTTTCAAATCGATTCGATTCTTTTCGAATCTTTTCGAATCGATTCTAATCAATTCGTTCAATTTCTATTCGTTTCAATTCTTTTAGATTCGATTAGATTATTTTCGAATTGATTCGATTATTTTCGATTACTTTCGATTCGATTTGCTTCAATTTGATCATTTTCGATTCGATTCGATTCGATTCGATTATTTTCAATTCGATTCAAATCGTTTCGAATATTTTGGATTCTTTTCGATTCGATTTGAGTATTTTCTATACGATTCAATTGTCTTCAATTCGATTCGATTCGAGTCGATTCGATTATTTTTGATTCTTTTCAAGTTGATTTGATTATTTTCTATTTTTTGATTCGATTTGATTTTCTTCTTTTCGATTCGATTCGAATCGGTTCTTTTCGATTCGATTCAAATCAATTATTTTCGAATCTTTTCAAGTCGATTCGATTATTTTCGATTCTTTTCGATTTGATTTGATTCGATTTGATGCTTTTCGATTCAATTCAATTCTTTTCGATTCGATTTGATTATTTTCAAATCGATTCGATTATTTTCGATTCTTTTTGATTTGATTTGATTCGATTTGCTTCTTTTCGATTCAATTCGATTCTTTTTGATTCGATTTGATTATTTTCAAATCGATTTGATTATTTTTGATTCTTTTCGATTTGATTTGATTCGATTTGCTTCTTTTCGATTCAATTCGATTCTTTTCAATTCGATTCGTTTATTTTCAAATCGATTCGATTATTTTCGATTCTTTTCAATTCGATTCGATTCAATTCAATTATTATCGATTCGATTCGATTCTTTTCGATTCGATTCAGTTGTTTTCAAATCGATTCGATTGTTTTCGATTCTTTTCAATTCGATTCGATCCATTTTGATCATTTTTGATTCGATTTGATTCGATTATTTTCGCTTCGATTCCATTCATTTTTTATATTTTGGATTCTTTTCGATTCGGTTCGAGTATTTTCTATACGATTCAATTCTCTTCCATTCAATTCGATTCAATTTGATTATATTCGATTCAATTCTTTCCAATTCAATTGCATTCGATTCAATTCTATTTTTTTCTATTCGATTCGATTCTTTCAATTCCATTCATGTCAATTCAAAGATTTTCGATTCTTTTCTAGTCGATTTCATTATTTTCGATTCTTTTCGATTTGATTTGATTCGATTCAATTCTTGTCGATTCGATTCAATTATTTTCAAATCGATTCGATTATTTCGATTCTTTTCATTCGATTCGATTTAATTCGATCATTTTCGATTCTTTTCGATTCGATTCGATTCAATTCGATCATTTTGGATTCAATTCGATTTGATTATTTTTGCTTCGATTCCATTTGTGTCGAATATTTTGTATTCTTTTCGATTCGGTTCGAGTATTTTCTATACGATTCAATTCTCTTCCATTCAATTCGATTCAATTCGATTATTTTCGATTCGATTCGATTCTTTTCAAATCGATTCGAATATTTTCGATTATTTCGATTTGATTCTTTTCGATTCAATTCCATTCTTTTCGATTCGATTCGATTATTTTCAAGTCGATTCGAATATTTTCCATTCTTTTCATTCGATTCGATTCAATTTGATCATTTTCGATTCGATTCGATTCTTTTCGATTCGATTCAATTATTTTCAAATCGATTCGATTCTTTTCGATTCTTTTCGAATCGATTCAATTCAATTCGATCAATTTTGATTCGTTTCGATTCTTTTCGATTCGAATCGATTCAATTCAATCATTTTCGATTCGATTCGATTCTTTGCGATTTGATTCGTTTGTTTTCGAATCGATTCAATTATTTTTGATTCTTTTCGTTTCGATTTGATTCTTCTCGATTCGATTCGATTTTTTTCGAATCGATTAGATTCTTTCGATTCTTTTCGATTCGATTCAATTCAACTCGATCATTTTTGATTCGATTTGATTCTTTTCGATTCGATTCGATTATTTTCGAATCAATTCATTTATTTTTGTTTCTTTTCGATTCGATTAGATTTAATTCGATTATTTTCAATTCAATTCGATTCTTTTCAATTCGATTAGATTATTTTCAAATCAATTCGATTATTTTCGATTATTTTCGATTCGATTCGATTCAATTCGATCATTATCGATTTGATTCGAATCTTTTCGATTCGATTCATTGTTTATGAATCGATTCGATTATTTTCGATTCTTTCGATTCGATTCGATTCATTTGATCATTTTTGATTCGATTCAATTCGATTACTTTCGCTTCGATTCCTTTCATTTCGAATATTTTGGATTCTTTTCGATTCGGTTCGAGTATTTTCTATACGATTCAATTCTCTTCCATTCAATACGATTCAATTCGATTATTTTCGATTCGATTCGATTATTTTCAATTCCATTCCATTCGATTCAATTCCATTTTTTTGATTCGATTCAATTATTTTCAAATCGATTCAATTATTTTCGATTCTTTTCGATTCGATTTGATCGTTTTCGATTCAATTCGATTCTTTTTGTTTCCATTCGATTATTTTCAATTATTTTCGTGTCGATTCGATTCATTTCAATCATTATCGATTCGATTCGATTCTTTTCAATTCGATTCAGTTGTTTTTGAATCGATTCGATTGTTTTTGATTCTTTTCGATTCAATTCGATTCAATTCGATCATTTTTGATTCTATTCGATTCTTTTATTTGCTTCGATTCCTTTCATTTCTTATATTTTGGATTCGTTTCGATTCGGTTCGAGTATTTTCTATACGATTCAATTCTCTTCCATTCAATTCAATTCAATTCTTTTATTTTTGTTTTGATTCGATTATTTTCAATTCCATTCCATTCGATTCAATTCGTTTTTTTCCGATTCGATTCGATTATTTTCAAATCGATTCGATTATTTTCGATTCTTTTCGATTCGATTCAATTCAATCATTTTCAAATCGATTCGATTCATTTCGATTCGATTCGATTGTTTTCGAATCGATTTGATTATTTTGATTCTTTTTGATTCGATTCGATTCAATTCGATTATTTTCTATTCGATTTGATTCTTTTCAATTCCATTCCATTCAATTCAATTCGATTTTTTTCGATTCGATTAGATTATTTTCGATTCGATTCGAGTCGATTCCGTTATTTTTGCATCTTTTCAATTTGATTTGAATCGATCTGATTATTTTCAAGTCAATACGATTCCTTTCAATTCAATTTGATTTGATTATTTGTGATTCTTTTCTATTCGATTCAATTCGATCATTTTCTATTCGATTCTATTCTTTTCGATTCAATTCGATTATTTTCAAATCGATTCGATTTTTTTTATTCTTTTCGATTTGATTAGGTTCAATTCGATTATTTTCAATCCAATTCGATTCTTTTCGATTCAATTCAATTATTTTCAAATCGATTCGATTATTTTCGATTCCTTTAGATCCGATTCGATTCGATCATTTTCGATTCGATTCGAATCTTTTCGATTCGATTCGATTCGATTGTTTTTGAATTGATTCGATTATTTTTGATTCTTTTTGATTCGATTCGATTCAATTCTATCATTTTCGAATCGATTCAATTCGATTATTTTCCATTCGAATCCATTCATTTTGAATAAATTTGATTCTTTCGATTCGATTCGAGAATTTTCTATACGATTCAATTCTCTTCGATTCGATTTGATTCTTTCGATTCGATTATTTTTGAGTCGATTCGTGTATTTTCAAATCGATTCTATTCTTTTCGATTCGATTTGATTCAATTCGAACATTTTGATTCGATTCGATTTGATTATTTTTGATTCGATTCCTTTTGTTTCGAATATTTTGGATTCTTTTTGATGCGATGCGAGTATTTTCTATACGATTCAATTTTCTTCGATTTCATTCGAATCTTTCAATTTGATTATTTTTGAGTCGATTCGATTATTTTCAATTCGATTCGATTCTTTTCGATTTGATTCGATTCAATTTGATTATTTTCAATTCCATTCTTTTCAATTCGATTTCATTATTTTTAAAACGATTTGATTATTTTTTATTCTTTTCAATTCGATTTGATTCAATTCTATCATTTTCGATTCAATTCGATGAGATTTATTTCCATTCGATTCCTTTCATTTCGAATATTTTGGATTCTTTTCGATTCGATTCGAGTATTTTCTATCCGATTCAATTCTCTTTGATTCGATTTGATTCTTTCGATTCGATTATTTTTGAATCGATTCGATTATTTTCAATTCGATTCGATTCTTTTTGATTCGATTCGATTGTTTTAGAATTGATTCGATTATTTTTGATTCTTTTCGATATGATTCGATTCAATTCTATCATTTTCAAATCGATTCGATTATTTTCCATTCGATTCCATTCATTTCGAATAAATTGGATTCTTTTCGATTCGATTTGAGAATTTTCTATACGATTCAATTCTCTTCTATTCGATTTGATTCTTTCAATGCAATTATTTTTGAGTCGATTCGGGTATTTTCAAATCGATTCGATTATTTTCGATTCTTTTTGATTCGATTCAAATAGAGTATTTTCGATTCGATTCGATTCTTTTCAATTCCTTTCCATTTGATTCAATTCGAATTTTTTCGATTCGATTCGATTCTTTTCAATTCGATTCATGTCAATTCAATTATTTTCGATTCTATTCGAGTCGATCCGATTATTTTAGATTCTTTTCGATTTGATTTTATTCGATTCGATTCTTGTCGATTCGATTCGATTTTTTTCTAATCTATTCGATTATTTTCGATTCTTTTCCATTCGATTCGATTCAATTCATTGTTTTCGATTCGATTAGATTCTTTTCGATTCGTTTAAATTATTTTCAAATCGATTTGATTATTATCGATTCTTTTTGATTCGATTCGATTCAGTTCGATCATTATCGA
This sequence comes from Urocyon cinereoargenteus, assembly GCA_032313775.1. Classification (NCBI taxonomy): domain Eukaryota; kingdom Metazoa; phylum Chordata; class Mammalia; order Carnivora; family Canidae; genus Urocyon; species Urocyon cinereoargenteus. The sequence continues at coordinate 47,636 of JAVLSZ010000316.1, read as the reverse complement.
TTCGATTCGAATTTTTTTGATTCAATTCAGTTGTTTTCAAATCGATTCGATTGTTTTCGATTCATTTCGAATCGATTCGATTCAATTCAATCGTTTTGGATTCGATTCGATTCGATTATTTTCGCTTCGATTCCATTCGTTTCGAATATTTTGTATTCTTTTTGATTCGGTTCGAGTATTTTCTATACGATTCAATTCTCTTCCATTCAATTCGATTCAATTCGATTATTTTCGTTTCGATTCGATTCTTTTCAAATCGTTTCGAATATTTTCGATTATTTCGATTTGATTCTTTTCGATTCAATTCCATTCTTTTCGATTCGATTCGATTATTTTCTAATCGATTCGATTATTTTCAATTTTTTTTATTTGATTCGATTCAATTAGAGTATTTGCAATTCGATTCGATTCTTTTCAATTCCATTCCATTCGATTCAATTCGACTTTTTTGGATTCGATTCGATTATTTTCGATTCGATTCATGTCAATTCAATTATTTTCGATTCTATTCGAGTCGATTCGATTATTTTCGATTCTTTTCGATTTGATTTTATTCGATTCGATTCTTGTCGATTCGATTTGATTATTTTCAAATCGATTCGATTAATTTCGATTCTTTTCATTCGATTCGATTCAATTTGATCATTTTCGATTCGATTCGATTCTTTTCGATTCGATTCAATTATTTTCAAATCGATTCGATTCTTTTTGATTCTTTTCAAATCGATTCAATGCAATTCGATGAATTTTGATTCGTTTCAATTCTTTTTGATTCGATTCGATTCAATTCAATCATTTTCGATTCGATTCGATACTTTTCGATTCGATTCGATTGTTTTCTAATCGATTCGTTTATTTTCGATTCTTTTCGATTCGATTCATTTCAACTCGATCATTTTTTATTCGATTTGATTCTTTTCGATTCGATTCGATTATTTTCGAATCAATTCATTTATTTTTGTTTCTTTTCAATTCGATTAGATTTAATTCGATTATTTTTGATTCAATTCGATTCTTTTCAATTCGATTAGATTATTTTCAAATCGATTCGATTATTTTCGATTCTTTTCGATTCGATTCGATTCAATTTGATCATTATCGATTTGATTCGAATCTTTTCGATTCGATTCATTGTTTATGAATCGATTATGAATCGACTCGATTATTTTCGATTCTTTCGATTCGATTCGATTCATTCGATCATTTTTGATTCGATTCAATTCGATTATTTTCTCTTCGATTCCATTCGTTTCGAATATTTTGGATTCTTTTCGATTCGGTTCGAGTATTTTCCATACGATTCAATTCTCTTCCATTCAATTCGATTCAATTCGATTATTTTCGATTCGATTCGATTATTTTCAATTCCTTTCCATTCGATTCAATTCCATTTTTTTCGATTCGATTCGAATATTTTCAAATCGATTCGATTACTTTCGATTCTTTTCGATTCGATTTGATCGTTTTCGATTCGATTCGATTCTTTTTATTTCCATTCGATTATTTTCAATTATTTTCGAGTCGATTCGATTCATTTCGATCATTATCGATTCGATTCGATTCTTTTCGATTCGATTCAGTTGTTTTCGAATCGATTCAATTGTTTTTGATTCTTTTCGATTCGATTCGATTCAATTCGATGATTTTTGATTCTATTCGATTCTTTTATTTGCTTCGATTCCATTCGTTTCGAATATTTTGGATTCGTTTCGATTCGGTTCGAGTATTTTCTATACGATTCAATTCTCTTCCATTCAATTCGATTCAATTCTTTTATTTTTGTTTTGATTCGATTATTTTCAATTCCATTCCATTCGATTCAATTCGTTTTTTTCCGATTCGATTCGATTATTTTCAAATCGATTCGATTATTTTTGATTCTTTTCGATTCAATTCAATTCAATCATTTTCAATTCGATTCGATTCTTTTCAATTCGATTCGATTGTTTTTGAATCGATTTGATTATTTTGATTCTTTTCGATTCGATTCGATTCAATTCGATCATTTTCGGTTTGATTTGATTCGATTATTTTCGCTTCGATTCCATTCATTTAGAATATTCTGGATTCTTTTCGACTCAATTCGAGCATTTTCTATATGATTCAATTGTCTTCGATTCGATTCGATTCTTTGGATTCGATTATTTTTGAGTTGATTTGTTTATTTTCAATTCGATTCGATTCTTTTCGATTTGATTCGATTCAATTCGATCATTTTCTATTCGATTTGATTCTTTTCAATTCCATTCCATTCGATTCAATTCGATTTTTTCGATTCGATTAGATTATTTTCGATTCGATTCGAGTCAATTCGGTTATTTTTGCATCTTTTTGATTTGATTTGAATCGATTTGATTATTTTCAAGTCATTCGATTCCTTTCAATTCAATTTGATTTGATTATTTGCGATTCTTTTCTATTCGATTCAATTCGATCATTTTCTATTCGATTCTATTATTTTTGATTCAATTCGGTTATTTTCAAATCGATTCGATTTTTTTTATTCTTTTCGATTTGATTAGGTTCAATTCAATTATTTTCAATCCAATTCGATTCTTTTCGATTCAATTCAATTATTTTCAAATCGATTCGATTATTTTCGATTCCTTTCTATCCGATTTGATTCGATCATTTTCGATTCGATTCGAATCTTTTCGATTCGATTCGATTGTTTTCGAATTGATTCGATTATTTTTGATTCTTTTCGATTCGATTCGATTCAATGCTATCATTTTCGAATCGATTCAATTCGATTATTTTCCATTCGAATCCATTCGTTTCAAATAAATTTGATTCTTTCGATAAGATTCGAGAATTTTCTATACGATTCAATTCTCTTCGATTCGATTTGATTCTTTCGATTCGATTATTTTTGAGTCGATTCGTGTATTTTCAAATCGATTCGATTCTTTTCAATTTGATTTGATTCAATTCGAACATTTTGATTTGATTCGATTATTTTTGATTCGATTCCTTTTGTTTCGAATATTTTGGATTCTTTTTGATGCGATGCGAGTATTTTCTATACGATTCAATTTTCTTTGATTTCATTCGAATCTTTCAATTTGATTATTTTTGAGTCGATTCGATTATTTTCAATTCGATTCGATTCTTTTCGATTCGATTCGATTCAATTCGATTATTTTCAATTCAATTCCATTCTTCTCAATTCGATTTGATTATTTTTAAAACGATTTGATTATTTTTGATTCTTTTCAATTTGATTCGATTCAATTCTATCATTTTCGATTCAATTCGATGAGATTTATTTCCATTCGATTCCTTTCATTTCGAATATTTTGGATTCTTTTCGATTCGATTCGAGTATTTTCTATCCGATTCAATTCTCTTCAATTCGATTTGATTCTTTCGATTCGATTATTTTTGAGTCGATTCGATTATTTTCAATTCGATTCGATTCTTTTTGATTCGATTCAATTGTTTTCGAATTGATTCGATTATTTTTGATTCTTTTCGATTTGATTCGATTCAATTCTATCATTTTCGAAACGATTCGATTATTTTCTATTCGATTCCATTCGTTTCGAATAAATTGGATTCTTTTCAATTCGATTTGAGAATTTTCTATACGATTCAATTCTCTTCTATTCGATTTGATTCTTTCAATGCAATTATTTTTGAGTCGATTCGGGTATTTTCAAATCGATTCGATTATTTTCGATTCTTTTCGATTCGATTCAATTAGAGTATTTTCGATTCGATTCGATTCTTTTCAATTACTTTCCATTTGATTCAATTCGACTTTTTTCGATTCGATTCGATTATTTTTGATTCGATTCATGTCAATTCAATTATTTTCAATTCTTTTCAATTCTCTTCGATTTGATTTGAATCGATTTGATTCTTTTCGATTCGATTCGATTCTTTTCGAGTCGATTCGATTATTTTCGATTCTTTTTGATTTGATTTTATTCAATTCGATTCCTCTCGATTGAATTCGATTATTTTCAAATCGATTCGATTATTTTTGATTCTTTTCATTTGATTCGATTCAATTCGATCATTTTCGATTCTATTCGATTCTTTTCAATTCGATTCAATTATTTTCAAATCGATTCGATTCCTTTCTTTTCAAATCGATTCTAATCAATTCGATCATTTTCGATTCGTTTCGGTTCTTTTCATTTCGATTCGAAAACAACCGAATCTAATCGAAAAGAATAGAATCGAATCGATAATAACCGAATTAAATCGAATAAAAAAGAATTGAAAATAATCAAATCGATTTGAAAATAATCGAATTGAATCGAAAAGAATCGAAAATATTCGAATCGATTTGAAAAGTTTCGAATCGAAAATAATCGAATTGAATCGAATTGAATGGAAGAGAATTGAATCGTATAGAAAACACTCGAACCGAATGGAAAAGAATACAAAATATTCGAAACGAATGGAATCGAAGCAAAAATAATCGAATCTAATCGAATCAAAAATGATCGAATTGAATCGAATCGAATCGAAAAGAATTGAAAACAATCGAATCGATTTGAAAACGGAATCGAATCGAAAAGAATCGAATCGATAATGATCAAATTGAAACGAATCGAATCGAAAAGTATCGATAATAATCAAATCGATTTGAAAATAATCGAATGGAATCGAAAAGAATCGAATTGAATCGAAAAATATCGAATTGATTCGAATCGAAAAGAATTGAAAATAATCGAATCGATTCGAAAAAAATCGAATCGAATCAAAAAGAATCTAATCGAATCGAAAATGATCAAATTGAATCGAATCGAATCGAAGAGATTAAAAAATAAACGAATCGATTCGAAAACAATCGAATCAAATCGCAAAGAATTGAATCGAATCAAAAATGATCGAATTGAATAGAATCCAATTGAAAAGAATGGACAATAATCAAATCGATTTGAAAATAATCGAATCGAATCGAAAAGAATCGGATTGAATCGAAAACAGTGAATCGACTCGAATCGAATGGAAAAGAATCAAAAATAATCGAATCGATTCGAAAAAATTTGAATCGAATCGAAAAGAAACTAATCGACTCAAAAAGAATCGAAAAGAATCGAATCGATTGGAAAATAATCGAATGGAATGGAAAAGAATCGAATCGATTGGAAAATAATCGAATGGAATCGAAAAGAATCGAATCGAATCGAAAATGATCGAATTGAATCGAATCGAAACGAAAAGAATCAAAAATAATCGAATCGATTCAAAAATAATCTAATCGAAACGAAAAGAATTGAAACGAATCGAAATTGATCGAATTGATTAGAATCGATTCGAAAAGAATCGAAAAGAATCGAAACGATTTGAAAATAATTGAATCGAAAAGAATCGAATCGAAAATGTTCGAATTGAATCGAATCAAATGAAAAGAATCGAAAATAATCGAATCGATTTTAAAATAATTGAATTGAATCGACAAGAATCGAATCGAATAAAATCAAATCGAAAAGAATCGAAAATAATCGAATCGACTCAAAAAGAATCGAAAATAATTGAATTGACATGAATCGAATCGAAAACAATCGAATCGAATCGAAAAAAGTCGAATTGAATCGAATGGAATGGAATTGTAAAGAATCGAATTGAATCGAAAATACTCTAATTGAATCGAATCGAAGCGAAAAGAATCGAAAATAATCGAATCGATTTGAAAGTAATCGAATCGAATCGAAAAGAATCGAATTCAATCGAAAAGAATCAAATCGAATCAAATCAAATCAAAGAGAATCGAAAAGAATTGAAAATAATTGAATTGACATGAAACGAATCGAAAATAATCGAATCGAAAAATGTCGAATTGAATTGAATGGAATGGAATTGAAAAGAAACAAATCGAATCGAAAATAATCGAATTGAATCGAATCGAATTGAAAAGAATGGAAAATAATCGAATCGATTTGAAAATAATCGAAGCGAATCGAAAACAATCGAATTGAATCAAAAACAATCGAATTGAATCGAATCGAAGCAAAAAGAATCGAAAATATTCGAATCGATTTGAAAAGAATCCAAACGAATCGAAAAGAATTGAATCGAATCGAAAATGATCTAATTGAATCGAATCGAATGAAAAGAATCGAAAATATTCGAATCGATTTGAAAAGAATCGAATCGAATCAAAAAGAATCGAATCGAATCGAAAATGATTGAATTGAAAAGAATCGAATCAAAAAGAATCGAAATGAATCAAAATTGATCGAATTGAATTGAATCGATTCGAAAAGAATCGAAAAGAATCGAATCGATTTGAAAATAATTGAATCGAATCAAAAAGAATCGAATCGAATCCAAAATGATCAAATTTAATCGAATCGAATGAAAAGAATCGAAAAGAATCGAATCGATAGAAAATGATCGAATCGAATCTAAAAGAATCGAATCGAATCGAAAATGATCAAATTGAATCGAATCGAATGAAAAGAATAAAAATATTCGAATCGATTTGGAAAGAATCGAATCGAATAGAAAATAATCGAATTGAATCGAATTGAATGGAAGAGATTTGAATCGTATAGAAAATAATCGAACCGAATCGAAAAGAATACAGAATATTCGAAACAAATGGAATCAAAGCGAAAATAATCGAATCTAATCGAATCAAAAATGATCGAATTGAATCGAATCGAATCGAAAAGAGTCAATAATAATCAAATCGATTTGAAAATAATCGAATCAAATCGAAAAGAATTGAATTTAATGGAATCGAATCGAAAAGAATTGAAAATAATCGAATCGATTCGAAAAAAGTCGAATCGTATCGAAAAGAATCTAATCGAATCGAAAAGAATCGAAAATAATCGAATCGATTCGAAAAAAATCGAATCGAATCGAAAAGAATCTAATCGAATCGAAAAGAATCGAAAATAATCGAATTGATTCGAAAATAATCGAATTGATTAGAAAAGAATCGAATCGAATCCAAAATGATCGAATTGAATCGAATCAAATCGAAAGAATCAAAAATAATCAAATCAATTCGAAAATAATCTAATCGAAACAAAAAGAATTGAAACGAATCGAAATTGATCGAATTGGTTAGAATCGATTCGAAAAGAATCGAAAAGAATCGAATCGATTTGAAAATAATTGAATCGAATCGAAAAGAATCGAATCGAATTGAAAATGATCGAATTGAATTGAATCAAATGAAAAGAATCTAAAATAATCGAATCGATTTGAAAATAATTGAATCGAATCGAAAAGAATCGAATCGAATAAAATCATATCGAAAAGAATCGAAAATAATCGTATTGACTCGAATAGAATCGAAAATAATTGACATGAACCGAATCGAAAATAATCGAATCGAATCGAAAAAAGTCGAATTGAATCGAATGGAATGGAATGGAAAAGAATCGAATGGAATCGAAAATACTCTAATTGAATCAAATCAATTCAAAAAGAATCGAAAATAATCGAATCGATTTGAAAATAATCGAATCGAATCGAAAAGAATCGAATTGAATCGAAAAGAATCAAATCGAATCAAATCAAATCAAAGAGAATCGAAAATATTGAATCGACTCGAAAAGAATCGAAAATAATTGAATTGACATGAACCGAATCGACAGTAATCGAATCACCTCGAAAAAACTCGAATTGAATCGAATGGAATGGAAATGAAAAGAATCAAATCGAATCGAAAATAATCGAATTGAATCAAATCGAATCGAAAAGAATGGAAAAGAGTCTAATCGATTTGAAAATAATCGAAGTGAATCGAATTGAATCGAAAGCAATCGAATTGAATCGAATCGAAAAGAATCGAAAATAATCGAATCGATTCGAAAAAAATTGAATCGAATCGAAAAGAATCTAATCGAATCGAAAAGAATCGAAAATAATCGAATCGACTCGAAAAGAACAAATCGAATCGAAAATTATTGAATTCGATCGAATCGAATCGAAAAGAATCGAAAAGAATCGAATCGATCTGAATATAATTGAATCGAATCGCAAAGAATCGAATCGAATCGAAAATGATTGAATTGAATCGAATCGAATCAAAAAGTATCGAAACGAATCAAAATTGATCGAATTGAATTGAATCGATTCGAAAAAAATCGAAAAGAATCGAATCGATTTGAAAATAATTGAATCGAATCGAAAAGAATCGAATCGAATCGAAAATGATCGAATTGAATCGAATCAAATGACAAGAATCGAAAATAATCGAATCGATTTGAAAATAATTGAATCGAATCGACAAGAATCGAATTGAATAAAATCAAATCGAAAAGAATCGAAAATAATCGAATCGACTCGAAAATAATCGAATTGAATCGAAAAGAACAAATCGAATCGAAAATTATTGAATTCGATCGAATCGAATCGAAAAGAATCGAAAAGAATCGAATCGATCTGAATATAATTGAATCGAATCGCAAATAATCGAATCGAATCGAAAATGATTGAATTGAATCGAATCGAATCAAAAAGTATCGAAACGAATCAAAATTGATCGAATTGAATTGAATCGATTCGAAAAAAATCGAAAAGAATCGAATCGATTTGAAAATAATTGAATCGAATCGAAAAGAATCGAATCGAATCGAAAATGATCGAATTGAATCGAATCAAATGACAAGAATCGAAAATAATCGAATCGATTTGAAAATAATTGAATCGAATCGACAAGAATCGAATCGAATAAAATCAAATCGAAAAGAATCGAAAATAATCGTATTGACTCGAATAGAATCGAAAATAATTGACATGAACCGAATCGAAAATAATCGAATCGAATCGAAAAAAGTCGAATTGAATCGAATGGAATGGAATGGAAAAGAATCGAATGGAATCGAAAATACTCTAATTGAATCGAATCAATTCGAAAAGAATCGAAAATAATCGAATCGATTTGAAAATAATCGAATCGAATCGAAAAGAATCGAATTGAATCGAAAAGAATCAAATCGAATCAAATCAAATCGAAGAGAATCGAAAATAATTGAATCGACTCGAAAAGAATCGAAAATAATTGAATTGACATGAACCGAATCGACAGTAATCGAATCACCTCGAAAAAACTCGAATTGAATCGAATGGAATGGAAATGAAAAGAATCAAATCGAATCGAAAATAATCGAATTGAATCAAATCGAATCGAAAAGAATGGAAAAGAGTCTAATCGATTTGAAAATAATCGAAGTGAATCGAATTGAATCGAAAGCAATCGAATTGAATCGAATCGAAAAGAATCGAAAATAATCGAATCGATTCGAAAAAAATCGAATCGAATCGAAAAGAATCTAATGGAATCGAAAAGAATCGAAAATAATCGAATCGACTCGAAAATAATCGAATTGAATCGAAAAGAACAAATCGAATCGAAAATTATTGAATTCGATCGAATCGAATCGAAAAGAATCGAAAAGAATCGAATCGATCTGAATATAATTGAATCGAATCGCAAAGAATCGAATTGAATCGAAAATGATTGAATTGAATCGAATCGAATCAAAAAGTTTCGAAACGAATCAAAATTGATCGAATTGAATTGAATCGATTCGAAAAAAATCGAAAAGAATCGAATCGATTTGAAAATAATTGAATCGAATCGAAAAGAATCGAATCGAATCGAAAATGATCGAATTGAATCGAATCAAATGACAAGAATCGAAAATAATCGAATCGATTTGAAAATAATTGAATCGAATCGACAAGAATCGAATCGAATAAAATCAAATCGAAAAGAATCGAAAATAATCGTATTGACTCGAATAGAATCGAAAATAATTGACATGAACCGAATCGAAAATAATCGAATCGAATCGAAAAAAGTCGAATTGAATCGAATGGAATGGAATGGAAAAGAATCGAATGGAATCGAAAATACTCTAATTGAATCGAATCAATTCGAAAAGAATCGAAAATAATCGAATCGATTTGAAAATAATCGAATCGAATCGAAAAGAATCGAATTGAATCGAAAAGAATCAAATCGAATCAAATCAAATCGAAGAGAATCGAAAATAATTGAATCGACTCGAAAAGAATCGAAAATAATTGAATTGACATGAACCGAATCGACAGTAATCGAATCACCTCGAAAAAACTCGAATTGAATCGAATGGAATGGAAATGAAAAGAATCAAATCGAATCGAAAATAATCGAATTGAATCAAATCGAATCGAAAAGAATGGAAAAGAGTCTAATCGATTTGAAAATAATCGAAGTGAATCGAATTGAATCGAAAGCAATCGAATTGAATCGAATCGAAAAGAATCGAAAATAATCGAATCGATTCGAAAAAAATCGAATCGAATCGAAAAGAATCTAATGGAATCGAAAAGAATCGAAAATAATCGAATCGACTCGAAAATAATCGAATTGAATCGAAAAGAACAAATCGAATCGAAAATTATTGAATTCGATCGAATCGAATCGAAAAGAATCGAAAAGAATCGAATCGATCTGAATATAATTGAATCGAATCGCAAAGAATCGAATTGAATCGAAAATGATTGAATTGAATCGAATCGAATCAAAAAGTATCGAAACGAATCAAAATTGATCGAATTGAATTGAATCGATTCGAAAAAAATCGAAAAGAATCGAATCGATTTGAAAATAATTGAATCGAATCGAAAAGAATCGAATCGAATCGAAAATGATCGAATTGATTAGAAAATAATCGATTTGAATCGAAAAGAACGAATCGAATCGAAAATGATCGAATTGCATCGAATTGAATCGAAAAGAATCAAAAATAATCGAATCGATTCGAAAACAATCGAAACGAATCGCAAAGAATCGAACCGAGACGATTTGAAAAGAATCGAAAATAATCGAATCGATTAGAAAATAATTGAATCAAATCAAAAAGCATCGAAACGACTCAAAATTGATCGAATTGAATTGAATCGATTCGAAAAGAATCGAAAAGAATCGAATCGAATTGAAAATAATTGAATCAAATTGAAAAGAATCGAATTGAATCGAAAATGATCAAATTGAATCGAATCGAATGAAAAAAATTGAGATTAATCGAATCGATTTGAAAATAATCGAATTGAAATGAAAAAAATGGAATTGAATCGAATGGAATGGAATTGAAAAGAATCGAATCAAAAATAATCGAATTGAATCAAATTGAATGGAAGTGAATTGAATCATATAGAAAATATTCGAACCGAATCGAAAAGATTCCAAAATATTCGAAATGAATGGAATCGAGTGAAAATAATCTAATCGAATCTAATCAAAAATGATAGAATTGAATCGAATCGAATCGAAAAGAATCGAAAATAATCGAATCGATTCGAAAACAACTGAATCAAATCGAAAAGAATCGAATCGAATCGATAATGATCGAGTTGAATTGAATCGAATCGAAAAGAATCGAAAATAATCAAATCAAATTGAATTGAAAGAAATCGAATCGAATTGAAAATAATCAAATTGAAAAGAATCAAAAATAACCGAATCGACTTGAATCAAATTGAAAATAATCGAATAGAAATAATCGAATTGTATCGAATGGAATCGAAGCGAATCAAAAAGAATCGAAAATAATTGATTCGAATCGAATCGAAAAGAACTGATTCTAATCGAATCGAAAAGAACAAAATCAAATTGAATCAAAAGAATAAAAAATAATCAAATCAACTCGAAAAGAATAAAAAATAATCTAATCGAATCTAATCAAAAATGATAGAATTGAATCGAATCGAATCGAAAAGAATCGAAAATAATCGAATCGAATCGAAAAAAGTCGAATTCAATCGAATGGAATGAAATTGAAAAGAATCGAATCGAATCGAAAATACACTAATTGAATCGAATCAAAGCGAAAAGAATCGAAAATAATCGAATCGATTTGAAATAATCGAATCAAAACGAAAAGAATTGAATTGAATCGAAAACAATCGAATTGAATCGAATCGAATCGAAAAGAATTGAAGAGAATCAAATTGTTTTGAAAAAAATCGAATCGAATCAAAAAGAATCTAATCGAATCGAAAGGAATCGAAAATATTCGAATCGATTCAAAAATAATCGAATTGAATCGAAAAGAATGAATCAAATCGAAAATGATCGAATTGGATCGAATCGAATCGAAAAGACTGAAAAATAATCGCATCGAATTGCAAAGAATCGAATCGAATCGAAAATGATTGAATTGAATTGAATCGAATCAAAAAGAATCGAAACGAATCAAAATTGATCGAATTGAATTGAATCGATTCGAAAAGAATCGAAAAGAATCAAATCGATTTGAAAATAATTGAATCGAATCAAAAAGAATCGAATCGAATCGAAAATGATCAAATTTAATCGAATCGAATGAAAAGAATCGAAAATAATCGAATCGATTTGAAAATGATCGAATCGAATCGAAAAGAATCGAATCGAATCGAAAGTGATCAAATTGAATCGAATCGAATGAAAAGAATCGAAAATATTCGAATCGATTTGAAAAGTTTCGAATCGAAAATAATCGAATTGAATCGAATTGAATGGAAGAGAATTGAATCGTATAGAAAACACTCGAACCGAATGGAAAAGAATACAAAATATTCGAAACGAATGGAATCGAAGCAAAAATAATCGAATCTAATCGAATCAAAAATGATCGAATTGAATCGAATCGAATCGAAAAGAATTGAAAACAATCGAATCGATTTGAAAACAACGGAATCGAATCGAAAAGAATCGAATCGATAATGATCAAATTGAAATGAATCGAATCGAAAAGTATCGATAATAATCAAATCGATTTGAAAATAATCGAATGGAATCGAAAAGAATCGAATTGAATCGAAAAATATCGAATTGATTCGAATCGAAAAGAATTGAAAATAATCGAATCGATTCGAAAAAAATCGAATCGAATCAAAAAGAATCTAATCGAATCGAAAATGATCAAATTGAATCGAATCGAATCGAAGAGATTAAAAAATAAACGAATCGATTCGAAAACAATCGAATCAAATCGCAAAGAATTGAATCGAATCAAAAATGATCGAATTGAATAGAATCCAATTGAAAAGAATGGACAATAATCAAATCGATTTGAAAATAATCGAATCGAATCGAAAAGAATCGGATTGAATCGAAAACAGTGAATCGACTCGAATCGAATGGAAAAGAATCAAAAATAATCGAATCGATTCGAAAAAATTTGAATCGAATCGAAAAGAAACTAATCGACTCAAAAAGAATCGAAAAGAATCGAATCGATTGGAAAATAATCGAATGGAATGGAAAAGAATCGAATCGATTGGAAAATAATCGAATGGAATCGAAAAGAATCGAATCGAATCGAAAATGATCGAATTGAATCGAATCGAAACGAAAAGAATCAAAAATAATCGAATCGATTCAAAAATAATCTAATCGAAACGAAAAGAATTGAAACGAATCGAAATTGATCGAATTGATTAGAATCGATTCGAAAAGAATCGAAAAGAATCGAAACGATTTGAAAATAATTGAATCGAAAAGAATCGAATCGAAAATGTTCGAATTGAATCGAATCAAATGAAAAGAATCGAAAATAATCGAATCGATTTTAAAATAATTGAATTGAATCGACAAGAATCGAATCGAATAAAATCAAATCGAAAAGAATCGAAAATAATCGAATCGACTCAAAAAGAATCGAAAATAATTGAATTGACATGAATCGAATCGAAAACAATCGAATCGAATCGAAAAAAGTCGAATTGAATCGAATGGAATGGAATTGTAAAGAATCGAATTGAATCGAAAATACTCTAATTGAATCGAATCGAAGCGAAAAGAATCGAAAATAATCGAATCGATTTGAAAGTAATCGAATCGAATCGAAAAGAATCGAATTCAATCGAAAAGAATCAAATCGAATCAAATCAAATCAAAGAGAATCGAAAAGAATTGAAAATAATTGAATTGACATGAAACGAATCGAAAACAATCGAATTGAATCGAAAACAATCGAATTGAATCGAATCGAAGCAAAAAGAATCGAAAATATTCGAATCGATTTGAAAAGAATCCAAACGAATCGAAAAGAATTGAATCGAATCGAAAATGATCTAATTGAATCGAATCGAATGAAAAGAATCGAAAATATTCGAATCGATTTGAAAAGAATCGAATCGAATCAAAAAGAATCGAATCGAATCGAAAATGATTGAATTGAAAAGAATCGAATCAAAAAGAATCGAAATGAATCAAAATTGATCGAATTGAATTGAATCGATTCGAAAAGAATCGAAAAGAATCGAATCGATTTGAAAATAATTGAATCGAATCAAAAAGAATCGAATCGAATCGAAAATGATCAAATTTAATCGAATCGAATGAAAAGAATCGAAAAGAATCGAATCGATAGAAAATGATCGAATCGAATCGAAAAGAATCGAATCGAATCGAAAGTGATCAAATTGAATCGAATCGAATGAAAAGAATCGAAAATATTCGAATCGATTTGAAAAGTTTCGAATCGAAAATAATCGAATTGAATCGAATTGAATGGAAGAGAATTGAATCGTATAGAAAACACTCGTACCGAATGGAAAAGAATACAAAATATTCGAAACGAATGGAATCGAAGCAAAAATAATCGAATCTAATCGAATCAAAAATGATCGAATTGAATCGAATCGAATCGAAAAGAATTGAAAACAATCGAATCGATTTGAAAACAACGGAATCGAATCGAAAAGAATCGAATCGATAATGATCAAATTGAAACGAATCGAATCGAAAAGTATCGATAATAATCAAATCGATTTGAAAATAATCGAATGGAATCGAAAAGAATCGAATTGAATCGAAAAATATCGAATTGATTCGAATCGAAAAGAATTGAAAATAATCGAATCGATTCGAAAAAAATCGAATCGAATCAAAAAGAATCTAATCGAATCGAAAATGATCAAATTGAATCGAATCGAATCGAAGAGATTAAAAAATAAACGAATCGATTCGAAAACAATCGAATCAAATCGCAAAGAATTGAATCGAATCAAAAATGATCGAATTGAATAGAATCCAATTGAAAAGAATGGACAATAATCAAATCGATTTGAAAATAATCGAATCGAATCGAAAAGAATCGGATTGAATCGAAAACAGTGAATCGACTCGAATCGAATGGAAAAGAATCAAAAATAATCGAATCGATTCGAAAAAATTTGAATCGAATCGAAAAGAAACTAATCGACTCAAAAAGAATCGAAAAGAATCGAATCGATTGGAAAATAATCGAATGGAATGGAAAAGAATCGAATCGATTGGAAAATAATCGAATGGAATCGAAAAGAATCGAATCGAATCGAAAATGATCGAATTGAATCGAATCGAAACGAAAAGAATCAAAAATAATCGAATCGATTCAAAAATAATCTAATCGAAACGAAAAGAATTGAAACGAATCGAAATTGATCGAATTGATTAGAATCGATTCGAAAAGAATCGAAAAGAATCGAAACGATTTGAAAATAATTGAATCGAAAAGAATCGAATCGAAAATGTTCGAATTGAATCGAATCAAATGAAAAGAATCGAAAATAATCGAATCGATTTTAAAATAATTGAATTGAATCGACAAGAATCGAATCGAATAAAATCAAATCGAAAAGAATCGAAAATAATCGAATCGACTCAAAAAGAATCGAAAATAATTGAATTGACATGAATCGAATCGAAAACAATCGAATCGAATCGAAAAAAGTCGAATTGAATCGAATGGAATGGAATTGTAAAGAATCGAATTGAATCGAAAATACTCTAATTGAATCGAATCGAAGCGAAAAGAATCGAAAATAATCGAATCGATTTGAAAGTAATCGAATCGAATCGAAAAGAATCGAATTCAATCGAAAAGAATCAAATCGAATCAAATCAAATCAAAGAGAATCGAAAAGAATTGAAAATAATTGAATTGACATGAAACGAATCGAAAATAATCGAATCGAAAAATGTCGAATTGAATTGAATGGAATGGAATTGAAAAGAAACAAATCGAATCGAAAATAATCGAATTGAATCGAATCGAATTGAAAAGAATGGAAAATAATCGAATCGATTTGAAAATAATCGAAGCGAATCGAAAACAATCGAATTGAATCGAAAACAATCGAATTGAATCGAATCGAAGCAAAAAGAATCGAAAATATTCGAATCGATTTGAAAAGAATCCAAACGAATCGAAAAGAATTGAATCGAATCAAAAATGATCTAATTGAATCGAATCGAATGAAAAGAATCGAAAATATTCGAATCGATTTGAAAAGAATCGAATCGAATCAAAAAGAATCGAATCGAATCGAAAATGATTGAATTGAAAAGAATCGAATCAAAAAGAATCGAAATGAATCAAAATTGATCGAATTGAATTGAATCGATTCGAAAAGAATCGAAAAGAATCGAATCGATTTGAAAATAATTGAATCGAATCAAAAAGAATCGAATCGAATCCAAAATGATCAAATTTAATCGAATCGAATGAAAAGAATCGAAAAGAATCGAATCGATAGAAAATGATCGAATCGAATCTAAAAGAATCGAATCGAATCGAAAATGATCAAATTGAATCGAATCGAATGAAAAGAATAAAAATATTCGAATCGATTTGGAAAGAATCGAATCGAATAGAAAATAATCGAATTGAATCGAATTGAATGGAAGAGATTTGAATCGTATAGAAAATAATCGAACCGAATCGAAAAGAATACAGAATATTCGAAACAAATGGAATCAAAGCGAAAATAATCGAATCTAATCGAATCAAAAATGATCGAATTGAATCGAATCGAATCGAAAAGAGTCAATAATAATCAAATCGATTTGAAAATAATCGAATCAAATCGAAAAGAATTGAATTTAATGGAATCGAATCGAAAAGAATTGAAAATAATCGAATCGATTCGAAAAAAGTCGAATCGTATCGAAAAGAATCTAATCGAATCGAAAAGAATCGAAAATAATCGAATCGATTCGAAAAAAATCGAATCGAATCGAAAAGAATCTAATCGAATCGAAAAGAATCGAAAATAATCGAATTGATTCGAAAATAATCGAATTGATTAGAAAAGAATCGAATCGAATCCAAAATGATCGAATTGAATCGAATCAAATCGAAAGAATCAAAAATAATCAAATCAATTCGAAAATAATCTAATCGAAACAAAAAGAATTGAAACGAATCGAAATTGATCGAATTGGTTAGAATCGATTCGAAAAGAATCGAAAAGAATCGAATCGATTTGAAAATAATTGAATCGAATCGAAAAGAATCGAATCGAATTGAAAATGATCGAATTGAATTGAATCAAATGAAAAGAATCTAAAATAATCGAATCGATTTGAAAATAATTGAATCGAATCGAAAAGAATCGAATCGAATAAAATCATATCGAAAAGAATCGAAAATAATCGTATTGACTCGAATAGAATCGAAAATAATTGACATGAACCGAATCGAAAATAATCGAATCGAATCGAAAAAGGTCGAATTGAATCGAATGGAATGGAATGGAAAAGAATCGAATGGAATCGAAAATACTCTAATTGAATCAAATCAATTCAAAAAGAATCGAAAATAATCGAATCGATTTGAAAATAATCGAATCGAATCGAAAAGAATCGAATTGAATCGAAAAGAATCAAATCGAATCAAATCAAATCAAAGAGAATCGAAAATATTGAATCGACTCGAAAAGAATCGAAAATAATTGAATTGACATGAACCGAATCGACAGTAATCGAATCACCTCGAAAAAACTCGAATTGAATCGAATGGAATGGAAATGAAAAGAATCAAATCGAATCGAAAATAATCGAATTGAATCAAATCGAATCGAAAAGAATGGAAAAGAGTCTAATCGATTTGAAAATAATCGAAGTGAATCGAATTGAATCGAAAGCAATCGAATTGAATCGAATCGAAAAGAATCGAAAATAATCGAATCGATTCGAAAAAAATTGAATCGAATCGAAAAGAATCTAATCGAATCGAAAAGAATCGAAAATAATCGAATCGACTCGAAAATAATCGAATTGAATCGAAAAGAACAAATCGAATCGAAAATTATTGAATTCGATCGAATCGAATCGAAAAGAATCGAAAAGAATCGAATCGATCTGAATATAATTGAATCGAATCGCAAAGAATCGAATCGAATCGAAAATGATTGAATTGAATCGAATCGAATCAAAAAGTATCGAAACGAATCAAAATTGATCGAATTGAATTGAATCGATTCGAAAAAAATCGAAAAGAATCGAATCGATTTGAAAATAATTGAATCGAATCGAAAAGAATCGAATCGAATCGAAAATGATCGAATTGAATCGAATCAAATGACAAGAATCGAAAATAATCGAATCGATTTGAAAATAATTGAATCGAATCGACAAGAATCGAATCGAATAAAATCAAATCGAAAAGAATCGAAAATAATCGTATTGACTCGAATAGAATCGAAAATAATTGACATGAACCGAATCGAAAATAATCGAATCGAATCGAAAAAAGTCGAATTGAATCGAATGGAATGGAATGGAAAAGAATCGAATGGAATCGAAAATACTCTAATTGAATCGAATCAATTCGAAAAGAATCGAAAATAATCGAATCGATTTGAAAATAATCGAATCGAATCGAAAAGAATCGAATTGAATCGAAAAGAATCAAATCGAATCAAATCAAATCGAAGAGAATCGAAAATAATTGAATCGACTCGAAAAGAATCGAAAATAATTGAATTGACATGAACCGAATCGACAGTAATCGAATCACCTCGAAAAAACTCGAATTGAATCGAATGGAATGGAAATGAAAAGAATCAAATCGAATCGAAAATAATCGAATTGAATCAAATCGAATCGAAAAGAATGGAAAAGAGTCTAATCGATTTGAAAATAATCGAAGTGAATCGAATTGAATCGAAAGCAATCGAATTGAATCGAATCGAAAAGAATCGAAAATAATCGAATCGATTCGAAAAAAATCGAATCGAATCGAAAAGAATCTAATGGAATCGAAAAGAATCGAAAATAATCGAATCGACTCAAAAATAATCGAATTGAATCGAAAAGAACAAATCGAATCGAAAATTATTGAATTCGATCGAATCGAATCGAAAAGAATCGAAAAGAATCGAATCGATCTGAATATAATTGAATCGAATCGCAAAGAATCGAATTGAATCGAAAATGATTGAATTGAATCGAATCGAATCAAAAAGTATCGAAATGAATCAAAATTGATCGAATTGAATTGAATCGATTCGAAAAAAATCGAAAAGAATCGAATCGATTTGAAAATAATTGAATCGAATCGAAAAGAATCGAATCGAATCGAAAATGATCGAATTGATTAGAAAATAATCGATTTGAATCGAAAAGAACGAATCGAATCGAAAATGATCGAATTGCATCGAATTGAATCGAAAAGAATCAAAAATAATCGAATCGATTCGAAAACAATCGAAACGAATCGCAAAGAATCGAACCGAGACGATTTGAAAAGAATCGAAAATAATCGAATCGATTAGAAAATAATTGAATCAAATCAAAAAGCATCGAAACGACTCAAAATTGATCGAATTGAATTGAATCGATTCGAAAAGAATCGAAAAG
The DNA here is from genome assembly GCA_032313775.1 of Urocyon cinereoargenteus. Classification (NCBI taxonomy): domain Eukaryota; kingdom Metazoa; phylum Chordata; class Mammalia; order Carnivora; family Canidae; genus Urocyon; species Urocyon cinereoargenteus. The sequence goes on along the minus strand of JAVLSZ010000316.1, from coordinate 28,060 downwards.
AATCGAATCGAATTGAAAATAATTGAATCAAATTGAAAAGAATCGAATTGAATCGAAAATGATCAAATTGAATCGAATCGAATGAAAAAAATCGAGATTAATCGAATCGATTTGAAAATAATCGAATTGAAATGAAAAAAATGGAATTGAATCGAATGGAATGGAATTGAAAAGAATCGAATCAAAAATAATCGAATTGAATCAAATTGAATGGAAGTGAATTGAATCATATAGAAAATATTCGAACCGAATCGAAAAGATTCCAAAATATTCGAAATGAATGGAATCGAGTGAAAATAATCTAATCGAATCTAATCAAAAATGATAGAATTGAATCGAATCGAATCGAAAAGAATCGAAAATAATCGAATCGATTCGAAAACAACTGAATCAAATCGAAAAGAATCGAATCGAATCGATAATGATCGAGTTGAATTGAATCGAATCGAAAAGAATCGAAAATAATCAAATCAAATTGAATTGAAAGAAATCGAATCGAATTGAAAATAATCAAATTGAAAAGAATCAAAAATAACCGAATCGACTTGAATCAAATTGAAAATAATCGAATAGAAATAATCGAATTGTATCGAATGGAATCGAAGCGAATCAAAAAGAATCGAAAATAATTGATTCGAATCGAATCGAAAAGAACTGATTCTAATCGAATCGAAAAGAACAAAATCAAATTGAATCAAAAGAATAAAAAATAATCAAATCAACTCGAAAAGAATAAAAAATAATCTAATCGAATCTAATCAAAAATGATAGAATTGAATCGAATCGAAAAGAATCGAAAATAATCGAATCGAATCGAAAAAAGTCGAATTCAATCGAATGGAATGAAATTGAAAAGAATCGAATCGAATCGAAAATACACTAATTGAATCGAATCAAAGCGAAAAGAATCGAAAATAATCGAATCGATTTGAAATAATCGAATCAAAACGAAAAGAATTGAATTGAATCGAAAACAATCGAATTGAATCGAATCGAATCGAAAAGAATTGAAGAGAATCAAATTGTTTTGAAAAAAATCGAATCGAATCAAAAAGAATCTAATCGAATCGAAAGGAATCGAAAATATTCGAATCGATTCAAAAATAATCGAATTGAATCGAAAAGAATGAATCAAATCGAAAATGATCGAATTGGATCGAATCGAATCGAAAAGACTGAAAAATAATCGCATCGAATTGCAAAGAATCGAATCGAATCGAAAATGATTGAATTGAATTGAATCGAATCAAAAAGAATCGAAACGAATCAAAATTGATCGAATTGAATTGAATCGATTCGAAAAGAATCGAAAAGAATCAAATCGATTTGAAAATAATTGAATCGAATCAAAAAGAATCGAATCGAATCGAAAATGATCAAATTTAATCGAATCGAATGAAAAGAATCGAAAATAATCGAATCGATTTGAAAATGATCGAATCGAATCGAAAAGAATCGAATCGAATCGAAAGTGATCAAATTGAATCGAATCGAATGAAAAGAATCGAAAATATTCGAATCGATTTGAAAAGTTTCGAATCGAAAATAATCGAATTGAATCGAATTGAATGGAAGAGAATTGAATCGTATAGAAAACACTCGAACCGAATGGAAAAGAATACAAAATATTCGAAACGAATGGAATCGAAGCAAAAATAATCGAATCTAATCGAATCAAAAATGATCGAATTGAATCGAATCGAATCGAAAAGAATTGAAAACAATCGAATCGATTTGAAAACAACGGAATCGAATCGAAAAGAATCGAATCGATAATGATCAAATTGAAATGAATCGAATCGAAAAGTATCGATAATAATCAAATCGATTTGAAAATAATCGAATGGAATCGAAAAGAATCGAATTGAATCGAAAAATATCGAATTGATTCGAATCGAAAAGAATTGAAAATAATCGAATCGATTCGAAAAAAATCGAATCGAATCAAAAAGAATCTAATCGAATCGAAAATGATCAAATTGAATCGAATCGAATCGAAGAGATTAAAAAATAAACGAATCGATTCGAAAACAATCGAATCAAATCGCAAAGAATTGAATCGAATCAAAAATGATCGAATTGAATAGAATCCAATTGAAAAGAATGGACAATAATCAAATCGATTTGAAAATAATCGAATCGAATCGAAAAGAATCGGATTGAATCGAAAACAGTGAATCGACTCGAATCGAATGGAAAAGAATCAAAAATAATCGAATCGATTCGAAAAAATTTGAATCGAATCGAAAAGAAACTAATCGACTCAAAAAGAATCGAAAAGAATCGAATCGATTGGAAAATAATCGAATGGAATGGAAAAGAATCGAATCGATTGGAAAATAATCGAATGGAATCGAAAAGAATCGAATCGAATCGAAAATGATCGAATTGAATCGAATCGAAACGAAAAGAATCAAAAATAATCGAATCGATTCAAAAATAATCTAATCGAAACGAAAAGAATTGAAACGAATCGAAATTGATCGAATTGATTAGAATCGATTCGAAAAGAATCGAAAAGAATCGAAACGATTTGAAAATAATTGAATCGAAAAGAATCGAATCGAAAATGTTCGAATTGAATCGAATCAAATGAAAAGAATCGAAAATAATCGAATCGATTTTAAAATAATTGAATTGAATCGACAAGAATCGAATCGAATAAAATCAAATCGAAAAGAATCGAAAATAATCGAATCGACTCAAAAAGAATCGAAAATAATTGAATTGACATGAATCGAATCGAAAACAATCGAATCGAATCGAAAAAAGTCGAATTGAATCGAATGGAATGGAATTGTAAAGAATCGAATTGAATCGAAAATACTCTAATTGAATCGAATCGAAGCGAAAAGAATCGAAAATAATCGAATCGATTTGAAAGTAATCGAATCGAATCGAAAAGAATCGAATTCAATCGAAAAGAATCAAATCGAATCAAATCAAATCAAAGAGAATCGAAAAGAATTGAAAATAATTGAATTGACATGAAACGAATCGAAAACAATCGAATTGAATCGAAAACAATCGAATTGAATCGAATCGAAGCAAAAAGAATCGAAAATATTCGAATCGATTTGAAAAGAATCCAAACGAATCGAAAAGAATTGAATCGAATCGAAAATGATCTAATTGAATCGAATCGAATGAAAAGAATCGAAAATATTCGAATCGATTTGAAAAGAATCGAATCGAATCAAAAAGAATCGAATCGAATCGAAAATGATTGAATTGAAAAGAATCGAATCAAAAAGAATCGAAATGAATCAAAATTGATCGAATTGAATTGAATCGATTTGAAAAGAATCGAAAAGAATCGAATCGATTTGAAAATAATTGAATCGAGTCAAAAAGAATCGAATCGAATCGAAAATGATCAAATTTAATCGAATCGAATGAAAAGAATCGAAAAGAATCGAATCGATAGAAAATGATCGAATCGAATCGAAAAGAATCGAATCGAATCGAAAGTGATCAAATTGAATCGAATCGAATGAAAAGAATCGAAAATATTCGAATCGATTTGAAAAGTTTCGAATCGAAAATAATCGAATTGAATCGAATTGAATGGAAGAGAATTGAATCGTATAGAAAACACTCGAACCGAATGGAAAAGAATACAAAATATTCGAAACGAATGGAATCGAAGCAAAAATAATCGAATCTAATCGAATCAAAAATGATCGAATTGAATCGAATCGAATCGAAAAGAATTGAAAACAATCGAATCGATTTGAAAACAACGGAATCGAATCGAAAAGAATCGAATCGATAATGATCAAATTGAAACGAATCGAATCGAAAAGTATCGATAATAATCAAATCGATTTGAAAATAATCGAATGGAATCGAAAAGAATCGAATTGAATCGAAAAATATCGAATTGATTCGAATCGAAAAGAATTGAAAATAATCGAATCGATTCGAAAAAAATCGAATCGAATCAAAAAGAATCTAATCGAATCGAAAATGATCAAATTGAATCGAATCGAATCGAAGAGATTAAAAAATAAACGAATCGATTCGAAAACAATCGAATCAAATCGCAAAGAATTGAATCGAATCAAAAATGATCGAATTGAATAGAATCCAATTGAAAAGAATGGACAATAATCAAATCGATTTGAAAATAATCGAATCGAATCGAAAAGAATCGGATTGAATCGAAAACAGTGAATCGACTCGAATCGAATGGAAAAGAATCAAAAATAATCGAATCGATTCGAAAAAATTTGAATCGAATCGAAAAGAAACTAATCGACTCAAAAAGAATCGAAAAGAATCGAATCGATTGGAAAATAATCGAATGGAATGGAAAAGAATCGAATCGATTGGAAAATAATCGAATGGAATCGAAAAGAATCGAATCGAATCGAAAATGATCGAATTGAATCGAATCGAAACGAAAAGAATCAAAAATAATCGAATCGATTCAAAAATAATCTAATCGAAACGAAAAGAATTGAAACGAATCGAAATTGATCGAATTGATTAGAATCGATTCGAAAAGAATCGAAAAGAATCGAAACGATTTGAAAATAATTGAATCGAAAAGAATCGAATCGAAAATGTTCGAATTGAATCGAATCAAATGAAAAGAATCGAAAATAATCGAATCGATTTTAAAATAATTGAATTGAATCGACAAGAATCGAATCGAATAAAATCAAATCGAAAAGAATCGAAAATAATCGAATCGACTCAAAAAGAATCGAAAATAATTGAATTGACATGAATCGAATCGAAAACAATCGAATCGAATCGAAAAAAGTCGAATTGAATCGAATGGAATGGAATTGTAAAGAATCGAATTGAATCGAAAATACTCTAATTGAATCGAATCGAAGCGAAAAGAATCGAAAATAATCGAATCGATTTGAAAGTAATCGAATCGAATCGAAAAGAATCGAATTCAATCGAAAAGAATCAAATCGAATCAAATCAAATCAAAGAGAATCGAAAAGAATTGAAAATAATTGAATTGACATGAAACGAATCGAAAATAATCGAATCGAAAAATGTCGAATTGAATTGAATGGAATGGAATTGAAAAGAAACAAATCGAATCGAAAATAATCGAATTGAATCGAATCGAATTGAAAAGAATGGAAAATAATCGAATCGATTTGAAAATAATCGAAGCGAATCGAAAACAATCGAATTGAATCGAAAACAATCGAATTGAATCGAATCGAAGCAAAAAGAATCGAAAATATTCGAATCGATTTGAAAAGAATCCAAACGAATCGAAAAGAATTGAATCGAATCAAAAATGATCTAATTGAATCGAATCGAATGAAAAGAATCGAAAATATTCGAATCGATTTGAAAAGAATCGAATCGAATCAAAAAGAATCGAATCGAATCGAAAATGATTGAATTGAAAAGAATCGAATCAAAAAGAATCGAAATGAATCAAAATTGATCGAATTGAATTGAATCGATTCGAAAAGAATCGAAAAGAATCGAATCGATTTGAAAATAATTGAATCGAATCAAAAAGAATCGAATCGAATCCAAAATGATCAAATTTAATCGAATCGAATGAAAAGAATCGAAAAGAATCGAATCGATAGAAAATGATCGAATCGAATCTAAAAGAATCGAATCGAATCGAAAATGATCAAATTGAATCGAATCGAATGAAAAGAATAAAAATATTCGAATCAATTTGGAAAGAATCGAATCGAATAGAAAATAATCGAATTGAATCGAATTGAATGGAAGAGATTTGAATCGTATAGAAAATAATCGAACCGAATCGAAAAGAATACAGAATATTCGAAACAAATGGAATCAAAGCGAAAATAATCGAATCTAATCGAATCAAAAATGATCGAATTGAATCGAATCGAATCGAAAAGAGTCAATAATAATCAAATCGATTTGAAAATAATCGAATCAAATCGAAAAGAATTGAATTTAATGGAATCGAATCGAAAAGAATTGAAAATAATCGAATCGATTCGAAAAAAGTCGAATCGTATCGAAAAGAATCTAATCGAATCGAAAAGAATCGAAAATAATCGAATCGATTCGAAAAAAATCGAATCGAATCGAAAAGAATCTAATCGAATCGAAAAGAATCGAAAATAATCGAATTGATTCGAAAATAATCGAATTGATTAGAAAAGAATCGAATCGAATCCAAAATGATCGAATTGAATCGAATCAAATCGAAAGAATCAAAAATAATCAAATCAATTCGAAAATAATCTAATCGAAACAAAAAGAATTGAAACGAATCGAAATTGATCGAATTGGTTAGAATCGATTCGAAAAGAATCGAAAAGAATCGAATCGATTTGAAAATAATTGAATCGAATCGAAAAGAATCGAATCGAATTGAAAATGATCGAATTGAATTGAATCAAATGAAAAGAATCTAAAATAATCGAATCGATTTGAAAATAATTGAATCGAATCGAAAAGAATCGAATCGAATAAAATCATATCGAAAAGAATCGAAAATAATCGTATTGACTCGAATAGAATCGAAAATAATTGACATGAACCGAATCGAAAATAATCGAATCGAATCGAAAAAGGTCGAATTGAATCGAATGGAATGGAATGGAAAAGAATCGAATGGAATCGAAAATACTCTAATTGAATCAAATCAATTCAAAAAGAATCGAAAATAATCGAATCGATTTGAAAATAATCGAATCGAATCGAAAAGAATCGAATTGAATCGAAAAGAATCAAATCGAATCAAATCAAATCAAAGAGAATCGAAAATATTGAATCGACTCGAAAAGAATCGAAAATAATTGAATTGACATGAACCGAATCGACAGTAATCGAATCACCTCGAAAAAACTCGAATTGAATCGAATGGAATGGAAATGAAAAGAATCAAATCGAATCGAAAATAATCGAATTGAATCAAATCGAATCGAAAAGAATGGAAAAGAGTCTAATCGATTTGAAAATAATCGAAGTGAATCGAATTGAATCGAAAGCAATCGAATTGAATCGAATCGAAAAGAATCGAAAATAATCGAATCGATTCGAAAAAAATTGAATCGAATCGAAAAGAATCTAATCGAATCGAAAAGAATCGAAAATAATCGAATCGACTCGAAAATAATCGAATTGAATCGAAAAGAACAAATCGAATCGAAAATTATTGAATTCGATCGAATCGAATCGAAAAGAATCGAAAAGAATCGAATCGATCTGAATATAATTGAATCGAATCGCAAAGAATCGAATCGAATCGAAAATGATTGAATTGAATCGAATCGAATCAAAAAGTATCGAAACGAATCAAAATTGATCGAATTGAATTGAATCGATTCGAAAAAAATCGAAAAGAATCGAATCGATTTGAAAATAATTGAATCGAATCGAAAAGAATCGAATCGAATCGAAAATGATCGAATTGAATCGAATCAAATGACAAGAATCGAAAATAATCGAATCGATTTGAAAATAATTGAATCGAATCGACAAGAATCGAATCGAATAAAATCAAATCGAAAAGAATCGAAAATAATCGTATTGACTCGAATAGAATCGAAAATAATTGACATGAACCGAATCGAAAATAATCGAATCGAATCGAAAAAAGTCGAATTGAATCGAATGGAATGGAATGGAAAAGAATCGAATGGAATCGAAAATACTCTAATTGAATCGAATCAATTCGAAAAGAATCGAAAATAATCGAATCGATTTGAAAATAATCGAATCGAATCGAAAAGAATCGAATTGAATCGAAAAGAATCAAATCGAATCAAATCAAATCGAAGAGAATCGAAAATAATTGAATCGACTCGAAAAGAATCGAAAATAATTGAATTGACATGAACCGAATCGACAGTAATCGAATCACCTCGAAAAAACTCGAATTGAATCGAATGGAATGGAAATGAAAAGAATCAAATCGAATCGAAAATAATCGAATTGAATCAAATCGAATCGAAAAGAATGGAAAAGAGTCTAATCGATTTGAAAATAATCGAAGTGAATCGAATTGAATCGAAAGCAATCGAATTGAATCGAATCGAAAAGAATCGAAAATAATCGAATCGATTCGAAAAAAATCGAATCGAATCGAAAAGAATCTAATGGAATCGAAAAGAATCGAAAATAATCGAATCGACTCAAAAATAATCGAATTGAATCGAAAAGAACAAATCGAATCGAAAATTATTGAATTCGATCGAATCGAATCGAAAAGAATCGAAAAGAATCGAATCGATCTGAATATAATTGAATCGAATCGCAAAGAATCGAATTGAATCGAAAATGATTGAATTGAATCGAATCGAATCAAAAAGTATCGAAACGAATCAAAATTGATCGAATTGAATTGAATCGATTCGAAAAAAATCGAAAAGAATCGAATCGATTTGAAAATAATTGAATCGAATCGAAAAGAATCGAATCGAATCGAAAATGATCGAATTGATTAGAAAATAATCGATTTGAATCGAAAAGAACGAATCGAATCGAAAATGATCGAATTGCATCGAATTGAATCGAAAAGAATCAAAAATAATCGAATCGATTCGAAAACAATCGAAACGAATCGCAAAGAATCGAACCGAGACGATTTGAAAAGAATCGAAAATAATCGAATCGATTAGAAAATAATTGAATCAAATCAAAAAGCATCGAAACGACTCAAAATTGATCGAATTGAATTGAATCGATTCGAAAAGAATCGAAAAGAATCGAATCGAATTGAAAATAATTGAATCAAATTGAAAAGAATCGAATTGAATCGAAAATGATCAAATTGAATCGAATCGAATGAAAAAAATCGAGATTAATCGAATCGATTTGAAAATAATCGAATTGAAATGAAAAAAATGGAATTGAATCGAATGGAATGGAATTGAAAAGAATCGAATCAAAAATAATCGAATTGAATCAAATTGAATGGAAGTGAATTGAATCATATAGAAAATATTCGAACCGAATCGAAAAGATTCCAAAATATTCGAAATGAATGGAATCGAGTGAAAATAATCTAATCGAATCTAATCAAAAATGATAGAATTGAATCGAATCGAATCGAAAAGAATCGAAAATAATCGAATCGATTCGAAAACAACTGAATCAAATCGAAAAGAATCGAATCGAATCGATAATGATCGAGTTGAATTGAATCGAATCGAAAAGAATCGAAAATAATCAAATCAAATTGAATTGAAAGAAATCGAATCGAATTGAAAATAATCAAATTGAAAAGAATCAAAAATAACCGAATCGACTTGAATCAAATTGAAAATAATCGAATAGAAATAATCGAATTGTATCGAATGGAATCGAAGCGAATCAAAAAGAATCGAAAATAATTGATTCGAATCGAATCGAAAAGAACTGATTCTAATCGAATCGAAAAGAACAAAATCAAATTGAATCAAAAGAATAAAAAATAATCAAATCAACTCGAAAAGAATAAAAAATAATCTAATCGAATCTAATCAAAAATGATAGAATTGAATCGAATCGAATCGAAAAGAATCGAAAATAATCGAATCGAATCGAAAAAAGTCGAATTCAATCGAATGGAATGAAATTGAAAAGAATCGAATCGAATCGAAAATACACTAATTGAATCGAATCAAAGCGAAAAGAATCGAAAATAATCGAATCGATTTGAAATAATCGAATCAAAACGAAAAGAATTGAATTGAATCGAAAACAATCGAATTGAATCGAATCGAATCGAAAAGAATTGAAGAGAATCAAATTGTTTTGAAAAAAATCGAATCGAATCAAAAAGAATCTAATCGAATCGAAAGGAATCGAAAATATTCGAATCGATTCAAAAATAATCGAATTGAATCGAAAAGAATGAATCAAATCGAAAATGATCGAATTGGATCGAATCGAATCGAAAAGACTGAAAAATAATCGCATCGAATTGCAAAGAATCGAATCGAATCGAAAATGATTGAATTGAATCGAATCGAATCAAAAAGAATCGAAACGAATCAAAATTGATCGAATTGAATTGAATCGATTCGAAAAGAATCGAAAAGAATCAAATCGATTTGAAAATAATTGAATCGAATCAAAAAGAATCGAATCGAATCGAAAATGATCAAATTTAATCGAATCGAATGAAAAGAATCGAAAATAATCGAATCGATTTGAAAATGATCGAATCGAATCGAAAAGAATCGAATCGAATCGAAAGTGATCAAATTGAATCGAATCGAATGAAAAGAATCGAAAATATTCGAATCGATTTGAAAAGTTTCGAATCGAAAATAATCGAATTGAATCGAATTGAATGGAAGAGAATTGAATCGTATAGAAAACACTCGAACCGAATGGAAAAGAATACAAAATATTCGAAACGAATGGAATCGAAGCAAAAATAATCGAATCTAATCGAATCAAAAATGATCGAATTGAATCGAATCGAATCGAAAAGAATTGAAAACAATCGAATCGATTTGAAAACAACGGAATCGAATCGAAAAGAATCGAATCGATAATGATCAAATTGAAACGAATCGAATCGAAAAGTATCGATAATAATCAAATCGATTTGAAAATAATCGAATGGAATCGAAAAGAATCGAATTGAATCGAAAAATATCGAATTGATTCGAATCGAAAAGAATTGAAAATAATCGAATCGATTCGAAAAAAATCGAATCGAATCAAAAAGAATCTAATCGAATCGAAAATGATCAAATTGAATCGAATCGAATCGAAGAGATTAAAAAATAAACGAATCGATTCGAAAACAATCGAATCAAATCGCAAAGAATTGAATCGAATCAAAAATGATCGAATTGAATCGAATCCAATTGAAAAGAATGGACAATAATCAAATCGATTTGAAAATAATCGAATCGAATCGAAAAGAATCGGATTGAATCGAAAACAGTGAATCGACTCGAATCGAATGGAAAAGAATCAAAAATAATCGAATCGATTCGAAAAAATTTGAATCGAATCGAAAAGAAACTAATCGACTCAAAAAGAATCGAAAAGAATCGAATCGATTGGAAAATAATCGAATGGAATGGAAAAGAATCGAATCGATTGGAAAATAATCGAATGGAATCGAAAAGAATCGAATCGAATCGAAAATGATCGAATTGAATCGAATCGAAACGAAAAGAATCAAAAATAATCGAATCGATTCAAAAATAATCTAATCGAAACGAAAAGAATTGAAACGAATCGAAATTGATCGAATTGATTAGAATCGATTCGAAAAGAATCGAAAAGAATCGAAACGATTTGAAAATAATTGAATCGAAAAGAATCGAATCGAAAATGTTCGAATTGAATCGAATCAAATGAAAAGAAATGAAAATAATCGAATCGATTTGAAAATAATTGAATTGAATCGACAAGAATCGAATCGAATAAAATCAAATCGAAAAGAATTGAAAATAATCGTATTGACTCGAATAGAATCGAAAATAATTGACATGAATCGAATCGAAAATAATCAAATCGAATCAAAAAAAGTCGAATTGAATCGAATGGAATTGAAAAGAATCGAATGGAATCGAAAATACTCTATTGAATCGAATCGAATCAAAAAGAATCGAAAATAATCGAATCGATTTGAAAATAATCGAATCGAATCGAAAAGAATCGAATTGAATCGAAAAGAATCAAATCGAATCAAATCAAATCGAAGAGAATCGAAAATAATGGAATCGACGCAAAAAGAATCGAAAATAATTGAATTGACCTGAATCAAATCGAAAATAATCGAATCGACTCGAAAAAACTCAAATTGATTCGAATAGAATGGAATTGAAAAGAATCAAATCAAATCGAAAATAATTGAATTGAATCGAATCGAATCGAAAAGAATGGAAAATGATCGAATCGATTTGAAAATAATCGAATCGAATCGCAAAGAATCGAATCGAATCGAAAATGATTGAATTGAATCGAATCGAATCAAAAAGAATCGAAACAAATCAAAATTGTTCGAATTGAATTGAATCGATTCGAAAAGAATCGGAAAGAATCTAATCGATTTGAAAATAATTGAATCGAATCAAAAAGAATCGAATCGAATCGAAAATGATCAAATTTAATCGAATCGAATGAAAAGAATCGAAAATAATCGAATCGATTTGAAAATGATCGAATCGAATCTAAAAGAATCGAATCGAATCAAAAATGATCAAATTGAATCGAATCGAATGAAAAGAATCGAAAATATTTGAATCGATTTGAAAAGTTTCGAATCGAAAATAATTGAATTGAATTGAATTGAATGGAAGAGAATTGAATCATATAGAAAACACTCGAACCGAATGGAAAAGAATACAAAATATTCGAAACGAATGGAATCGAAGCAAAAATAATCGAATCTAATCGAATCAAAAATGATCGAATTGAATCGAATCAAATTGAAAAGAATCGACAATAATCAAATCGATTTGAAAATAATCAAACCAAATCGAAAAGAATCGAATTGAATCAAAAAGATTCAATTCGAATAAAATCATATCAAAAAGAATCGAAAATAATCGAATCAACTCGAATAGAATCGAAAATAATTGAATTGACATGAATCCAATCGAAAATAATCGAATCGAATCGAAAAAAGTCGACTGAATCGAATGGAATGGAATTGAAAAGAATCGAATCGAATCGAAATTACTCTAATTGAATCGAATCGAAACGAAAAGAATCGAAAATAATCGAATCGATTTGAAAATAATCGAATCGAATCGAAAAGAATTTAATTGAATTGAAAAGAATCAAATCGAATCAAATCAAATTGAAGAGAATCGAAAATAATGGAATCGACGCGAAAAGAATCGAAAATAATTGAATTGACCTGAATCAAATCGAAAATAATCGAATCGACTCGAAAAAACTCAAACTGATTCGAATAGAATGGAATTGAAAAGAATCAAATCAAATCGAAAATAATCGAATTGAATCGAATCGAATCGAAAAGAATGGAAAATGATCGAATCGATTTGAAAATAATCGAATCGAATCGCAAAGAATCGAATCGAAAATGATTGAATTGAATCGAATCGAATCGAAAAGAATGAAAACGAATCAAAGTTGTTCCAATAGAATTGAATCGATTTGAAAAGAATCGAAAAGAATCGAATCGATTTGAAAATAATTGAATCGAATAAAAAAGAATCGAATCGAATCGAAAATGATCAAATTTAATCGAATTGAATGAAAAGAATCGAAAATAATCGAATCGACTTGAAAATGATCGAATCGAATCTAAAAGAATCGAATCGAATCGAAAATGATCAAATTGAATTGAATCGAATGAAAAGAATTGAAAATATTTGAATCGATTTGAAAAGTTTCAAATCGAAAATAATCGAATTGAATTGAATTGAATGGAAGAGAATTGAATCGTATAGAAAACACTCGAACCGAATGGAAAAGAATACAAAATATTCAAACGAATGGAATCGAAGCAAAAATAATCGAATCTAATCGAATCAAAAATGATCGAATTGAATCGAATCGAATCAAAAAGAATTGAAAACAATCGAATCGATTTGAAAACAACGGAATTGAATCGAAAAGAATCGAATCGATAATGATCGAATTGAATCAAATCGAATTGAAAAGAATCGATAATAATCAAATCGATTTGAAAATAATCGAATCAAATCGAAAAGAATCGAATTGAATCGAAAAAATTGAATTGAATTGAATTGAATCGAAAAGAATTGAAAATAATCAAATCGATTCGAAAAAAATCGAATCGAATTGAAAAGAATCTAATCGAATCGAAAATAATCAAATTGAATCAAATCGAATCGAAGAGATTAAAAAATAAACGAATCGATTTGAAAACAATCGAATCAAATCGCAAAGAATCGAATCGAATCGAAAATGATCGAATTGAATCGAATCGAATCGAAAAGAATCGACAATAATCAAATCGATTTGAAAATAATCGAATCGAATCGAAAAGAATCGAATTGAATTGAAAACAATGAATCGACTCGAATCGAATGGAAAAGAATCGAAAATAATCGAATCGATTCGAAAAAATTTGAATCGAATCGAAAAGAATCGAATCGAATCGAAAATGATCGAATTGAATCGAATCGAATCAAAAGAATCAAAAATAATCGAATCAATTCGAAAATAATCTCATCGAATCTAAAAGAATTGAAACGAATCGAAATTGATCGAATTGATTAGAATCGATTCGAAAAGAATCGAAAAGAATCGAAACGATTTAAAAATAATTGAATCGAAAAGAATCGAATCGAATTGAAAATGATCGAATTGAATCGAATCAAATGAAAAGAATCGAAAATAATCGAATCGATTTTAAAATAATTGAATTGAATCGACAAGAATCGAATCGAATAAAATCAAATCGAAAAGAATCGAAAATAATCGAATCGACTCAAAAAGAATCGAAAATAATTGAATTGACATGAATCGAATCGAAAATAATCGAATCGAATCGAAAAAAGTCGATTTGAATCGAATGGAATGGAATTGAAAAGAATCGAATCGAATTGAAAATACTCTAATTGAATCGAATCGAATTGAAAAGAATGGAAAATAATCGAATCGATTTGAAAATAATCGAAGCGAATCGAAAAGAATCGAATTGAATCGAATCGAATTGAAAAGAATGGAAAATAATTGAATCGATTTGAAAATAATCGAAGCGATTCGAAAATAATCGAATTGAAACGAAAACAATCAAATTGAATCGAATCGAATCGAAAATAATTGAATCGATTCGAAAAAAATCGAATCAAATCAAAAAGAATCTAATCGAATCGAAAAGAATCGAAAATCGAATCGATTCGAAAATAATTGAATTGAATCGAAAAGAATGAATCGAATCGAAAATGATCGAATTGGATCGAATCGAATTGAAAAGAATCAAAAATAATCGAATCGATTTGAAAATAATCGAATCGAATCACAAAGAATTGAATCGAATCGAAAATGATTGAATTGAATCGAATCGAATCAAAAAGAATCGAAACGAATCAAAATTGTTCGAATTGAATTGAATCGATTCGAAAAGAATCGAAAAGAATCTAATCGATTTGAAAATAATTGAATCGAATCAAAAAGAATCGATTCGAATCGAAAATGATCAAATTTAATCGAATTGAATGAAAAGAATCGAAAATAATTGAATTGATTTGAATAAGATCGAATCGAATCTAAAAGAATCGAATCAAATCGAAAATGATCAAATTGAATCGAATCGAATGAAAAGAATCTAAAATATTCGAATCGATTTGAAAAGAATCGAATCGAAAATGATCGAATTGAATCGAATTGAATGGAAGAGAATTGAATCGTATAGAAAATACTTGATCCGAATGGAAAAGAATACAAAATATTCAAAACGAATGGAATCGAAGCAAAAATAATCGAATCTAATCGAATCAAAAATGATCGAATTGAATCGAATCGAATCGAAAAGAATCGAAAACAATCGAATCGATTTGAAAACAACGGAATCGAATCGAAAAGAATCGAATCGAATCGATAATGATCGAATTGAATCGAATCAAATCGAAAAGAATCGATACTAATCAAATCGATTTGAAAATAATCGAATTGAATCGAAAGAATCGAATCGTATCGAAAAAACTCGAATTGAATCGAATGGAATGGAATTGAAAAGAATCAAATCGAATCGAAAATAATCGAATTGAATCGAATTGAAAAGATTGGAAAATAATCGAATCGATTTGAAAATAATCGAAGCGAATCGAAAAGAATCGAATTGAATCGAAAACAATCGAATTGAATCGAATCGAATCGAAAAGAATCGAAAATAATCGAATCGATTCTAAAATAATTAAATTGAATCGAAAAGAATGAATCAAATTGAAAATGATCGAATTGGATCGACTGGAATCGAAAAGAATAAAAAATAATCGAATCGATTTGCAAATAATTGAATCGAATCGCAAAGAATCGAATCGAATAAAATCATATCGAAAAGAATCGAAAATAATCGTATTGACTCGAATAGAATCGAAAATAATTGACATGAACCGAATCGAAAATAATCGAATCGAATCGAAAAAAGTCGAATTGAATCGAATGGAATGGAATGGAAAAGAATCGAATGGAATCGAAAATACTCTAATTGAATCAAATCAATTTGAAAAGAATCGAAAATAATCGAATCGATTTGAAAATAATCGAATCGAATCGAAAAGAATCGAATTGAATCGAAAAGAATCAAATCGAATCAAATCAAATCGAAGAGAATCGAAAATATTGAATCGACTCAAAAAGAATCGAAAATAATTGAATTGACATGAACCGAATCGACAGTAATCGAATCACCTCGAAAAAACTCGAATTGAATCGAATGGAATGGAAATGAAAAGAATCAAATCGAATCGAAAATAATCGAATTGAATCAAATCGAATCGAAAAGAATGGAAAAGAGTCTAATCGATTTGAAAATAATCGAAGTGAATCGAATTGAATCGAAAGCAATCGAATTGAATCGAATCGAAAAGAATCGAAAATAATCGAATCGATTCGAAAAAAATTGAATCGAATCGAAAAGAATCTAATCGAATCGAAAAGAATCGAAAATAATCGAATCGACTCGAAAATAATCGAATTGAATCGAAAAGAACAAATCGAATCGAAAATTATTGAATTCGATCGAATCGAATCGAAAAGAATCGAAAAGAATCGAATCGATCTGAATATAATTGAATCGAATCGCAAAGAATCGAATCGAATCGAAAATGATTGAATTGAATCGAATCGAATCAAAAAGTATCGAAACGAATCAAAATTGATCGAATTGAATTGAATCGATTCGAAAAAAATCGAAAAGAATCGAATCGATTTGAAAATAATTGAATCGAATCGAAAAGAATCGAATCGAATCGAAAATGATCGAATTGAATCGAATCAAATGACAAGAATCGAAAATAATCGAATCGATTTGAAAATAATTGAATCGAATCGACAAGAATCGAATTGAATAAAATCAAATCGAAAAGAATCGAAAATAATCGTATTGACTCGAATAGAATCGAAAATAATTGACATGAACCGAATCGAAAATAATCGAATCGAATCGAAAAAAGTCGAATTGAATCGAATGGAATGGAATGGAAAAGAATCGAATGGAATCGAAAATACTCTAATTGAATCGAATCAATTCGAAAAGAATCGAAAATAATCGAATCGATTTGAAAATAATCGAATCGAATCGAAAAGAATCGAATTGAATCGAAAAGAATCAAATCGAATCAAATCAAATCGAAGAGAATCGAAAATAATTGAATCGACTCGAAAAGAATCGAAAATAATTGAATTGACATGAACCGAATCGACAGTAATCGAATCACCTCGAAAAAACTCGAATTGAATCGAATGGAATGGAAATGAAAAGAATCAAATCGAATCGAAAATAATCGAATTGAATCAAATCGAATCGAAAAGAATGGAAAAGAGTCTAATCGATTTGAAAATAATCGAAGTGAATCGAATTGAATCGAAAGCAATCGAATTGAATCGAATCGAAAAGAATCGAAAATAATCGAATCGATTCGAAAAAAATCGAATCGAATCGAAAAGAATCTAATGGAATCGAAAAGAATCGAAAATAATCGAATCGACTCGAAAATAATCGAATTGAATCGAAAAGAACAAATCGAATCGAAAATTATTGAATTCGATCGAATCGAATCGAAAAGAATCGAAAAGAATCGAATCGATCTGAATATAATTGAATCGAATCGCAAAGAATCGAATTGAATCGAAAATGATTGAATTGAATCGAATCGAATCAAAAAGTATCGAAACGAATCAAAATTGATCGAATTGAATTGAATCGATTCGAAAAAAATCGAAAAGAATCGAATCGATTTGAAAATAATTGAATCGAATCGAAAAGAATCGAATCGAATCGAAAATGATCGAATTGATTAGAAAATAATCGATTTGAATCGAAAAGAACGAATCGAATCGAAAATGATCGAATTGCATCGAATTGAATCGAAAAGAATCAAAAATAATCGAATCGATTCGAAAACAATCGAAACGAATCGCAAAGAATCGAACCGAGACGATTTGAAAAGAATCGAAAATAATCGAATCGATTAGAAAATAATTGAATCAAATCAAAAAGCATCGAAACGACTCAAAATTGATCGAATTGAATTGAATCGATTCGAAAAGAATCGAAAAGAATCGAATCGAATTGAAAATAATTGAATCAAATTGAAAAGAATCGAATTGAATCGAAAATGATCAAATTGAATCGAATCGAATGAAAAAAATCGAGATTAATCGAATCGATTTGAAAATAATCGAATTGAAATGAAAAAAATGGAATTGAATCGAATGGAATGGAATTGAAAAGAATCGAATCAAAAATAATCGAATTGAATCAAATTGAATGGAAGTGAATTGAATCATATAGAAAATATTCGAACCGAATCGAAAAGATTCCAAAATATTCGAAATGAATGGAATCGAGTGAAAATAATCTAATCGAATCTAATCAAAAATGATAGAATTGAATCGAATCGAATCGAAAAGAATCGAAAATAATCGAATCGATTCGAAAACAACTGAATCAAATCGAAAAGAATCGAATCGAATCGATAATGATCGAGTTGAATTGAATCGAATCGAAAAGAATCGAAAATAATCAAATCAAATTGAATTGAAAGAAATCGAATCGAATTGAAAATAATCAAATTGAAAAGAATCAAAAATAACCGAATCGACTTGAATCAAATTGAAAATAATCGAATAGAAATAATCGAATTGTATCGAATGGAATCGAAGCGAATCAAAAAGAATCGAAAATAATTGATTCGAATCGAATCGAAAAGAACTGATTCTAATCGAATCGAAAAGAACAAAATCAAATTGAATCAAAAGAATAAAAAATAATCAAATCAACTCGAAAAGAATAAAAAATAATCTAATCGAATCTAATCAAAAATGATAGAATTGAATCGAATCGAATCGAAAAGAATCGAAAATAATCGAATCGAATCGAAAAAAGTCGAATTCAATCGAATGGAATGAAATTGAAAAGAATCGAATCGAATCGAAAATACACTAATTGAATCGAATCAAAGCGAAAAGAATCGAAAATAATCGAATCGATTTGAAATAATCGAATCAAAACGAAAAGAATTGAATTGAATCGAAAACAATCGAATTGAATCGAATCGAATCGAAAAGAATTGAAGAGAATCAAATTGTTTTGAAAAAAATCGAATCGAATCAAAAAGAATCTAATCGAATCGAAAGGAATCGAAAATATTCGAATCGATTCAAAAATAATCGAATTGAATCGAAAAGAATGAATCAAATCGAAAATGATCGAATTGGATCGAATCGAATCGAAAAGACTGAAAAATAATCGCATCGAATTGCAAAGAATCGAATCGAATCGAAAATGATTGAATTGAATTGAATCGAATCAAAAAGAATCGAAACGAATCAAAATTGATCGAATTGAATTGAATCGATTCGAAAAGAATCGAAAAGAATCAAATCGATTTGAAAATAATTGAATCGAATCAAAAAGAATCGAATCGAATCAAAAATGATCAAATTTAATCGAATCGAATGAAAAGAATCGAAAATAATCGAATCGATTTGAAAATGATCGAATCGAATCGAAAAGAATCGAATCGAATCGAAAGTGATCAAATTGAATCGAATCGAATGAAAAGAATCGAAAATATTCGAATCGATTTGAAAAGTTTCGAATCGAAAATAATCGAATTGAATCGAATTGAATGGAAGAGAATTGAATCGTATAGAAAACACTCGAACCGAATGGAAAAGAATACAAAATATTCGAAACGAATGGAATCGAAGCAAAAATAATCGAATCTAATCGAATCAAAAATGATCGAATTGAATCGAATCGAATCGAAAAGAATTGAAAACAATCGAATCGATTTGAAAACAACGGAATCGAATCGAAAAGAATCGAATCGATAATGATCAAATTGAAACGAATCGAATCGAAAAGTATCGATAATAATCAAATCGATTTGAAAATAATCGAATGGAATCGAAAAGAATCGAATTGAATCGAAAAATATCGAATTGATTCGAATCGAAAAGAATTGAAAATAATCGAATCGATTCGAAAAAAATCGAATCGAATCAAAAAGAATCTAATCGAATCGAAAATGATCAAATTGAATCGAATCGAATCGAAGAGATTAAAAAATAAACGAATCGATTCGAAAACAATCGAATCAAATCGCAAAGAATTGAATCGAATCAAAAATGATCGAATTGAATAGAATCCAATTGAAAAGAATGGACAATAATCAAATCGATTTGAAAATAATCGAATCGAATCGAAAAGAATCGGATTGAATCGAAAACAGTGAATCGACTCGAATCGAATGGAAAAGAATCAAAAATAATCGAATCGATTCGAAAAAATTTGAATCGAATCGAAAAGAAACTAATCGACTCAAAAAGAATCGAAAAGAATCGAATCGATTGGAAAATAATCGAATGGAATGGAAAAGAATCGAATCGATTGGAAAATAATCGAATGGAATCGAAAAGAATCGAATCGAATCGAAAATGATCGAATTGAATCGAATCGAAATGAAAAGAATCAAAAATAATCGAATCGATTCAAAAATAATCTAATCGAAACGAAAAGAATTGAAACGAATCGAAATTGATCGAATTGATTAGAATCGATTCGAAAAGAATCGAAAAGAATCGAAACGATTTGAAAATAATTGAATCGAAAAGAATCGAATCGAAAATGTTCGAATTGAATCGAATCAAATGAAAAGAATCGAAAATAATCGAATCGATTTTAAAATAATTGAATTGAATCGACAAGAATCGAATCGAATAAAATCAAATCGAAAAGAATCGAAAATAATCGAATCGACTCAAAAAGAATCGAAAATAATTGAATTGACATGAATCGAATCGAAAACAATCGAATCGAATCGAAAAAAGTCGAATTGAATCGAATGGAATGGAATTGTAAAGAATCGAATTGAATCGAAAATACTCTAATTGAATCGAATCGAAGCGAAAAGAATCGAAAATAATCGAATCGATTTGAAAGTAATCGAATCGAATCGAAAAGAATCGAATTCAATCGAAAAGAATCAAATCGAATCAAATCAAATCAAAGAGAATCGAAAAGAATTGAAAATAATTGAATTGACATGAAACGAATCGAAAATAATCGAATCGAAAAATGTCGAATTGAATTGAATGGAATGGAATTGAAAAGAAACAAATCGAATCGAAAATAATCGAATTGAATCGAATCGAATTGAAAAGAATGGAAAATAATCGAATCGATTTGAAAATAATCGAAGCGAATCGAAAACAATCGAATTGAATCGAAAACAATCGAATTGAATCGAATCGAAGCAAAAAGAATCGAAAATATTCGAATCGATTTGAAAAGAATCCAAACGAATCGAAAAGAATTGAATCGAATCGAAAATGATCTAATTGAATCGAATCGAATGAAAAGAATCGAAAATATTCGAATCGATTTGAAAAGAATCGAATCGAATCAAAAAGAATCGAATCGAATCGAAAATGATTGAATTGAAAAGAATCGAATCAAAAAGAATCGAAATGAATCAAAATTGATCGAATTGAATTGAATCGATTCGAAAAGAATCGAAAAGAATCGAATCGATTTGAAAATAATTGAATCGAATCAAAAAGAATCGAATCGAATCCAAAATGATCAAATTTAATCGAATCGAATGAAAAGAATCGAAAAGAATCGAATCGATAGAAAATGATCGAATCGAATCTAAAAGAATCGAATCGAATCGAAAATGATCAAATTGAATCGAATCGAATGAAAAGAATAAAAATATTCGAATCGATTTGGAAAGAATCGAATCGAATAGAAAATAATCGAATTGAATCGAATTGAATGGAAGAGATTTGAATCGTATAGAAAATAATCGAACCGAATCGAAAAGAATACAGAATATTCGAAACAAATGGAATCAAAGCGAAAATAATCGAATCTAATCGAATCAAAAATGATCGAATTGAATCGAATCGAATCGAAAAGAGTCAATAATAATCAAATCGATTTGAAAATAATCGAATCAAATCGAAAAGAATTGAATTTAATGGAATCGAATCGAAAAGAATTGAAAATAATCGAATCGATTCGAAAAAAGTCGAATCGTATCGAAAAGAATCTAATCGAATCGAAAAGAATCGAAAATAATCGAATCGATTCGAAAAAAATCGAATCGAATCGAAAAGAATCTAATCGAATCGAAAAGAATCGAAAATAATCGAATTGATTCGAAAATAATCGAATTGATTAGAAAAGAATCGAATCGAATCCAAAATGATCGAATTGAATCGAATCAAATCGAAAGAATCAAAAATAATCAAATCAATTCGAAAATAATCTAATCGAAACAAAAAGAATTGAAACGAATCGAAATTGATCGAATTGGTTAGAATCGATTCGAAAAGAATCGAAAAGAATCGAATCGATTTGAAAATAATTGAATCGAATCGAAAAGAATCGAATCGAATTGAAAATGATCGAATTGAATTGAATCAAATGAAAAGAATCTAAAATAATCGAATCGATTTGAAAATAATTGAATCGAATCGAAAAGAATCGAATCGAATAAAATCATATCGAAAAGAATCGAAAATAATCGTATTGACTCGAATAGAATCGAAAATAATTGACATGAACCGAATCGAAAATAATCGAATCGAATCGAAAAAAGTCGAATTGAATCGAATGGAATGGAATGGAAAAGAATCGAATGGAATCGAAAATACTCTAATTGAATCAAATCAATTCAAAAAGAATCGAAAATAATCGAATCGATTTGAAAATAATCGAATCGAATCGAAAAGAATCGAATTGAATCGAAAAGAATCAAATCGAATCAAATCAAATCAAAGAGAATCGAAAATATTGAATCGACTCGAAAAGAATCGAAAATAATTGAATTGACATGAACCGAATCGACAGTAATCGAATCACCTCGAAAAAACTCGAATTGAATCGAATGGAATGGAAATGAAAAGAATCAAATCGAATCGAAAATAATCGAATTGAATCAAATCGAATCGAAAAGAATGGAAAAGAGTCTAATCGATTTGAAAATAATCGAAGTGAATCGAATTGAATCGAAAGCAATCGAATTGAATCGAATCGAAAAGAATCGAAAATAATCGAATCGATTCAAAAAAAAATTGAATCGAATCGAAAAGAATCTAATCGAATCGAAAAGAATCGAAAATAATCGAATCGACTCGAAAATAATCGAATTGAATCGAAAAGAACAAATCGAATCGAAAATTATTGAATTCGATCGAATCGAATCGAAAAGAATCGAAAAGAATCGAATCGATCTGAATATAATTGAATCGAATCGCAAAGAATCGAATCGAATCGAAAATGATTGAATTGAATCGAATCGAATCAAAAAGTATCGAAACGAATCAAAATTGATCGAATTGAATTGAATCGATTCGAAAAAAATCGAAAAGAATCGAATCGATTTGAAAATAATTGAATCGAATCGAAAAGAATCGAATCGAATCGAAAATGATCGAATTGAATCGAATCAAATGACAAGAATCGAAAATAATCGAATCGATTTGAAAATAATTGAATCGAATCGACAAGAATCGAATTGAATAAAATCAAATCGAAAAGAATCGAAAATAATCGTATTGACTCGAATAGAATCGAAAATAATTGACATGAACCGAATCGAAAATAATCGAATCGAATCGAAAAAAGTCGAATTGAATCGAATGGAATGGAATGGAAAAGAATCGAATGGAATCGAAAATACTCTAATTGAATCGAATCAATTCGAAAAGAATCGAAAATAATCGAATCGATTTGAAAATAATCGAATCGAATCGAAAAGAATCGAATTGAATCGAAAAGAATCAAATCGAATCAAATCAAATCGAAGAGAATCGAAAATAATTGAATCGACTCGAAAAGAATCGAAAATAATTGAATTGACATGAACCGAATCGACAGTAATCGAATCACCTCGAAAAAACTCGAATTGAATCGAATGGAATGGAAATGAAAAGAATCAAATCGAATCGAAAATAATCGAATTGAATCAAATCGAATCGAAAAGAATGGAAAAGAGTCTAATCGATTTGAAAATAATCGAAGTGAATCGAATTGAATCGAAAGCAATCGAATTGAATCGAATCGAAAAGAATCGAAAATAATCGAATCGATTCGAAAAAAATCGAATCGAATCGAAAAGAATCTAATGGAATCGAAAAGAATCGAAAATAATCGAATCGACTCGAAAATAATCGAATTGAATCGAAAAGAACAAATCGAATCGAAAATTATTGAATTCGATCGAATCGAATCGAAAAGAATCGAAAAGAATCGAATCGATCTGAATATAATTGAATCGAATCGCAAAGAATCGAATTGAATCGAAAATGATTGAATTGAATCGAATCGAATCAAAAAGTATCGAAACGAATCAAAATTGATCGAATTGAATTGAATCGATTCGAAAAAAATCGAAAAGAATCGAATCGATTTGAAAATAATTGAATCGAATCGAAAAGAATCGAATCGAATCGAAAATGATCGAATTGATTAGAAAATAATCGATTTGAATCGAAAAGAACGAATCGAATCGAAAATGATCGAATTGCATCGAATTGAATCGAAAAGAATCAAAAATAATCGAATCGATTCGAAAACAATCGAAACGAATCGCAAAGAATCGAACCGAGACGATTTGAAAAGAATCGAAAATAATCGAATCGATTAGAAAATAATTGAATCAAATCAAAAAGCATCGAAACGACTCAAAATTGATCGAATTGAATTGAATCGATTCGAAAAGAATCGAAAAGAATCGAATCGAATTGAAAATAATTGAATCAAATTGAAAAGAATCGAATTGAATCGAAAATGATCAAATTGAATCGAATCGAATGAAAAAAATCGAGATTAATCGAATCGATTTGAAAATAATCGAATTGAAATGAAAAAAATGGAATTGAATCGAATGGAATGGAATTGAAAAGAATCGAATCAAAAATAATCGAATTGAATCAAATTGAATGGAAGTGAATTGAATCATATAGAAAATATTCGAACCGAATCGAAAAGATTCCAAAATATTCGAAATGAATGGAATCGAGTGAAAATAATCTAATCGAATCTAATCAAAAATGATAGAATTGAATCGAATCGAATCGAAAAGAATCGAAAATAATCGAATCGATTCGAAAACAACTGAATCAAATCGAAAAGAATCGAATCGAATCGATAATGATCGAGTTGAATTGAATCGAATCGAAAAGAATCGAAAATAATCAAATCAAATTGAATTGAAAGAAATCGAATCGAATTGAAAATAATCAAATTGAAAAGAATCAAAAATAACCGAATCGACTTGAATCAAATTGAAAATAATCGAATAGAAATAATCGAATTGTATCGAATGGAATCGAAGCGAATCAAAAAGAATCGAAAATAATTGATTCGAATCGAATCGAAAAGAACTGATTCTAATCGAATCGAAAAGAACAAAATCAAATTGAATCAAAAGAATAAAAAATAATCAAATCAACTCGAAAAGAATAAAAAATAATCTAATCGAATCTAATCAAAAATGATAGAATTGAATCGAATCGAATCGAAAAGAATCGAAAATAATCGAATCGAATCGAAAAAAGTCGAATTCAATCGAATGGAATGAAATTGAAAAGAATCGAATCGAATCGAAAATACACTAATTGAATCGAATCAAAGCGAAAAGAATCGAAAATAATCGAATCGATTTGAAATAATCGAATCAAAACGAAAAGAATTGAATTGAATCGAAAACAATCGAATTGAATCGAATCGAATCGAAAAGAATTGAAGAGAATCAAATTGTTTTGAAAAAAATCGAATCGAATCAAAAAGAATCTAATCGAATCGAAAGGAATCGAAAATATTCGAATCGATTCAAAAATAATCGAATTGAATCGAAAAGAATGAATCAAATCGAAAATGATCGAATTGGATCGAATCGAATCGAAAAGACTGAAAAATAATCGCATCGAATTGCAAAGAATCGAATCGAATCGAAAATGATTGAATTGAATTGAATCGAATCAAAAAGAATCGAAACGAATCAAAATTGATCGAATTGAATTGAATCGATTCGAAAAGAATCGAAAAGAATCAAATCGATTTGAAAATAATTGAATCGAATCAAAAAGAATCGAATCGAATCAAAAATGATCAAATTTAATCGAATCGAATGAAAAGAATCGAAAATAATCGAATCGATTTGAAAATGATCGAATCGAATCGAAAAGAATCGAATCGAATCGAAAGTGATCAAATTGAATCGAATCGAATGAAAAGAATCGAAAATATTCGAATCGATTTGAAAAGTTTCGAATCGAAAATAATCGAATTGAATCGAATTGAATGGAAGAGAATTGAATCGTATAGAAAACACTCGAACCGAATGGAAAAGAATACAAAATATTCGAAACGAATGGAATCGAAGCAAAAATAATCGAATCTAATCGAATCAAAAATGATCGAATTGAATCGAATCGAATCGAAAAGAATTGAAAACAATCGAATCGATTTGAAAACAACGGAATCGAATCGAAAAGAATCGAATCGATAATGATCAAATTGAAACGAATCGAATCGAAAAGTATCGATAATAATCAAATCGATTTGAAAATAATCGAATGGAATCGAAAAGAATCGAATTGAATCGAAAAATATCGAATTGATTCGAATCGAAAAGAATTGAAAATAATCGAATCGATTCGAAAAAAATCGAATCGAATCAAAAAGAATCTAATCGAATCGAAAATGATCAAATTGAATCGAATCGAATCGAAGAGATTAAAAAATAAACGAATCGATTCGAAAACAATCGAATCAAATCGCAAAGAATTGAATCGAATCAAAAATGATCGAATTGAATAGAATCCAATTGAAAAGAATGGACAATAATCAAATCGATTTGAAAATAATCGAATCGAATCGAAAAGAATCGGATTGAATCGAAAACAGTGAATCGACTCGAATCGAATGGAAAAGAATCAAAAATAATCGAATCGATTCGAAAAAATTTGAATCGAATCGAAAAGAAACTAATCGACTCAAAAAGAATCGAAAAGAATCGAATCGATTGGAAAATAATCGAATGGAATGGAAAAGAATCGAATCGATTGGAAAATAATCGAATGGAATCGAAAAGAATCGAATCGAATCGAAAATGATCGAATTGAATCGAATCGAAATGAAAAGAATCAAAAATAATCGAATCGATTCAAAAATAATCTAATCGAAACGAAAAGAATTGAAACGAATCGAAATTGATCGAATTGATTAGAATCGATTCGAAAAGAATCGAAAAGAATCGAAACGATTTGAAAATAATTGAATCGAAAAGAATCGAATCGAAAATGTTCGAATTGAATCGAATCAAATGAAAAGAATCGAAAATAATCGAATCGATTTTAAAATAATTGAATTGAATCGACAAGAATCGAATCGAATAAAATCAAATCGAAAAGAATCGAAAATAATCGAATCGACTCAAAAAGAATCGAAAATAATTGAATTGACATGAATCGAATCGAAAACAATCGAATCGAATCGAAAAAAGTCGAATTGAATCGAATGGAATGGAATTGTAAAGAATCGAATTGAATCGAAAATACTCTAATTGAATCGAATCGAAGCGAAAAGAATCGAAAATAATCGAATCGATTTGAAAGTAATCGAATCGAATCGAAAAGAATCGAATTCAATCGAAAAGAATCAAATCGAATCAAATCAAATCAAAGAGAATCGAAAAGAATTGAAAATAATTGAATTGACATGAAACGAATCGAAAATAATCGAATCGAAAAATGTCGAATTGAATTGAATGGAATGGAATTGAAAAGAAACAAATCGAATCGAAAATAATCGAATTGAATCGAATCGAATTGAAAAGAATGGAAAATAATCGAATCGATTTGAAAATAATCGAAGCGAATCGAAAACAATCGAATTGAATCGAAAACAATCGAATTGAATCGAATCGAAGCAAAAAGAATCGAAAATATT
>JAVLSZ010000315.1:40000-119520 GCA_032313775.1 Urocyon cinereoargenteus | reverse complement strand
GTACGGGTTAGGGTTAGGGTTAGGGTTAGGTTTAGGGTTAGGAAAGGTTTAGGTTTAGGGTTAGGGTACGGGTTAGATTTAGGGTTAGGGTTAGGGTTAGGGTACGGTTTAGGGTTAGGGTACGGGTTAGGGTTAGGGTACGGGTTAGGGTTAGTGTTAGGTTTCGGGTTCGGGTTAGGGTTAGGGTTTGGCTTAGGGTTACGTTTAGGGTTAGGGTTAGAGTTAGTGTTCGGGTTCAGTTTAGGGTTAGGGTGCGGGTTAGGTTTAGGGTTAGGGTTAGGGTTCGGTTTCGGTTTACGGTTAGCGTTCGTGTTAGGGTTAGGGTTCGGGTTAGGGTTAGGTTTAGTGTTCGGGTTAGGATTCGGGTTCGGGTTAGGGTTAGGGTTCGGGTTAGGGATAGGGTTAGGGTTCGGGTTCAGGTTAGTGTTAGGTTTAGGGTTAGGGTTAGGGTTCGGATTAGGGTTAGGGGTAGGGTTCGGGTTAGGGTTCGTGTTCGGGTTACTGTTAGGTTTAGGGTTAGGGTTAGGGTTCGGGTTAGGGTTAGGGTTAGTGTTAGGGTTAGGTTTGGTGTTAGGGTTAGGGTTAGGGTTAGGGTTAGTGTTAGGTTTCGGGTTCGGGTTAGGGTTAGGGTTTGGCTTAGGGTTACGTTTAGGGTTAAGGTTAGAGTTAGTGTTCGGGTTCAGGTTAGGGTTAGGGTGCGGGTTAGGTTTAGGGTTAGGGTTAGGGTTCGGTTTCGGGTTACGGTTAGGGTTCGTGTTAGGGTTAGGGTTCGGGTTAGGGTTAGTGTTAGGGTTAAGGTACGGGTTAGGGTTAGTGTTAGGGTTAGGGGTTAGGGTTTAGGGTTAGGGTTAGGGTTAGGCTTAGGGTACGGGTTAGGGTTAGTGTTAGGGTTAGGGTAGGGTTAGGGTACGGGTTATGTTTAGGGTTAGGGTTCGGGTTAGGGTACGGGTTAGGGTACGGGTTAGGTTTAGGGTTAGGGTTAGGGTTAGGTTAAGGGTACAGGTTAGGGTTAGGTTTAGGGTTATGTTTAGGGTACGGGTTAGGGTTAGGGTTAGGGTTAGGGTACGGGTTTGGGTTAGGGTTAGGGTTAGGGTTAGGGTACGGGTTAGGGTTAGGTTTAGGTTACGGGTTAGGGTTAGGGTTAGTGTTAGGGTACGGGTTAAGGTTAGGGTTAGGGTACGGGTTAGGGTTAGGGTACGGTTTAGGTTTAGGCTTAGGGTACGGGTTAGGTTTAGGGTACGGTTTAGGGTTAGGTTTAGGGTTAGGGTTAGGGTACGGTTTAGGGTTAGGGGTTAGGGTTAGGGTACGGGTTAGTGTTAGGGTACGGGTTAGGGTTAGGCTTAGGGTACGGTTTAGGGTTAGGGTACGGTTTAGGGTTAGGTTTAGGATACGGGTTAGGGTTAGGGTACGGTTTAGGGTTAGGTTTAGGGTAAGGGTTAGGGTACGGGTTAGGGTTAGGGTTCGGGTACGGGTTAGGGTTAGGGTTAGGATTAGGGTACGTGTTAGGTTTAGGGTACGTGTTAGGGTTAGGGTTAGGATTAGGGTTAGGGTACGTTTTAGGGTTAGGGTTAGGGTACGGTTTAGGGTAAGGGTACGGGTTAGAGTACGGGTTAGGGTACGGGTTAGGGTTAGGGTTAGGGTACGTGTTAGGGTTAGGGTACGGGTTAGGGTTAGGGTTAGGGTACAGGTTAGGGTTAGGGTTAGGGTTAGGGTTAGGATTAGGGTACGGGTTAGAGTACGGGTTAGGGTTAGGGTTAGGGTACGGGTTAGGGTTGGGTTAGGATTAGGGTACGTGTTATGGTTAGGGTACGGGTTTGGGTTAGGGTTAGGGTACGGGTTAGGTTTAGGGTACGGTTTAGGGTTAGGTTTAGGGTAAGGGTTAGGGTACGGGTTAGGGTTAGGGTTCGGGTACGGGTTAGGGTTAGGGTTAGGATTAGGGTACGTGTTAGGTTTAGGGTACGGGTTAGGGTTAGGGTTAGGGTACGGGTTAGGTTTAGGGTACGGTTTAGGGTTAGGTTTAGGGTAGGGTTAGGGTACGGGTTAGGGTTAGGGTACGGATTAGGGTTAGAGTTAGGGTTAGGGTGAGGGTTAGGGTTAGGGTACGGGTTAGATTTAGGGTTAGGTTTAGGGTTAGGGTTACGGGTTAGTGGTTAGGGTTAGGGTACGGGTTAGGGTACGGTTTAGGGTTAGGGTACGGGTTAATTTTAGGGTTAGGGTTATGGTTAGGTTTAGGGTACGGGATAGGGTTAGGGTTAGGGTACGTGTTAGGGTTAGGGTCCGGGTTAGGGTACGGGTTAGGGTACGGTTTAGGGTTAGGGTTAGGGTTAGGAAAGGGTAGGTTAAGGGTAAGGGTTAGGGTACGGGTTAGGGTTATGGTTAGGGTGCGGTTTAGGGTTCGGGTTAGGGTTAGGGTTAGGGATAGGGTTAGGGTTAGGGTTAGGGTTAGGGTACGGGTTAGGGTTAGGGTTAGGGTACGTGTTAGGGTTAGGGTTAGGGTTAGGGTTAGGTTTAGAGGTTAGAGTTAGGGTTAGGGTTAGGATTAGGGTACGGGTTAGGGTACGGGTTAGGGTTAGGGTTAGGGTTATGGTACGGGTTAGGGTTAGGGTTAGAGTACGTGTTAGGGTTAGGGTCCGGGTTAGGGTACGGGTTAGGGTACAGGTTAGGGTTAGGGTTAGGGTTAGGAAAGGGTTAGGGTAAGGGTTAGGGTACGGGTTAGGGTTAGGGTTAGGGTGCGGTTTAGGGGTTCGGATTAGGGTTAGGGTTAGGGATAGGGTTAGGGTTAGGGTTAGGTTACGGGTTAGGGTTAGGGTTAGGGTTAGAGTTAGGGTACGGGGTAGGGTTAGGGTTAGGGTACGGGTTAGGTTTAGGGTACGGGTTAGGGTTAGGTTTAGGGTACGTGTTAGGGTTAGGGTTAGGGTACGTGTTAGGGTTAGGGTTAGGGTTAGGGTTAGGTTTAGAGGTTAGGGTTAGGGTTAGGGTTAGGATTAGGGTACGGTTTAGGGTATGGGTTAGGGTTAGGGTTAGGGTTAGGGTAGGGGTTAGAGTTAGGGTTAGTGTTAGGGTACGGTTTAGGGTTAGGGTACGGGTTAGGTTAGGGTTAGGATACGGGTTAGGGTTAGGGTACGGTTTAGGGTTAGGTTTAGGGTTAGGGTTAGGGTACGGGTTAGGGTTAGGGTTAGGGTACGGGTTAGGGTTAGAATTAGGGTTAGGGTTAGGGTTAGGGTACGGGTTAGATTTAGGGTTAGGTTTAGGGTTAGGGTTAGGGGTTAGGGGTTAGGGTTAGGGTTAGGGTTATGGTACGTGTTAGGGTACGGGTTAGGGTTAGGGTACGGGTTAATTTTAGGGTTAGGGTTAGGGTTAGGTTTAGGGTACGGGTTAGGTTTACGGTTAGGGTTATGTTTAGGGTTAGGAAAGGTTTAGGTTTAGGGTTAGGATACGGGTTAGATTTAGGGTACGGGTTAGGGTTAGGGTACGTGTTAGGGTACGGGTTAGGGTTAGGGTACGGGAACGGGTTAGGGTTAGGGTTAGGGTTAGGGTACGGGTTAGGGTTAGTGTTAGGGTTAGGGTACGGGTTAGGGTTAGGGTTAGGGTTTAGGGTTAGGGTACGGGTTAGGGTTAGGGTTAGGGTTAGGGTACGGGTTAGTGTACGGGTTAGGGTTAGGGTTAGTTTTAGGGTTAAGGTACGGGATAGGGTTAGTGTTAGGGTTAGGGGTTAGGGGTTAGGGTTAGGGTTAGGGTTAGGCTTAGGTTATGGATTAGGGTTAGTGTTAGGGTTAGGGTAGGGTTAGGGTACGGGTTATGTTTAGGGTTAGGGTTCGGGTTAGGGTACGGGTTAGGGTACGTGTTAGGTTTAGGGTTAGGGTTAGGGTTAGGTTTAGGGTTAGGGTACGGGTTAGGGTTAGGGTACGGGTTAGGGTTAGGGTACGGGTTAGGGTATGGGTTAGGGTTAGGGTACGGGTTAGGTTACGGGTTAGGGTTAGGGTTAGGGTTAGTGTTAGGGTACGGTTTAGGGTTAGGGTACGGGTTAGGTTACGGGTTAGGGTTAGGGTTAGGGTTAGGGTACTGGTTAGGGTTAGGGTACGGGTTAGGGTTAGGGTGATGGTACGGGTTAGGGTTAGGGTTAGGGTACTGGTTAGGGTTAGGGTTAGGGTACGGGTTAGTGTTAGGGTTAGGGTTAGGATTAGGGTTAAGGGTTAGGGTTAGGGTTAGGGTTAGTGTTAGGGTTAGGGTTAGGTTTAGGGTACTGGTTAGGGTTAGGATTAGGTTTATGGTACGGGTTAAGTTTAGTGTTAGGTGTTAGTGTTAGGGTACGGGTTAGGTTTAGGGTAAGGGTTAGGGTACGGGTTAGGGTTAGGTTTAGGGTTAGGGTACGGTTTAGGGTTAGGGTTAGGTGTTTGGGTTAGGGTACGGTTTATGGTTAGGGTTAGGTTTAGTGTTAGGGTTAATGTACGGGTTAGGGTTAGGGTTAGGATTAGGGTTAGTGTTAGGGGTTACGGGTTAGACTTAGGTTTAGGGTGAGGGTACGGGTTAGGTTAGGCTTAGGGTTAGGTTTAGGGTTAGTGTACGGGTTAGGTTTAGGGTTAGGGTTAGGGTACGGGTTAGGGTTAGGGTTACGGTTAGGGTTAGTGTTAGGGTACGGGTTAGGGTTAGGGTTAGGTTTAGGGTTAGGGTTAGGGTTTAGGGGTTAGGGTTATGGTTAAGGTTAGGGTTAGGGTTAGGGGTTAGAGGTTAGGGTTAGGGTTAGGTTTACGGTTAGGGTTAGGGTACGGGTTAGGTTTAGGGTTAGGGTTAGTGTTAGGGTTAAGGTACGGGTTAGGGTTAGTGTTAGGGTTAGGGTACGGGTTAGGGTTAGGGTTAGGATTAGGGTTACGGTGTGGTTTAGGGTTCGGGTTAGGGTTAGGGTTAGGGTTAGTGTTAGGGTACGGGTTAGGGTTAGGGTTAAGGTTAGGGTTAGGTTACGGGTTAGGGTTAGGGTTAGGGTTAGGGTAGGGTTAGGGTACGGGGTAGGGTTAGGGTTAGGGTACAGGTTAGGGTTAGAGTACGGGTTAGGGTTTGGGTTAGGGTACTGGTTAGGGTTAGGGTTAGGGTACGTGTTAGGGTTAGGGTTAGGGTACGTGTTAGGGTTAGGGTTAGAGGTTAGGTTTAGGGTTAGGGTTAGGGTTAGGATTAGGGTACGGGTTAGGGTACGGGTTAGGGTACGGGTTAGGGTTAGGTTACGGGTTAGGGTTAGGGTTAGGGTTAGGGAACGGGTTAGGGTTAGGGTACGGGTTAGGGTTAGGGTTAGGGTACGGGTTAGTGTTAGGGTACTGTTTTGGGTTAGGTTTAGGGTTAGAGTTAGGGTATGGGTTAGGGATAGGGTTATGGTACGGGTTAAGGTACGGGTTAGGGTTAGGGTTAGGGTTAGGGTACGGGTTAGATTTAGGGTTAGGTTTAGGGTTAGGGTTAGGGGTTAAGGGTTAGGGTTAGGGTTAGGGTTAGGGTACGGGTTAGGGTACGGTTCAGGGTTAGGGTATGGGTTAATTTTAGGGTTAGGGTTAGGGTTAGGTTTAGGGTACGTGTTAGGGTTAGGGTTAGGGTACGTGTTAGGGTTAGGGTCCGGGTTAGTGTACGGGTTAGGGTTAGGGTTAGGGTGCGGTTTAGGGTTCGGGTTAGGGTTACGGTTAGGTTTAGGGTTAGGGTTAGTGTACGGGTTAGGGTTAGGGTTAGGGTTAGGGTTAGGTTACGGGTTAGGGTTAGGGTTAGGGTTAGGGTTAGGGTTAGGGTTAGGGTACGGGGTAGGGTTAGGGTTAGGGTACGGGTCAGGGTTAGGGTACGGGTTAGGTTTAGGGTTAGGGTACGGGTTAGGGTTAGTTTTAGGGTACGTGTTAGGGTTAGGGTTAGGGTTAGGGTTACGGTTAGGGTTAGAGGTTAGGGTTAGGTTTAGGGTTAGGGTTAGGATTAGGGTACAGGTTATGGTACGGGTTAGGTTTCGGGTTAGGGTTAGGGTACGGGTTAGGTTTAGGGATAGTGTTAGGGTACGGGTTAGGGTTAGGGTACGAGTTAGGGTTAGGGTTAGGGTACTGGTGAGGGTTAGGGTACGGTTTAGGGTTAGGTTTAGGGTTAGGGTTAGGGTACGGGTTAGGGTTAGGGTTAGGGTACGGGTTAGGGTTAGGATTAGGGTTAGGGTTAGGTTTAGGGTTAGGGTACGGGTTAGATTTAGGGTTAGGTTTAGGGTTAGGGTTAGGGGTTAGGGGTTAGGTTTCGGGTTAGGGTTATGGTACGTGTTAGGGTACGGGTTAGGGTTAGGGTACGGGTTAATTTTAGGGTTAGGGTTAGGGTTAGTTTTAGGGTACGGGTTAGGGTTAGGGTTAGGTTTAAGGTTAGGAAAGGGTTAGGGTTAGGGTTAGGGTACGGGTTAGGGTTAGGATTAGGGTACGGGTTAGGGTTAGGGTACGGGTTAAGGTTAGGGTACGGGTTAGGGTTAGGGTACGGGTTAGGGTTAGTGTTAGGGTTAGGGTACGGGTTAGGTTTAGTGTTAGGGTTTAGGGTTAGGGTGCGCGTTAGGGTTAGGGTTAGGGTTAGGGTACGGGTTAGGTTTAGGGTTAGTGTTAGGGTTAAGGTACGGGTTAGGGTTAGGGTTAGGGTTAGGGGTTAGGGGTTAGGGTTAGGGTTAGGGTTAGGGTTAGGGTACGGGTTAGGGTTAGTGTTAGTGTTAGGGTTGGGGTAGGGTTAGGGTACGGGTTATGTTTAGGGTTAGGGTTAGGTTTAGAGTACGGGTTAGGGTACGGGTTAGGTTTAGGGTTAGGGTTAGGGTTAGGTTAAGGGTACGGGTTAGGGTTAGGTTTAGGGTTATGTTTAGGGTACGGGTTAGGGTTAGGGTTAGGGTTAGGGTACGGGTTAGGGTTAGGGTTAGGGTACGGGTTAGGGTTAGGGTTACGCTTAGGGTTAGGGTTAGGGTACGGGTTAGGGTTAAGGTTAGGTTTAGGATTAGGGTACGGGTTAGGGTTAGGGTTAGTGTTAGTGTTAGGGTTAATGTACGGGTTAGGGTTAGGGTTAGGGTACTGGTTAGGGTTAGGGTTAGGGTTAGGTTACGTGTTAGGTTTAGGGTTAGGGTTAGGGTTAGGTTTAGAGGTTAGGGTTAGGGTTAGGTTTAGGATTAGGGTATGGGTTAGGGTACGGGTTAGGGTTAGGGTTAGGGTTAGGGAACGGGTTAGGTTTAGGGTTAGGGTTAGGGTACGGGTTAGGGTTAGGGTACGGGTTAGGGTTAGGGTTAGGGTTAGGGTACGTGTTAGGGTTAGGGTACGGTTTTGGGTTAGGTTTAGGATTAGGGTTAGGGTACGGGGTAGGGTTAGGGTACGGGTTAGGGTTGTTAGGGTTAGGGTTAGGGTTAGGGTTAGGGTTAGGGTATGGGTTAGATTTAGTGTTAGGTTTAGGGTTAGGGTTAGGGGTTAGGGGTTAGGGTGAGGGTTAGGGTTAGTGTACGGTTTAGGATACGGGTTAGTTTTAGGGTACGTTTAATTTTAGGGTTAGGGTTAGGGTTAGATTTAGGGTACGGCTTATGGTAAGGGTTAGGGTTAGGGTACGGGTTAGGGTTTGCATCCGGGTTAGGGTACGGGTTAGGGTACGGGTTAGTGTTAGGGTTAGGGTTAGGAAAGGGTTAGGGTTAGGGTTAGGGTACAGGTTAGTGTTAGGGTACGGGTTAGGTTTAGGGTACGGGTTAGGGTCCTGGTTAGGGTTAGGGTACGGGTACGGGTTAGGGTTAGGGTTAGTGTTAGGGTACGGGTTAGGGTTAGTGTTAGGGTTAGGGTACGGGTTAGGGTTAGGGTTAGGGGTTAGGTTTAGGGTACGGGTACGGGTTAGGGTTAGGGTTAGGGTTAGGGTACGGGTTAGGGTTAGGATTAGGGTTAGTGTTAGTGTTAAGGTAAGGGTTAGGTTTAGGGTTAGGGTTAGGGGTTAGGGGTTAGGGTTAGGGTTAGGGTTAGGGTTACGGTACGGGTTAGTTTTAGGGTTAGGTTTAGGGTTAGGGTACGGGTTGGGGTACGGGTTAGGGTTAGGGTTAGGATTCGGGTTAGGTTAAGGTTACGGGTTAGGTTTAGGGTTAGGGTTAGGGTTAGGGTACGGGTTAGGGTTAGGGTTATGGTTGGGGTTAGGGTACGGGTTTGGTTTAGGGTTAGGGTTAGGTTTAGGTTTAGGGTACGGGTTAGGGTTACGGTTAGGGTTCGTGTTAGGATTAGGGTTACGGTTAGGGTTAGGATATGGTTTAGGGTTAGGGTTAGGGTTAGGGTTAGGGATTAGGGGTTAGGGTTTGCGTTAAGGTTAGTGTTAGGGTTAGGTTTAGGGTACGGGTTAGGGTTAGGGTTAGGGTACGGGTTAGGGTGAGGGTACGGGTTAGGGTAAGATTTAGGGTACGGGTTAGGGTTAGTGTTAGGGTTAGGGTTAGGGTTAGGTTATGGGTTAGGGTACGGGTTAGGCTTAGGGTTAGGGTACGGGTTAGGGTTAGGGTTAGGGTACGTGTTAGGGTTAGGGTTATGGTACGTGTTAGGGTTAGGGTTAGAGGTTAGGGTTAGGGTTAGTGTTAGGGTTAGGGTTAGGATTAGGGTACGGGTTACGGTTAGGGTTAGGGTTAGTGTTAGGGTAAAGGAACGGGTTAGGGTTTTAGTTAGGGTTAGGGTTAGGGGTTAGGGTTAGAGTTAGGGTTAGGATTAGGGTTAGGGTACGGGTTAGAGTTAGTGTTAGTGTTAGGGTTAGGTTTAGGGTACGGGTTAGGGTTAGGGTTAGGGTTAGGGTACGGGTTAGGGTTAGGGTACGGGTTAGGGTATGGGTTAGGGTATGGGTTAGGGTTAGGGTTCGGGTTAGGTTTAGGGTTAGGGTACGGGTTAGGGTTAGGGTACGGGTTAGGGTTAGGGTACGGGTTAGGGTATGGGTTAGGGTTAGGGTACGGGTTAGGGTTAGGGTACGGGTTAGGGTTAGGGTACGGGTTAGGGTTAGGGTTATGGTACGGTATAGGCTTAGGGTTAGGGTACTGGTTAGGGTTAGGGTTAGGGTTAGGGTACGGGTTAGTGTTAGGGTTAGGGTTAGGATTAGGGTTAGGGTTTAGGGGTTAGGGTTAGGGTTAGGGTTAGTGTTAGGGTTAGGGTACAGGTTAGGGTACGGGTTAAGGTTAGGGTACGGGTTAGTGTTAGGGTTAGTGTTAGGGTTAGGGTTAGGGTTAAGGTACGGGTTAGGGTTAGGTTTGGGGTTAGGGTATGGGTTAGGGTTAGGTTTCGGGTTAGGGTACGGGTTAGGGTTAGGGTTAGGGTTAGGGTACGGGTTAGGGTTAGGGTTAGGGTTAGGGTACGGGTTAGGGTTAGGGTATGGGTTAGGGTTAGTGTTAGGGTACGTGTTAGGGTTAGGGTACGGTTTAGGGTTAGGTTTAGGGTTAGGGTTAGAGTACGGGTTAGGGTGAGGGTTAGGGTACGGGTTAGGGTTGTTAGGGTTAGGGTTAGGGTTAGGGCTAGTGTTAGGGTACGGGTTAGATTTAGGGTTAGGTTTAGGGTTAGGGTTAGGGGTTAGGGGTTAGGGTGAGGGTTAGGGTTAGTGTACGGGTTAGGGTACGGGTTAGTTTTAGGGTACGGGTTAATTTTAGGGTTAGGGTTAGGGTTAGGTTTAGGGAACGGGTTAGGGTAAGGGTTAGGGTTAGGGTACGGGTTAGGGTTAGCGTCCGGGTTAGGGTACGGGTTAGGGTACGGGTTAGGGTACGGGTTAGGGTTAGAATTACGGTTAGGGTTAGGGTTAGGGTACGGGTTAGATTTAGGGTTAGGTTTAGGGTTAGGGTTAGGGGTTAGGGGTTTGGGTTAGGGTTAGCGTAATGGTACGTGTTAGGGTATGGGTTAGGGTTAGGGTACGGGTTAATTTTAGGGTTAGGGTTAGGGTTAGGTTTAGGGTACGGGTTAGGGTTAGGGTTAGGTTTAGGGTTAGGAAAGGGTTAGGGTTAGGGTTAGGGTACGTGTTAGGGTTAGGGTTAGGTTACGGCTTAGGGTTAGGGTACGGGTTAGGGTTAGGGTACGGGTTAAGGTACGGGTTAGGGTTAGGGTACGGGAACGGGTTAGGGTTAGGATTAGGGTTAGGGCACGGGTTAGGGTTAGTGTTAGGGTTAGGGTACGGGTTAGGGTTAGGGTTAGGGTTTAGGGTTAGGGTACGCGTTAGGGTTAGGGTACGGGTTAGGGTACGGGTTAGGGTACGGGTTAGGGTACGGGTTAGTGTTAGGGTTAAGGTACGTGTTAGGGTTAGTGTTAGGGTAGGGGTTAGGGGTTAGGGTTAGGGTTAGGGTTAGGCTTTGGGTATGGGTTAGGGTTAGTGTTAGGGTTAGGGTAGGGTTAGGGTACGGGTTATGTTTAGGGTTAGGGTTAGGGTTAGGGTACGGGTTAGGGTACGGGTTAGGTTTAGGGTTAGGGTTAGGGTTAGGTTAAGCGTACGGGTTAGGGTTAGGTTTAGGGTTATGTTTAGGGTACGGGTTAGGGTTAGGGTTAGGGTACGGTTTTGGGTTAGGTTTAGGGTTAGGGTTAGGGTACGGGTTAGGGTTAGGTTTAGGGTACGGGTTAGGGGTTAGGGTTGTGTTAGGGTACGGGTTAGGGTTAGGGTTAGGGTTAGGTTACGGGTTAGGGTTAGGGTACGGTTTAGGGTTAGGCTTAGGGTACGGGTTAGGGTTAGGGTACGGTTTAGGGTTAGGTTTAGGGTAATGGGTTAGGGTACGGTTTAGGTTTAGGGTTAGGGTTAGGGTACGGGTTAGGGTTAGGGTACGGGTTAGGGTTAGGCTTAGGGTACGGGTTAGGGTTAGGGTACGGTTTAGGGTTAGGTTTAGGGTTAGGGTTAGGGTTCGGTTGAGGGTTAGGGTTAGGGTTAGGGTTAGGGTTAGGGTTAGGAAAGGGTTAGGGTTAGGGTTTGGGTACGGGTTAGGGTTAGGGTTAGGGTTAGGGTTAGGTTACGGGTTAGGGTTAGGGTACGGGTTAGGGTTAGTGTTAGGGTTAGGGTACGGGTTAGGGTTAGGGTTAGGGGTTAGGGTTAGGGTACGGTTTATGGTAAGGGTTAGGGTTAGGGTTAGGGTTAGGGTACGGGTTACGGTTAGGGTTAGGGTTAGTGTTAGGGTAAACGTACGGGTTAGGGTTTTGGTTAGGGTTAGGGTTAGGGGTTAGGGTTAGAGTTAGTGTTAGGGTTAGGGTTAGGGTACGGGTTAGAGTTAGTGTTAGGGTTAGGGTTAGGGTTAGGGTTAGGGTTAGGGTACGGGTTAGGGTTAGGTTTAGGGTTAGGGTACGGGTTAGGGTTAGGGTATGGGTTAGGGTATGGGTTAGGGTATGGGTTAGGGTTAGGGTTAGGGTTAGGTTTAGGGTTAGGGTACGGGTTAGGGTTAGGGTACGGGTTAGGGTTAGGGTACGGGTTAGGGTATGGGTTAGGGTTAGGGTACGGGTTAGGGTTAGGGTAATGGTTAGGGTTAGGGTTAGTGTTAGGGTACGGGTTAGGGTTAGGGTTAGGGTTAGTGTTAGGGTACGGGTTAGAGTTAGTGTTAGGGTTAGGGTACGGGTTAGGGTTAGGGTTAGGGGTTAGGTTTAGGGTACGGGTTAGGGTTAGGGTTAGGGTTAGGGTTAGGGTACGGGTTAGGGTTAGGATTAGGGTTAGTGTTAGTGTTAAGGTAAGGATTAGGTTTAGGGTTAGGGTTAGGGGTTAGGGGTTAGGGTTAGGGTTAGGGTTACGGTACGGGTTAGTTTTAGGGTTAGGTTTAGGGTTAGGGTACGGGTTGGGGTACGGGTTAGGTTTAGGGTTAGGGTTCGGGTTAGGTTAAGGTTACGGGTTAGGGTTAGGGTTAGGGTTAGGGTTAGGGTACGGGTTAGGGTTAGGGTTAGGGTTGGGGTTAGGGTACGGGTTTGGTTTAGGGTTAGGGTTAGGTTTAGTTTTAGGGTACGGGTTAGGGTTACGGTTAGGGTTCGGGTTAGGATTAGGGTTACGGTTAGGGTTAGGATATGGGTTAGGGTTAGGGTTAGGGTTAGGGTTAGGTATTAGGGGTTAGGGTTTGGGTTAAGGTTAGTGTTAGGGTTAGGTTTAGGGTACGGGTTAGGGTTAGGGTTAGGGTACGGGTTAGGGTTAGGGTACGGGTTAGGGTAAGATTTAGGGTACGGGTTAGGGTTAGTGTTAGGGTTAGGGTTAGGGTAGGTTACGGGTTAGGTTTAGGGTTAGGGTCAGGGTTAGGGTATGGGTTAGGGTACGGGTTAGGTTTAGGGTTAGGGTACGGGTTAGGGTTAGGGTTAGGGTACGTGTTAGGGTTAGGGTTAGGGTACGTGTTAGGTTTAGGGTTAGAGGTTAGGGTTAGGGTTAGGGTTAGGGTTAGGGTTAGGGTTAGGATTAGGGTACGGGTTACGGTTAGGGTTAGGGTTAGTGTTAGGGTAAAGGAACGGGTTAGGGTTTTGGTTAGGGTTAGGGTTAGGGGTTAGGGTTAGAGTTAGGGTTAGGGTTAGGGTTAGGGTACGGGTTAGAGTTAGTGTTAGGGTTAGGGTTAGGGTTAGGGTACGGGTTAGGGTTAGGGTTAGGGTTAGGGTACGGGTTAGGGTTAGGTTACGGGTTAGGGTATGGGTTAGGGTATGGGTTAGGTTTAGGGTTAGGGTTAGGGTTAGGTTTAGGGTTAGGGTACGGGTTAGGGTTAGGGTACGGGTTAGGGTTAGGGTACGGGTTAGGGTATGGGTTAGGGTTAGGGTACGGGTTAGGGTTAGGGTAATGGTTAGGGTTAGGGTTAGTGTTAGGGTACGGGATAGGGTTAGGGTACGGGTTAGGTTACGGGTTAGGGTTAGGGTTAGGGTTAGGGTACTGGTTAGGGTTAGGGTACGGGTTAGGGTTAGGGTATTGGTACGGGTTAGGCTTAGGGTTAGGGTACTGGTTAGGGTTAGGGTTAGGGTTAGGGCACGGGTTAGTGTTAGGGTTATGGTTAGGATTAGGGTTAGGGTTTAGGGGTTAGGGTTAGGGTTAGGGTTAGTGTTAGGGTTAGGCTACGGGTTAGGGTACGGGTTAAGGTTAGGGTACGGGTTAGTGTTAGGGTTAGGGTTAGGGTTAGTGTTAAGGTACGGTTTAGGGTTAGGGTTGGGGTTAGGGTATGGGTTAGGGTTAGGGTACGGGTTAGGGTACGGGTTAGGGTTAGGGTTAGGGTTAGGGTACGGGTTAAGGTTAGGGTTAGGGTTAGGGTACGGGTTAGGGTTAGGGTATGGGTTAGGGTTAGTGTTAGGGTACTTGTTAGGGTTTGGGTACGGGTTAGGGTTATGGTACGGGTTAGGGTATGGTTTAGGGTATGGGTTAGGGTTAGGGTTAGGGTTAGGGTTAGGTTTAGGGTTAGGGTTAGGGTTAGGGTTAGGGTACGGGTTAGGGTTAGGGTACGGGTTAGGGTATGGGTTAGGGTTAGGGTACGGGTTAGGGTTAGGGTAATGGTTAGGGTTAGGGTTAGTGTTAGGGTACGGGTTAGGGTTAGGGTTAGGGTTAGTGTTAGGGTACGGGTTAGTGTTAGTGTTAGGGTTAGGGTACGGGTTAGGGTTAGGGTTAGGGGTTAGGTTTACGGTACGGGTTAGGGTTAGGGTTAGGGTTAGGGTTAGGGTACGGGTTAGGGTTAGGGTATGGGTTAGGGTTAGTGTTAGGGTACGTGTTAGGGTTAGGGTACGGTTTAGGGTTAGGTTTAGGTTTAGGGTTAGGGTACGGGTTAGGGTGAGGGTTAGGGTACGGTTTAGGGTTGTTAGGGTTAGGGTTAGGGTTAGGGTTAGGGTTTGGGTACGGGTTAGATTTAGGGTTAGGTTTAGGGTTAGGGTTAGGGGTTAGGGGTTAGGGTGAGGGTTAGGGTTAGTGTACGGGTTAGTGTACGGGTTAGTTTTAGGGTACGGGTTAATTTTAGGGTTAGGGTTAGGGTTAGGTTTAGGGTACGGGTTAGGGTAAGGGTTAGGGTTAGGGTACGGGTTAGGGTTAGCGTCCGGGTTAGGGTACGGGTTAGGGTACGGGTTAGGGTACGGGTTAGGGTTAGAATTACGGTTAGGGTTAGGGTTAGGGTACGGGTTAGATTTAGGATTAGGTTTAGGGTTAGGGTTAGGGGTTAGGGGTTTGGATTAGGGTTAGGGTTATGGTACGTGTTAGGGTATGGGTTAGGGTTGGGTTACGGGTTAATTTTAGGGTTAGGGTTAGGGTTAGGTTTAGGGTACGGGTTAGGGTAGGGTTAGGGTTAGGTTTAGGTTTAGGAAAGGGTTAGGGTTAGGGTTAGGGTACGTGTTAGGGTTAGGGTTAGGGTACGGCTTAGGGTTAGGGTACGGGTTAGGGTTAGGGTACGGGTTAAGGTACGGGTTAGGGTTAGGGTACGGGAACGGGTTAGGGTTAGGGTTAGTGTTAGGGTACGGGTTAGGGATAGTGTTAGGGTTAGGGTACGGGTTAGGGTACGGGTTAGGGTTTAGGGTTAGGGTACGGGTTAGGGTTAGGGTACGGGTTAGGGTACGGGTTAGGGTACGGGTTAGGGTACGGGTTAGTGTTAGGGTTAAGGTACGTGTTAGGGTTAGTGTTAGGGTAGGGGTTAGGGTTTAGGGTTAGGGTAAGGGTTAGGCTTAGGGTACGGGTTAAGGTTAGTGTTAGGGTTAGGGTAGGGTTAGGGTACGGGTTAGGTTTAGGGTTAGGGTTAGGGTTAGGGTACGGGTTAGGGTACGGTTTAGGTTTAGGGTTAGGGTTAGGGTTAGGTTAAGGGTACGTGTTAGGGTTAGGTTTAGGTTATATTTAGGGTACGGGTTAGGGTTAGGGTTAGGGTACGGGTTTGGGTTAAGGTTAGGGTTAGGGTTAGGGTACGGGTTAGGGTTAGGTTTAGGGTACGGGTTAGGGTTAGGGTTGTGTTAGGGTACGGGTTAGGGTTAGGGTTAGGGTTAGGTTACGGTTTAGGGTACGGTTTAGGGTTAGGCTTAGGGTACGGGTTAGGGTTAGGGTACGGTTTAGGGTTAGGTTTAGGGTAATGGGTTAGGGTACGGTTTAGGGTTAGGGTTAGGGTTAGGGTACGGGTTAGGGTTAGGGTACGGGTTAGGGTTAGGCTTAGGGTACGGGTTAGGGTTAGGGTACGGTTTAGGGTTAGGTTTAGGGTTAGGGTTAGGGTTCGGTTTAGGGTTAGGGTTAGGGTTAGGGTTAGGGTTAGGGTTAGGGTTAGGGTTAGGAAAGGGTTAGGGTTAGGGTTTGGGTACGGGTTAGGGTTAGGGTTAGGGTTATGGTTAGGTTACGGGTTAGGGTTAGGGTACGGGTTAGGGATAGTGTTAGGGTTAGGGTACGGGTTAGGGTTAGGATTAGGGGTTAGGGTTAGGGTACGGTTTATGGTAAGGGTTAGGGTTAGGGTTAGGGTTAGGGTACGGGTTACGGTTAGGGTTAGGGTTAGTGTTAGGGTAAAGGTACGGGTTAGGGTTTTGGTTAGGGTTAGGGTTAGGGGTTAGGGTTAGAGCTAGGGTTAGGGTTAAGGTTAGGGTACGGGTTAGAGTTAGTGTTAGTGTTAGGTTTAGGGTTAGGGTTAGGGTACGGGTTAGGGTTAGGTTTAGGGTTAGGGTACGGGTTAGGGTTAGGGTACGGGTTAGGGTATGGGTTAGGGTATGGGTTAGGGTTAGGGTTAGGGTTAGGTTTAGGGTTAGGGTACGGGTTAGGGTTAGGGTACGGGTTAGGGTATGGGTTAGGGTTAGGGTACGGGTTAGGGTTAGGGTAATGGTTAGGGTTAGGGTTAGTGTTAGGGTACGGGTTAGGGTTAGGGTTAGGGTTAGTGTTAGGGTACGGGTTAGTGTTAGTGTTAGGGTTAGGGTACGGGTTAGGGTTAGGGTTAGGGGTTAGGTTTACGGTACGGGTTAGGGTTAGGGTTAGGGTTAGGTTACGGGTTAGGGTTAGGATTAGGGTTAATGTTAGTGTTAAGGTAAGGGTTAGGTTTAGGGTTAGGGTTAGGGGTTAGGGGTTAGGGTTAGGGTTAGGGTTAGGGTTACGTTACGGGTTAGTTTTAAGGTTAGGTTTAGGGTTAGGGTACGGGTTGGGGTACGGGTTAGGGTTAGGGTTAGGGTTCGGGTTAGGTTAAGGTTACGGGTTAGGGTTAGGGTTAGGGTTAGGGTTAGGGTACGGGTTAGGGTTAGGGTTAGGGTTGGGGTTAGGGTACGGGTTTGGTTTAGGGTTAGGGTTAGGTTTAGGTTTAGGGTACGGGTTAGGGTTACGGTTAGGGTACGGGTTAGGATTAGGGTTACGGTTAGGGTTAGGATATGGGTTAGGGTTAGGGTTATGGTTAGGTTTAGGGATTAGGGGTTAGGGTTTGGGTTAAGGTTAGTGTTAGGGTTAGGTTTAGGGTACGGGTTAGGGTTAGGGTTAGGGTACGGATTAGGGTTAGGGTACGGGTTTGGGTAAGGGTTAGGGTACGGGTTAGGGTTAGTGTTAGGGTTAGGGTTAGGGTTAGGTTAC
Source organism: Urocyon cinereoargenteus (assembly GCA_032313775.1). Classification (NCBI taxonomy): domain Eukaryota; kingdom Metazoa; phylum Chordata; class Mammalia; order Carnivora; family Canidae; genus Urocyon; species Urocyon cinereoargenteus. The sequence continues at coordinate 103,095 of JAVLSZ010000315.1, read as the reverse complement.
GGGTTAGGTTTAGGGTTAGGGTCAGGGTTAGGATATGGGTTATGGTACGGGTTAGGTTTAGGGTTAGGGTACGGTTTAGGGTTAGGGTTAGGGTACGTGTTAGGGTTAGGGTTAGGGTTCGTGTTAGGGTTAGGGTTAGAGGTTAGGGTTAGTGTTAGGGTTAGGGTTAGGGTTAGGATTAGGGTACGGGTTACGGTTAGGTTTAGGGTTAGTGTTAGGGTAAAGGAACGGGTTAGGCTTTTGGTTAGGGTTAGGGTTAGGGGTTAGGGTTATAGTTAGGGTTAGGGTTAGGGTTAGGGTACGGGTTAGAGTTAGTGTTAGGGTTAGGGTTAGGGTTAGGGTACGGGTTAGGTTTAGGGTTAGTGTTAGTGTACGGGTTAGGGTTATGGTACGGGTTAGGGTATGGTTTAGGGTATGGGTTAGGGTTAGGGTTAGGGTTAGGGTTAGGTTTAGGGTTAGGGTACGGGTTAGGGTTAGGGTACGGGTTAGGGTTAGGGTACGGGTTAGGTTACGGGTTAGGGTTAGGGTTAGGGTTAGGGTTCTGGTTAGGGTTAGGGTACGGGTTAGGTTTAGGGTGATGGTACGGGTTAGGGTTAGGGTTAGGGTACTGGTTAGGGTTAGGGTTAGGTTTAGGGTACGGGTTAGTGTTAGGGTTAGGGTTAGGATTAGGGTTAGGGTTTAGGGGTTAGGGTTAGGGTTAGGGTTAGTGTTAGGGTTAGGGTACGGGTTAGGGTACGGGTTAAGGTTAGGGTACGGGTTAGTGTTAGGGTTAGGGCTAGGGTTAGGGTTAAGGTACGGGTTAGGGTTAGGGTTGGGGTTAGGGTATGGGTTAGGGTTAGGTTACGGGTTAGGGTACGGGTTAGGGTTAGGGTTAGGGTACGGGTTAGGGTTAGGGTTAGGTTTAGGGTACGGGTTAGGGTTAGGGTATGGGTTAGGGTTAGTGTTAGGGTACGTGTTAGGGTTAGGGTACGGTTTAGGGTTAGGTTTAGGTTTAGGGTTAGGGTACGGGTTAGGGTGAGGGTTAGGGTACGGGTTAGGGTTGTTAGGGTTAGGGTTAGGGTTAGGGTTAGGGTTAGGGTACGGGTTAGATTTAGGGTTAGGTTTAGGGTTAGGGTTAGGGGTTAGGGTTTAGGGTGAGGGTTAGGGTTAGTGTACGGGTTAGTGTACGGGTTAGGTTTAGGGTACGGGTTAATTTTAGGGTTAGGGTTAGGGTTAGGTTTAGGGTACGGGTTAGGGTAAGGGTTAGGGTTAGGGTACGGGTTAGGGTTAGCGTCCGGGTTAGGGTACGGGTTAGGGTACGGGTTAGGGTACGGGTTAGGGTTAGAATTACGGTTAGGGTTAGGGTTAGGGTACGGGTTAGATTTAGGATTAGGTTTAGGGTTAGGGTTAGGGGTTAGGGGTTTGGATTAGGGTTAGGGTTATGGTACGTGTTAGGGTATGGGTTAGGGTTGGGTTACGGGTTAATTTTAGGGTTAGGGTTAGGGTTAGGTTTAGGGTACGGGTTAGGGTAGGGTTAGGGTTAGGTTTAGGTTTAGGAAAGGGTTAGGGTTAGGGTTAGGGTACGTGTTAGGGTTAGGGTTAGGGTACGGCTTAGGGTTAGGGTACGGGTTAGGGTTAGGGTACGGGTTAAGGTACGGGTTAGGGTTAGGGTACGGGAACGGGTTAGGGTTAGGGTTAGTGTTAGGGTACGGGTTAGGGATAGTGTTAGGGTTAGGGTACGGGTTAGGGTTAGGGTTAGGGTTTAGGGTTAGGGTACGGGTTAGGGTTAGGGTACGGGTTAGGGTACGGGTTAGGGTACGGGTTAGGGTACGGGTTAGTGTTAGGGTTAAGGTACGTGTTAGGGTTAGTGTTAGGGTAGGGGTTAGGGTTTAGGGTTAGGGTAAGGGTTAGGCTTAGGGTACGGGTTAGGGTTAGTGTAGGGTTAGGGTAGGGTTAGGGTACGGGTTAGGTTTAGGGTTAGGGTTAGGGTTAGGGTACGGGTTAGGGTACGGGTTAGGTTTAGGGTTAGGGTTAGGGTTAGGTTAAGGGTACGTGTTAGGGTTAGGTTTAGGTTATATTTAGGGTACGGTTAGGGTTAGGGTTAGGGTACGGGTTTGGGTTAAGGTTAGGGTTAGGGTTAGGGTACGGGTTAGGGTTAGGTTTAGGGTACGGGTTAGGGTTAGGGTTGTGTTAGGGTACGGGTTAGGGTTAGGGTTAGGGTTAGGTTACGGGTTAGGGTACGGTTTAGGGTTAGGCTTAGGGTACGGGTTAGGGTTAGGGTACGGTTTAGGGTTAGGTTTAGGGTAATGGGTTAGGGTACGGTTTAGGGTTAGGGTTAGGGTTAGGGTACGGGTTAGGGTTAGGGTACGGGTTAGGGTTAGGCTTAGGGTACGGGTTAGGGTTAGGGTACGGTTTAGGGTTAGGTTTAGGGTTAGGGTTAGGGTTCGGTTTAGGGTTAGGGTTAGGGTTAGGGTTAGGGTTAGGGTTAGGGTTAGGGTTAGGAAAGGGTTAGGGTTAGGGTTTGGGTACGGGTTAGGGTTAGGGTTAGGGTTATGGTTAGGTTACGGGTTAGGGTTAGGGTACGGGTTAGGGATAGTGTTAGGGTTAGGGTACGGGTTAGGGTTAGGATTAGGGGTTAGGGTTAGGGTACGGTTTATGGTAAGGGTTAGGGTTAGGGTTAGGGTTAGGGTACGGGTTACGGTTAGGGTTAGGGTTAGTGTTCGGGTAAAGGTACGGGTTAGGGTTTTGGTTAGGGTTAGGGTTAGGGGTTAGGGTTAGAGCTAGGGTTAGGGTTAAGGTTAGGGTACGGGTTAGAGTTAGGGTACGGGTTAGGGTTAGGTTTAGGGTTAGGGTACGGGTTAGGGTTAGGGTACGGGTTAGGGTATGGGTTAGGGTATGGGTTAGGGTTAGGGTTAGGGTTAGGTTTAGGGTTAGGGTACGGGTTAGGGTTAGGGTACGGGTTAGGGTTAGGGTACGGGTTAGGGTATGGGTTAGGGTTAGGGTAATGGTTAGGGTTAGGGTTAGTGTTAGGGTACGGGTTAGGGTTAGGGTTAGGGTTAGTGTTAGGGTACGGGTTAGTGTTAGTGTTAGGTTTAGGGTACGGGTTAGGGTTAGGGTTAGGGGTTAGGTTTACGGTACGGGTTAGGGTTAGGGTTAGGGTTAGGTTACGGGTTAGGGTTAGGATTAGGGTTAGTGTTAGTGTTAAGGTAAGGGTTAGGTTTAGGGTTAGGTTTAGGGGTTAGGGGTTAGGGTTAGGGTTAGGGTTAGGGTTACGGTACGGGTTAGTTTTAAGGTTAGGTTTAGGGTTAGGGTACGGGTTGGGGTACGGGTTAGGGTTATGGTTAGGTTTCGGGTTAGGTTAAGGTTACGGGTTAGGGTTAGGGTTAGGGTTAGGGTACGGGTTAGGGTTAGGGTTAGGGTTGGGGTTAGGGTACGGGTTTGGTTTAGGGTTAGGGTTAGGTTTAGGTTTAGGGTACGGGTTAGGGTTACGGTTAGGGTACGGGTTAGGATTAGGGTTACGGTTAGGGTTAGGATATGGGTTAGGGTTAGGGTTATGGTTAGGGTTAGGGATTAGGGGTTAGGGTTTGGGTTAAAGTTAGTGTTAGGGTTAGGTTTAGGGTACGGGTTAGGGTTAGGGTTAGGGTACGGATTAGGGTTAGAGTACGGGTTTGGGTAAGGGTTAGGGTACGGGTTAGGGTTAGTGTTAGGGTTAGGGTTAGGGTTAGGTTACGGGTTAGGTTTAGGGTTAGGGTCAGGGTTAGGGTATGGGTTATGGTACGGGTTAGGTTTAGGGTTAGGGTACGGTTTAGGGTTAGGGTTAGGGTACGTGTTAGGGTTAGGGTTAGGGTTCGTGTTAGGGTTAGGGTTAGAGGTTAGGGTTAGTGTTAGGGTTAGGGTTAGGGTTAGGATTAGGGTACGGGTTACGGTTAGGTTTAGGGTTAGTGTTAGGGTAAAGGAACGGGTTAGGCTTTTGGTTAGGGTTAGGGTTAGGGGTTAGGGTTAGAGTTAGGGTTAGGGTTAGGGTTAGGGTACGGGTTAGAGTTAGTGTTAGGGTTAGGGTTAGGGTTAGGGTACGGGTTAGGTTTAGGGTTAGTGTTAGTGTACGGGTTAGGGTTATGGTACGGGTTAGGGTATGGTTTAGGGCATGGGTTAGGGTTAGGGTTAGGGTTAGGGTTAGGGTTAGGTTTAGGGTTAGGGTACGGGTTAGGGTTAGGGTCCGGGTTAGGGTTAGGGTACGGGTTAGGGTATGGGTTAGGGTTAGGGTACGGGTTAGGGTTAGGGTAATGGTTAGGGTTAGGTTTAGTGTTAGGGTACGGGATAGGGTTAGGGTACGGGTTAGGTTACGGGTTAGGGTTAGGGTTAGGGTTAGGGTTTTGGTTAGGGTTAGGGTACGGGTTAGGTTTAGGGTGATGGTACGGGTTAGGGTTAGGGTTAGGGTACTGGTTAGGGTTAGGGTTAGGTTTAGGGTACGGGTTAGTGTTAGGGTTAGGGTTAGGATTAGGGTTAGGGTTTAGGGGTTAGGGTTAGGGTTAGGGTTAGTGTTAGGGTTAGGGTACGGGTTAGGGTACGGGTTAAGGTTAGGGTACGGGTTAGTGTTAGGGTTAGGGCTAGGGTTAGGGTTAAGGTACGGGTTAGGGTTAGGGTTGGGGTTAGGGTATGGGTTAGGGTTAGGTTACGGGTTAGGGTACGGGTTAGGGTTAGGGTTAGGGTACGGGTTAGGGTTAGGGTTAGGGTTAGGGTACGGGTTAGGGTTAGGGTATGTGTTAGGGTTAGTGTTAGGGTACGTGTTAGGGTTAGGGTACGGTTTAGGGTTAGGTTTAGGTTTAGGGTTAGGGTACGGGTTAGGGTGAGGGTTAGGGTACGGGTTAGGGTTGTTAGGGTTAGGGTTAGGGTTAGGGTTAGGGTTAGGGTACGGGTTAGATTTAGGGTTAGGTTTAGGGTTAGGGTTAGGGGTTAGGTGTTAGGGTGAGGGTTAGGGTTAGTGTACGGGTTAGTGTACGGGTTAGTTTTAGGGTACGGGTTAATTTTAGGGTTAGGGTTAGGTTTAGGGTACGGGTTAGGGTAAGGGTTAGGGTTATGGTACGGGTTAGGGTTAGCGTCCGGGTTAGGGTACGGGTTAGGGTACGGGTTAGTGTACGGGTTAGGGTACGGGTTAGTGTTAGGGTTAAGGTACGTGTTAGGGTTAGTGTTAGGGTAGGGGTTAGGGGTTAGGGTTAGGGTTAGGGTTAGGCTTAGGGTACGGGTTAGGGTTAGTGTTAGGGTTAGGGTAGGGTTAGGGTACGGGTTAGGTTAGGGTTAGGGTTAGGGTTAGGTTAAGGGTACGTGTTAGGGTTCGGTTTAGGGTTATATTTAGGGTACGGGTTAGGGTTAGGGTTAGGGTACGGGTTTGGGTTAAGGTTAGGTTTAGGGTTAGGGTACGGGTTAGGGTTAGGTTTAGGGTACGGGTTAGGGTTAGGGTTGTGTTAGGGTACGGGTTAGGGTTAGGGTTAGGGTTAGGTTACGGGTTAGGGTACGGTTTAGGGTTAGGCTTAGGGTACGGGTTAGGGTTAGGGTACGGTTTAGGGTTAGGTTTAGGGTAATGGGTTAGGGTACGGTTTAGGGTTAGGGTTAGGGTTAGGGTACGGGTTAGGGTTAGGGTACGGGTTAGGGTTAGGCTTAGGGTACGGGTTAGGGTTAGGGTACTGTTTAGGGTTAGGTTTAGGGTTAGGGTTAGGGTTCGGTTTAGGGTTAGGGTTAGGGTTAGGGTTAGGGTTAGGGTTAGGGTTAGGAAAGGGTTAGGGTTAGGGTTTGGGTACGGGTTAGGGTTAGGGTTAGGGTTATGGTTAGGTTACGGGTTAGGGTTAGGGTACGGGTTAGGGATAGTGTTAGGGTTAGGGTACGGGTTAGGGTTAGGGTTAGGGGTTAGGGTTAGGGTACGGTTTATGGTAAGGGATAGGGTTAGGGTTAGGGTTAGGGTACGGGTTACGGTTAGGGTTAGTGTTAGTGTTAGGGTAAAGGTACGGGTTAGGGTTTTGGTTAGGGTTAGGGTTAGGGGTTAGGGTTAGAGCTAGGGTTAGGGTTAAGGTTAGGGTACGGGTTAGAGTTAGTGTTAGTGTTAGGTTTAGGGTTAGGGTTAGGGTACGGGTTAGGGTTAGGTTTAGGGTTAGGGTACGGGTTAGGGTTAGGGTACGGGTTAGGGTATGGGTTAGGGTATGGGTTAGGGTTAGGTTTAGGGTTAGGTTTAGGGTTAGGGTACGGGTTAGGGTTAGGGTACGGGTTAGGGTTAGGGTACGGGTTAGGGTATGGGTTAGGGTTAGGGTACGGTTTAGGGTTAGGGTAATGGTTAGGGTTAGGGTTAGTGTTAGGGTACGGGTTAGGGTTAGGGTTAGGGTTAGTGTTAGGGTACGGGTTAGTGTTAGTGTTAGGGTTAGGGTACGGGTTAGGGTTAGGGTTAGGGGTTAGGTTTATGGTACGGGTTAGGGTTAGGGTTAGGGTTAGGTTACGGGTTAGGGTTAGGATTAGGGTTAGTGTTAGTGTTAAGGTAAGGGTTAGGTTTAGGGTTAGGGTTAGGGGTTAGGGGTTAGGGTTAGGGTTAGGGTTAGGGTTACGGTACGGGTTAGTTTTAGGGTTAGGTTTAGGGTTAGGGTACGGGTTGGGGTACGGGTTAGGGTTAGGGTTCGGGTTAGGTTAAGGTTACGGGTTAGGGTTAGGGTTAGGGTTAGGGTTAGGGTACGGGTTAGGGTTAGGGTTAGGGTTGGGGTTAGGGTACGGGTTTGGTTTAGGGTTAGGGTTAGGTTTAGGTTTAGGGTACGGGTTAGGGTTACGGTTAGGGTACGGGTTAGGATTAGGGTTACGGTTAGGGTTAGGATATGGGTTAGGGTTAGGGTTATGGTTAGGGTTAGGGATTAGGGGTTAGGGTTTGGGTTAAGGTTAGTGTTAGGGTTAGGTTTAGGGTACGGGTTAGGGTTAGGGTTAGGGTACGGATTAGGGTTAGGGTACGGGTTTGGGTAAGGGTTAGGGTACGGGTTAGGGTTAGTGTTAGGGTTAGGGTTAGGGTTAGGTTACGGGTTAGGTTTAGGGTTAGGGTCAGGGTTAGGGTATGGGTTATGGTACGGGTTAGGTTTAGGGTTAGGGTACGGTTTAGGGTTAGGGTTAGGGTACGTGTTAGGGTTAGGGTTAGGGTACGTGTTAGGGTTAGGGTTAGAGGTTAGGGTTAGTGTTAGGGTTAGGGTTAGGGTTAGGATTAGGGTACGGGTTACGGTTAGGTTTAGGGTTAGTGTTAGGGTAAAGGAACGGGTTAGGCTTTTGTTTAGGGTTAGGGTTAGGGGTTAGGGTTAGAGTTAGGGTTAGGGTTAGGGTTAGGGTACGGGTTAGAGTTAGTGTTAGGGTTAGGGTTAGGGTTAGGGTACGGGTTAGGTTTAGGGTTAGTGTTAGTGTACGGGTTAGGGTTATGGTACGGGTTAGGGTATGGTTTAGGGTATGGGTTAGGTTTAGGGTTAGGGTTAGGGTTAGGTTTAGGGTTAGGGTACGGGTTAGGGTTAGGGTACGGGTTAGGGTATGGGTTAGGGTTATTGTACGGGTTAGGGTTAGGGTAATGGTTAGGGTTAGGGTTAGTGTTAGGGTACGGGATAGGGTTAGGGTACGGGTTAGGTTACGGGTTAGGGTTAGGGTTAGGGTTAGGGTTCTGGTTAGGGTTAGGGTACGGGTTAGGTTTAGGGTGATGGTACGGGTTAGGGTTAGGGTTAGGGTACTGGTTAGGGTTAGGGTTAGGTTTAGGGTACGGGTTAGTGTTAGGGTTAGGGTTAGGATTAGGGTTAGGGTTTAGGGGTTAGGGTTAGGGTTAGGGTTAGTGTTAGGGTTAGGGTACGGGTTAGGGTACGGGTTAAGGTTAGGGTACGGGTTAGTGTTAGGGTTAGGGCTAGGGTTAGGGTTAAGGTACGGTTTAGGGTTAGGGTTGGGGTTAGGGTATGGGTTAGGGTTAGGTTACAGGTTAGGGTACGGGTTAGGGTTAGGGTTAGGGTTAGGCTACGGGTTAGGGTTAGGGTTAGGGTACGGGTTAGGGTTAGGGTATGGGTTAGGGTTAGTGTTAGGGTACGTGATAGGGTTAGGGTACGGTTTAGGGTTAGGTTTAGGTTTAGGGTTAGGGTACGGGTTAGGGTGAGGGTTAGGGTACGGGTTAGGGTTGTTAGGGTTAGGGTTAGGGTTAGGGTTAGGGTACGGGTTAGATTTAGGGTTAGGTTTAGGGTTAGGGTTAGGGGTTAGGGGTTAGGGTGAGGGTTAGGGTTAGTGTACGGGTTAGGGTACAGGTTAGTTTTAGGGTACGGGTTAATTTTAGGGTTAGGGTTAGGGTTAGGTTTAGGGAACGGGTTAGGGTAAGGGTTAGGGTTAGGGTACGGGTTAGGGTTAGCGTCCGGGTTAGGGTACGGGTTAGGGTACGGGTTAGGGTACGGGTTAGGGTTAGAATTACGGTTAGGGTTAGGGTTAGGGTACGGGTTAGATTTAGGGTTAGGTTTAGGGTTAGGGTTAGGGGTTAGGGGTTTGGATTAGGGTTAGGGTTATGGTACGTGTTAGGGTATGGGTTAGGGTTAGGGTACGGGTTAATTTTAGGGTTAGGGTTAGCGTTAGGTTTAGGGTACGGGTTAGGGTAGGGTTAGGGTTAGGTTTAGGGTTAGGAAAGGGTTAGGGTTAGGGTTAGGGTTAGGGTACGTGTTAGGGTTAGGGTTAGGGTACGGCTTAGGGTTAGGGTACGGGTTAGGGTTAGGGTACGGGTTAAGGTACGGGTTAGGGTTAGGGTACGGGAACGGGTTAGGGTTAGGGTTAGTGTTAGGGTACGGGTTAGGGATAGTGTTAGTGTTAGGGTACGGGTTAGGGTTAGGGTTAGGGTTTAGGGTTAGGGTACGGGTTAGGGTTAGGGTACGGGTTAGGGTACGGGTTAGGGTACGGGTTAGTGTTAGGGTTAAGGTACGTGTTAGGGTTAGTGTTAGGGTAGGGGTTAGGGGTTAGGGTTAGGGTTAGGCTTAGGGTACGGGTTAGGGTTAGTGTTAGGGTTAGGGTAGGGTTAGGGTACGGGTTAGGTTTAGGGTTAGGGTTAGGGTTAGGGTACGGGTTAGGTTTAGGGTTAGGGTTAGGGTTAGGTTAAGGGTACGTGTTAGGGTTAGGTTTAGGGTTATATTTAGGGTACGGGTTAGGGTTAGGGTACGGGTTTGGGTTAAGGTTAGGGTTAGGGTACGGGTACGGGTTAGGGTTAGGTTTAGGTTACGGGTTAGGGTTAGGGTTGTGTTAGGGTACGGGTTAGGGTTAGGGTTAGGGTTAGGTTACGGGTTAGGGTTAGGGTACGGTTTAGGGTTAGGCTTAGGGTACGGGTTAGGGTTAGGGTACGGTTTAGGGTTAGGTTTAGGGTAATGGGTTAGGGTACGGTTTAGAGTTAGGGTTAGGGTTAGGGTACGGGTTAGGGTTAGGGTACGGGTTAGGGTTAGGCTTATGGTACGGGTTAGGGTTAGGGTACGGTTTAGGGTTAGGTTTAGGGTTAGGGTTAGGGTTCGGTTTAGGGTTAGGGTTAGGGTTAGGGTTAGGGTTAGGGTTAGGGTTAGGAAAGGGTTAGGGTTAGGGTTTGGGTACGGGTTAGGGTTAGGGTTAGGGTTAGGGTTAGGTTACGGGTTAGGGTTAGGGTACGGGTTAGGGATAGTGTTAGGGTTAGGGTACGGGTTAGGGTTAGGGTTAGGGGTTAGGGTTAGGGTACGGTTTATGGTAAGGGTTAGGGTTAGGGTTAGGGTTAGGGTATGGGTTACGGTTAGGGTTAGGGTTAGTGTTAGGGTAAAGGTACGGGTTAGGGTTTTGGTTAGGGTTAGGGTTAGGGGTTAGGGTTAGAGCTAGGGTTAGGGTTAGGGTTAGGGTACGGGTTAGAGTTAGTGTTAGTGTTAGGTTTAGGGTTAGGGTTAGGGTACGGGTTAGGGTTAGGTTTAGGGTTAGGGTACGGGTTAGGGTTAGGGTACGGGTTAGGGTATGGGTTAGGGTATGGGTTAGGGTTGGGTTAGGGTTAGGTTTAGGGTTAGGGTACGGGTTAGGGTTAGGGTACGGGTTAGGGTTAGGGTACGGGTTAGGGTATGGGTTAGGTTTAGGGTACGGGTTAGGGTTAGGGTAATGGTTAGGGTTAGGGTTAGTGTTAGGGTACGGGTTAGGGTTAGGGTACTGGTTAGTTTACGGGTTAGGGTTAGGGTTAGGTTTAGGGTACTGGTTAGGGTTAGGGTACGGGTTAGGGTTAGGGTGATGGTACGAGTTAGGGTTAGGGTTAGGGTACTGGTTAGGGTTAGGGTTAGGGTTAGGGTACGGGTTAGTGTTAGGGTTAGGGTTAGGATTAGGGTTAGGGGTTAGGGGTTAGGGTTAGGGTTAGGGTTAGTGTTAGGGTTAGGGTACGGGTTAGGGTACGGGTTAAGGTTAGGGTACGGGTTAGTGTTAGGGTTAGGTTTAGGGTACGGGTTAGGGTTAGGGTTGGGGTTAGGGTATGGGTTAGGGTTAGGGTACGGGTTAGGGTACGGGTTAGGGTACGGGTCAGGGTTAGGGTTAGGGTACGGGTTAGGGTTAGGGTTAGGTTTAGGGTTAGGGTACGGGTTAGGGTTAGGGTACGGGTTAGGGTTAGGGTACTGGTTAGGGTTAGGGTTAGTGTTAGGGTACGGTTTAGGGTTAGGGTACGGGTTAGGTTACGGGTTAGGGTTAGGTTTAGTGTTAGGGTTAGGGTACGGGTTAGGGTTAGGGTGATGGTACGGGTTAGTGTTAGGGTTAGGGTACTGGTTAGGGTTAGGTTTAGGGTTAGGGTACGGGTTAGGTTTAGCTTTAGGGTTAGGGTACGGATTAGGGTTAGGGTTAGGTGTTAGGGTTAGGGTATGGGTTAGGGGTAGGGTTAGGGTTAGGTTTAGTGTTAGGGTACGGGTTAGGGTTAGGGTACGGGTTAGGGTTAGGTACGGGTTAGGGTATGGGTTAGGGTTAGGGTTAGGGTACGGGTTAGGGTTAGGGTACTGGTTAGGGTTAGGGTTAGTGTTAGGGTACGGGTTAGGGTTAGGGTACGGGTTAGGTTACGGGTTAGGGTTAGAGTTAGGGTTAGGGTTAGGGTACGGGTTAGGGTTAGGGTGATGGTACGGGTTAGTGTTAGGGTTAGGGTACTGGTTAGGGTTAGGGTTAGGGTTAGGGTACGGGTTAGGTTTAGCTTTAGGGTTAGGGTACGGATTAGGGTTAGGGTTAGGTGTTAGGGTTAGGGTATGGGTTAGGGGTAGGGTTAGGGTTAGGTTTAGGGTTAGGGTACGGATTAGGGTTAGGGTTAGGGTTAGTGTTAGGGTTAATGTACGGGTTAGGATTAGGGTTAGGATTAGGGTAGGGTTAGGGGTTAGGGGCTAGGGTTAGGGTTAGGGTGAGGGTACGGGTTAGGGTTAGGGTTAGGGTTAGGTTTAGGTTTAGTGTACGGGTTAGGGTACGGGTTAGTTTTAGGGTACGGGTTAATTTTAGGGTTAGGGTTAGGGTTAGGGTTAGGTTTAGGGTACGGTTTAGGGTTAGGGTTAGTGTTAGGTTTAATGTACGGGTTAGGGTTAGGTTTAGTGTACTGGTTAGGGTTAGGTTTAGGGTTAGGTTACGTGTTAGGGTTAGGGTTAGGGTTAGGGTTAGGTTTAGAGGTTAGGGTTAGGGTTAGGTTTAGGGTTAGGATTAGGGTATGGGTTAGGGTACGCGTTAGGGTTAGGGTTAGGGTTAGGGTACGGGTTAGGGTTAGGGTACGGGTTAGGGTTAGGGTTAGGGTACGTGTTAGGGTTAGGGTACGGGTTAGGGTTAGGTTTAGGGTTAGGGTTAGGGTACGGGTTAGGGTTAGGGTTAGGGTTAGGTTTAGGGTACGGGTTAGGGTAAGGGTTAGGGTTAGGGTATGGTTTAGGGTTAGCGTCCGGGTTAGGGTATGGGTTAGGGTACGGGTTAGGGTACGGGTTAGGGTTAGAATTAGTGTTAGGGTTAGTGTTAGGGTTAGGGTTAGGTTTAGGGTTAGGGTACTGGTTAGGGTTAGGGTTAGTGTTAGGGTTAATGTACGGGTTAGGGTTAGGGTTAGGGTACTGGTTAGGGTTAGGTTTAGGGTTAGGTTACGTGTTAGGGTTAGGGTTAGGGTTAGGGTACGGGTTAGGGTTAGGGTTAGGGTACGGGTTAGGGTTAGGGTACAGGTTAAGGTACGGGTTAGGGTTAGGGTACGGGAACGGGTTAGGGTTAGGGTTAGGGTTAGGGTACGGGTTAGGGTTAGGGTTGGGGTTAGGTTATGTGTTAGGGTTAGGGTACGGGTTAGGGTACGGGTCAGGGTTAGGGTTAGGGTTAGGGTACGGGTTAGGGTTAGGTTTAGGTTTAGGGTTAGGGTACGGGTTAGGGTTAGGGTACGGGTTAGGGAATGGGTTAGGGTTAGGGTTAGGGTACGGGTTAGGGTTAGGGTACTGGTTATGGTTAGGGTTAGTGTTAGGGTACGGGTTAGGGTTAGGGTACGGGTTAGGTTACGGGTTAGGGTTAGGGTTAGGGTTAGGGTACGCGTTAGGGTTAGGGTGATGGTACGGGTTAGTGTTAGGGTGAGGCTACTGGTTAGGGTTAGGGTTAGGGTTAGGGTACGGGTTAGGTTTAGCTTTAGGGTTAGGGTACGGATTAGGGTTAGGGTTAGGTGTTAGGGTTAGGGTATGGGTTAGGGGTAGGGTTAGGGTTAGGTTTAGGGTTAGGGTACGGATTAGGGTTAGGGTTAGGGTTAGTGTTAGGGTTAATGTACGGGTTAGGGTTAGGGTTAGGGTTAGGGTTAGGGTACGGGTTTGGGTTAGGTTTAGGGTTAGGGTTAGGGTACGGGTTAGGGTTAGGTTTAGGTTACGGGTTAGGGTTAGGGTTAGGTTTAGGGTAGGGTTAGGGTACGGGTTATGTTTAGGGTTAGGGTTAGGGTTAGTGTACGGGTTAGGGTACGGTTTGGTTTAGGGTTAGGGTTAGGGTTAGGTTAAGGGTACGGGTTAGGGTTAGGTTTAGGGTTATGTTTAGGGTACGGGTTAGATTTAGGGTTAGGGTTAGGGTCCGGGTTTGGTTTAGGGTTAGGTTTAGGGTTAGGGTACGGGTTAGGGTTAGGTTTAGGGTACGGGTTAGGGTTAGGGTTAGTGTTAGGGTACGGGTTAGGGTTAGGGTTAGGGTTAGGGTACGGGTTAGGGTTAGGGTACGGTTTAGGGTTAGGCTTAGGGTACGTGTTAGGGTTAGGGTACGGTTTAGGGTTAGGTTTAGGGTTAGGGTTAGGGTACGGTTTAGGGTTAGGGTTAGGGTACGGTTTAGGGTTAGGGTTAGGGTACGGGTTAGGGTTAGGGTTAGGGTTAGGGTTAGGGTACGGGTTAGATTTAGGGTTAGGATTAGGGTTAGGGTTAGGGGTTAGGGGTTAGAGTTAGGGTTAGTCTTAGGGTTAGGTTACGGGTTAGGGTACGGGTTAGGGTTAGGGTATGGGTTAATTTTAGGGTTAGTGTTAGGGTTATGTTTAGGGTACGGGTTAGGGTTAGGGTTAGGTTACTGGTTAGGGTTAGGGTACGGGTTAGGGTTAGGGTGATGGTACGGGTTAGGGTTAGGGTTAGGGTACTGGTTAGGGTTAGGGTTAGGTTTAGGGTACGGGTTAGTGTTAGGGTTAGGGTTAGGATTAGGGTTAGGTGTTAGGGGTTAGGGTTAGGGTTAGGGTTAGTGTTAGGGTTAGGGTACGGGTTAGGGTACGGGTTAAGGTTAGGGTACGGGTTAGTGTTAGGGTTAGGGTTAGGGTTAGGGTTAGGGTACGGGTTAGGGTTAGGGTTGGGGTTAGGGTATGGGTTAGGTTTAGGGTACGGGTTAGGGTACGGGTTAGGGTACGGGTCAGGGTTAGGGTTAGGGTTAGGGTACGGGTTAAGGTTAGGGTTAGGTTTAGGGTTAGGGTACGGGTTAGGGTTAGGGTACGGGTTAGGGTTAGGGTACGGGTTAGGGTATGGGTTAGGGTTAGGGTTAGGGTACGGGTTAGGGTTAGGGTACTGGTTAGCGTTAGGGTTAGTGTTAGGGTACGGGTTAGGGTTAGGGTATGGGTTAGGTTACTGGTTAGGGTTAGGGTTAGGGTTAGGGTTAGGGTACGGGTTAGGGTTAGGGTGATGGTACGGGTTAGTGTTAGGGTTAGGGTACTGGTTAGGGTTAGGGTTAGGGTTAGGGTACGGGTTAGGGTTAGCTTTAGGGTTAGGGTACGGATTAGGGTTAGGGTTAGGTGTTAGGGTTAGGGTATGGGTTAGGGTTAGGGTTAGGGTTAGGGTACGGGTTAGGGTTAGGGTACGGTTTAGGGTTAGGTTTAGGGTACGGGTTAGGGTTAGGGTACGGTTTAGGGTTAGGTTTAGGGTTAGGGTTAGGGTACGGTTTAGGGTTAGGGTTAGGGTTAGGGTACAGGTTAGGGTTAGGGTACGGGTTAGGGTTAGGCTTAGGGTACGGGTTAGGGTTAGGGTACGGTTTAGGGTTAGGTTTAGGGTTAGGGTTAGGATTCGGTTTAGGATTAGGGTTAGGGTACGGTTTAGGGTTAGGGTTAGGGTTAGGGTTAGGGTACGGGTTAGATTTAGGGATAGGGTTAGGTTTAGGGTTAGGGGTTAGGGGTTAGTGTTAGGGTTAGGGTTAGGGTTAGGGTTAGGTTACGGGTTAGGCTACGGGTTAGTGTTAGGGTACGGGTTAATTTTATGGTTAGGCTTAGGGTTATGTTTAGGGTACTGGTTAGGGTTAGGATTAGGGTACTGGTTAGGGTTAGGGTCCGGGTTAGGGTACGGGTTAGGGTTAGGGTTAGGGTTAGGGTTAGGGTTAGGAAAGGGTTAGGGTTAGGGTTTGGGTACGGGTTAGGGTTAGGGTTAGTGTTAGGGTTAGGTTACGGGTTAGGGTTAGGGTACGGGTTAGGGTTAGTGTTAGTGTTAGTGTTAGGGTAAAGGTACGGGTTAGGGTTTTGGTTAGGGTTAGGGTTAGGGGTTAGGGTTAGAGCTAGGGTTAGGGTTAAGGTTAGGGTACGGGTTAGAGTTAGTGTTAGTGTTAGGTTTAGGGTTAGGGTTAGGGTACGGGTTAGGGTTAGGTTTAGGGTTAGGGTACGGGTTAGGGTTAGGGTACGGGTTAGGGTATGGGTTAGGGTATGGGTTAGGGTTAGGGTTAGGGTTAGGTTTAGGGTTAGGGTACGGGTTAGGGTTAGGGTACGGGTTAGGGTTAGGGTACGGGTTAGGGTATGGGTTAGGGTTAGGGTACGGTTTAGGGTTAGGGTAATGGTTAGGGTTAGGGTTAGTGTTAGGGTACGGGTTAGGGTTAGGGTTAGGGTTAGTGTTAGGGTACGGGTTAGTGTTAGTGTTAGGGTTAGGGTACGGGTTAGGGTTAGGGTTAGGGGTTAGGTTTACGGTACGGGTTAGGGTTAGGGTTAGGGTTAGGTTACGGGTTAGGGTTAGGATTAGGGTTAGTGTTAGTTTTAAGGTAAGGGTTAGGTTTAGGGTTAGGGTTAGGGGTTAGGGGTTAGGGTTAGGGTTAGGGTTATGGAACGGGTTAGTTTTAGGGTTAGGTTTAGGGTTAGGGTACGGGTTGGGGTACGGGTTAGGGATAGGGTTAGGGTTCGGGTTAGGTTAAGGTTACGGGTTAGGGTTAGGGTTAGGGTTAGGGTTAGGGTACGGGTTAGGGTTAGGGTTAGGGTTGGGGTTAGGGTACGGGTTTGGTTTAGGGTTAGGGTTAGGTTTAGGTTTAGGGTACGGGTTAGGGTTACGGTTAGGGTACGGGTTAGGATTAGGGTTACGGTTAGGGTTAGGATATGGGTTAGGGTTAGGGTTATGGTTAGGGTTAGGGATTAGGGGTTAGGGTTTGTGTTAAGGTTAGTGTTAGGGTTAGGTTTAGGGTACGGGTTAGGGTTAGGGTTAGGGTACGGATTAGGGTTAGGGTACGGGTTTGGGTAAGGGTTAGGGTACGGGTTAGGGTTAGTGTTAGGGTTAGGGTTAGGGTTAGGTTACGGGTTAGGTTTAGGGTTAGGGTCAGGGTTAGGGTATGGGTTATGGTACGGGTTAGGTTTAGGGTTAGGGTACGGTTTAGGGTTAGGGTTAGGGTACGTGTTAGGGTTAGGGTTAGGGTACGTGTTAGGGTTAGGGTTAGAGGTTAGGGTTAGTGTTAGGGTTAGGGTTAGGGTTAGGATTAGGGTACGGGTTACGGTTAGGTTTAGGGTTAGTGTTAGGGTAAAGGAACGGGTTAGGCTTTTGGTTAGGGTTAGGGTTAGGGGTTAGGGTTAGAGTTAGGGTTAGGGTTAGGGTTAGGGTACGGGTTAGAGTTAGTGTTAGGGTTAGGGTTAGGGTTAGGGTACGGGTTAGGTTTAGGGTTAGTGTTAGTGTACGGGTTAGGGTTATGGTACGGGTTAGGGTATGGTTTAGGGTATGGGTTAGTGTTAGGGTTAGGGTTAGGGTTAGGTTTAGGGTTAGGGTACGGGTTAGGGTTAGGGTACGGGTTAGGGTATGGGTTAGGGTTATTGTACGGGTTAGGGTTAGGGTAATGGTTAGGGTTAGGGTTAGTGTTAGGGTACGGGATAGGGTTAGGGTACGGGTTAGGTTACGGGTTAGGGTTAGGGTTAGGGTTAGGGTTCTGGTTAGGGTTAGGGTACGGGTTAGGTT
Source organism: Urocyon cinereoargenteus (assembly GCA_032313775.1). Lineage (NCBI taxonomy): Eukaryota > Metazoa > Chordata > Mammalia > Carnivora > Canidae > Urocyon > Urocyon cinereoargenteus. Next base: position 86,500 of record JAVLSZ010000315.1, on the reverse strand, counting down.
TAGGGTGATGGTACGGGTTAGGGTTAGGGTTAGGGTACTGGTTAGGGTTAGGGTTAGGTTTAGGGTACGGGTTAGTGTTAGGGTTAGGGTTAGGATTAGGGTTAGGGTTTAGGGGTTAGGGTTAGGGTTAGGGTTAGTGTTAGGGTTAGGGTACGGGTTAGGGTACGGGTTAAGGTTAGGGTACGGGTTAGTGTTAGGGTTAGGGCTAGGGTTAGGGTTAAGGTACGGTTTAGGGTTAGGGTTGGGGTTAGGGTATGGGTTAGGGTTAGGTTACAGGTTAGGGTACGGGTTAGGGTTAGGGTTAGGGTTAGGGTACGGGTTAGGGTTAGGGTTAGGGTACGGGTTAGGTTTAGGGTATGGGTTAGGGTTAGTGTTAGGGTACGTGTTAGGGTTAGGGTACGGTTTAGGGTTAGGTTTAGGTTTAGGTTTAGGGTTAGGGTACGGGTTAGGGTGAGGGTTAGGGTACGGGTTAGGGTTGTTAGGGTTAGGGTTAGGGTTAGGGTTAGGGTACGGGTTAGATTTAGGGTTAGGTTTAGGGTTAGGGTTAGGGGTTAGGGGTTAGGGTGAGGGTTAGGGTTAGTGTACGGGTTAGGGTACAGGTTAGTTTTAGGGTACGGGTTAATTTTAGGGTTAGGGTTAGGGTTAGGTTTAGGGAACGGGTTAGGGTAAGGGTTAGGGTTAGGGTACGGGTTAGGGTTAGCGTCCGGGTTAGGGTACGGGTTAGGGTACGGGTTAGGGTACGGGTTAGGGTTAGAATTACGGTTAGGGTTAGGGTTAGGGTACGGGTTAGATTTAGGGTTAGGTTTAGGGTTAGGGTTAGGGGTTAGGGGTTTGGATTAGGGTTAGGGTTATGGTACGTGTTAGGGTATGGGTTAGGGTTAGGGTACGGGTTAATTTTAGGGTTAGGGTTAGCGTTAGGTTTAGGGTACGGGTTAGGGTAGTGTTAGGGTTAGGTTTAGGGTTAGGAAAGGGTTAGGGTTAGGGTTAGGGTTAGGGTACGTGTTAGGGTTAGGGTTAGGGTACGGCTTAGGGTTAGGGTACGGGTTAGGGTTAGGGTACGGGTTAAGGTACGGGTTAGGGTTAGGGTACGGGAACGGGTTAGGGTTAGGGTTAGTGTTAGGGTACGGGTTAGGGATAGTGTTAGTGTTAGGGTACGGGTTAGGGTTAGGGTTAGGGTTTAGGGTTAGGGTACGGGTTAGGGTTAGGGTACGGGTTAGGGTATGGGTTAGGGTACGGGTTAGTGTTAGGGTTAAGGTACGTGTTAGGGTTAGTGTTAGGGTAGGGGTTAGGGGTTAGGGTTAGGGTTAGGCTTAGGGTACGGGTTAGGGTTAGTGTTAGGGTTAGGGTAGGGTTAGGGTACGGGTTAGGTTTAGGGTTAGGGTTAGGGTTAGGGTACGGGTTAGGGTACGGGTTAGGTTTAGGGTTAGGGTTAGGGTTAGGTTAAGGGTACGTGTTAGGGTTAGGTTTAGGGTTATATTTAGGGTACGGGTTAGGGTTAGGGTACGGGTTTGGGTTAAGGTTAGGGTTAGGGTACGGGTACGGGTTAGGGTTTTGGTTAGGGTTAGGGTTAGGGGTTAGGGTTAGTGCTAGGGTTAGGGTTAGGGTTAGGGTACGGGTTAGAGTTAGTGTTAGTGTTAGGTTTAGGGTTAGGGTTAGGGTACGGGTTAGGGTTAGGTTTAGGGTTAGGGTACGGGTTAGGGTTAGGGTACGGGTTAGGGTATGGGTTAGGGTATGGGTTAGGGTTAGGGTTAGGGTTAGGTTTAGGGTTAGGGTACGGGTTAGGGTTAGGGTACGGGTTAGGGTTAGGGTACGGGTTAGGGTATGGGTTAGGTTTAGGGTACGGGTTAGGGTTAGGGTAATGGTTAGGGTTAGGGTTAGTGTTAGGGTACGGGTAAGGGTTAGGGTACTGTTTAGTTTACGGGTTAGGGTTAGGGTTAGGTTTAGGGTACTGGTTAGGGTTAGGGTACGGGTTAGGGTTAGGGTGATGGTACGAGTTAGGGTTAGGGTTAGGGTACTGGTTAGGGTTAGGGTTAGGGTTAGGGTACGGGTTAGTGTTAGGGTTAGGGTTAGGATTAGGGTTAGGGGTTAGGGGTTAGGGTTAGGGTTAGGGTTAGTGTTAGGGTTAGGTTACGGTTTAGGGTACGGGTTAAGGTTAGGGTACGGGTTAGTGTTAGGGTTAGGTTTAGGGTACGGGTTAGGTTTAGGGTTGGGGTTAGGGTATGGGTTAGGGTTAGGGTACGGGTTAGGGTACGGGTTAGGGTACGGGTCAGGGTTAGGGTTAGGGTACGGGTTAGGGTTAGGGTTAGGTTTAGGGTTAGGGTACGGGTTAGGGTTAGGGTACGGGTTAGGGTTAGGGTACTGGTTAGGGTTAGGGTTAGTGTTAGGGTACGGTTTAGGGTTAGGGTACGGGTTAGGTTACGGGTTAGGGTTAGGTTTAGTGTTAGGGTTAGGGTACGGGTTAGGGTTAGGGTGATGGTACGGGTTAGTGTTAGGGTTAGGGTACTGGTTAGGGTTAGGTTTAGGGTTAGGTTACGGGTTAGGTTTAGCTTTAGGGTTAGGGTACGGATTAGGGTTAGGGTTAGGTGTTAGGGTTAGGGTATGGGTTAGGGGTAGTGTTAGGGTTAGGTTTAGTGTTAGGGTACGGGTTAGGGTTAGGGTACGGGTTAGGGTTAGGTACGGGTTAGGGTATGGGTTAGGGTTAGGGTTAGGGTACGGGTTAGGGTTAGGGTACTGGTTAGGGTTAGGGTTAGTGTTAGGGTACGGGTTAGGGTTAGGGTACGGGTTAGGTTACGGGTTAGGGTTAGAGTTAGGGTTAGGGTTAGGGTACGGGTTAGGGTTAGGGTGATGGTACGGGTTAGTGTTAGGGTTAGGGTACTGGTTAGGGTTAGGGTTAGGGTTAGGGTACGGGTTAGGTTTAGCTTTAGGGTTAGGGTACGGATTAGGGTTAGGGTTAGGTGTTAGGGTTAGGGTATGGGTTAGGGGTAGGGTTAGGGTTAGGTTTAGGGTTAGGGTACGGATTAGGGTTAGGGTTAGGGTTAGTGTTAGGGTTAATGTACGGGTTAGGATTAGGGTTAGGATTAGGGTAGGGTCAGGGGTTAGGGGCTAGGGTTAGGGTTAGGGTGAGGGTACGGGTTAGGGTTAGGGTTAGGGTTAGGTTTAGGTTTAGTGTACGGGTTAGGGTACGGGTTAGTTTTAGGGTACGGGTTAATTTTAGGGTTAGGGTTAGGGTTAGGTTTAGGGTACGGTTTAGGGTTAGGGTTAGTGTTAGGTTTAATGTACGGGTTAGGGTTAGGTTTAGTGTACTGGTTAGGGTTAGGTTTAGGGTTAGGTTACGTGTTAGGGTTAGGGTTAAGGTTAGGGTTAGGTTTAGAGGTTAGGGTTAGGGTTAGGTTTAGGGTTAGGATTAGGGTATGGGTTAGGGTACGGGTTAGGGTTAGGGTTAGGGTTAGGGTACGGGTTAGGGTTAGGGTACGGGTTAGGGTTAGGGTTAGGGTACGTGTTAGGGTTAGGGTACGGTTTAGGGTTAGGTTTAGGGTTAGGGTTAGGGTACGGGTTAGGGTTAGGGTTAGGGTTAGGGTTAGGTTTAGGGTACGGGTTAGGGTAAGGGTTAGGTTTAGGGTATGGTTTAGGGTTAGCGTCCGGGTTAGGGTATGGGTTAGGGTACGGGTTAGGGTACGGGTTAGGGTTAGAATTAGGGTTAGGGTTAGTGTTAGGGTTAGGGTTAGGTTTAGGGTTAGGGTACTGGTTAGGGTTAGGGTTAGTGTTAGGGTTAATGTACGGGTTAGGGTTAGGGTTAGGGTACTGGTTAGGGTTAGGTTTAGGGTTAGGTTACGTGTTAGGGTTAGGGTTAGGGTTAGGGTACGGGTTAGGGTTAGGGTTAGGGTACGGGTTAGGGTTAGGGTACGGGTTAAGGTACGGGTTAGGGTTAGGGTACGGGAACGGGTTAGGGTTAGGGTTAGGGTTAGGGTACGGGTTAGGGTTAGGGTTGGGGTTAGGTTATGTGTTAGGGTTAGGGTACGGGTTAGGGTACGGGTCAGGGTTAGGGTACGGTTTAGGGTACGGATTAGGGTTAGGTTTAGGTTTAGGGTTAGGGTACGGGTTAGGGTTAGGGTACGGGTTAGGGTTAGGGTACGGGTTAGGGTATGGGTTAGGGTTAGGGTTAGGGTACGGGTTAGGGTTAGGGTACTGGTTATGGTTAGGGTTAGTGTTAGGGTACGGGTTAGGGTTAGGGTACGGGTTAGGTTACGGGTTAGGGTTAGGGTTAGGGTTAGGGTACGGGTTAGGGTTAGGGTGATGGTACGGGTTAGTGTTAGGGTTAGGCTACTGGTTAGGGTTAGGGTTAGGGTTAGGGTACGGGTTAGGTTTAGCTTTAGGGTTAGGGTACGGATTAGGGTTAGGGTTAGGTGTTAGGGTTAGGGTATGGGTTAGGGGTAGGGTTAGGGTTAGGTTTAGGGTTAGGGTACGGATTAGGGTTAGGGTTAGGGTTAGTGTTAGGTTTAATGTACGGGTTAGGGTTAGGGTTAGGGTTAGGGTATGGGTTTGGGTTAGGGTTAGGGTTAGGGTTAGGGTACGGGTTAGGGTTAGGTTTAGGTTACGGGTTAGGGTTAGGGTTAGGTTTAGGGTAGGGTTAGGGTACGGGTTATGTTTAGGGTTAGGGTTAGGGTTAGTGTACGGGTTAGGGTACGGTTTGGTTTAGGGTTAGGGTTAGGGTTAGGTTAAGGGTACGGGTTAGGGTTAGGTTTAGGGTTATGTTTAGGGTACGGGTTAGATTTAGGGTTAGGGTTAGGGTCCGGGTTTGGGTTAGGGTTAGGTTTAGGGTTAGGGTACGGGTTAGGGTTAGGTTTAGGGTACGGGTTAGGGTTAGGGTTAGTGTTAGGGTACGGGTTAGGGTTAGGGTTAGGGTTAGGGTACGGGTTAGGGTTAGGGTACGGTTTAGGGTTAGGCTTAGGGTACGTGTTAGGGTTAGGGTACGGTTTAGGGTTAGGTTTAGGGTTAGGGTTAGGGTACGGTTTAGGGTTAGGGTTAGGGTACGGTTTAGGGTTAGGGTTAGGGTACGGGTTAGGGTTAGGGTTAGGGTTAGGGTACGGGTTAGATTTAGGGTTAGGGTTAGGGTTAGGGTTAGGGGTTAGGGGTTAGAGTTAGGGTTAATCTTAGGTTTAGGTTACGGGTTAGGGTACGGGTTAGGGTTAGGGTATGGGTTAATTTTAGGGTTAGTGTTAGGGTTATGTTTAGGGTACGGGTTAGGGTTAGGGTTAGGTTACTGGTTAGGGTTAGGGTACGGGTTAGGGTTAGGGTGATGGTACGGGTTAGGGTTAGGGTTAGGGTACTGGTTAGGGTTAGGGTTAGGTTTAGGGTACGGGTTAGTGTTAGGGTTAGGGTTAGGATTAGGGTTAGGTGTTAGGGGTTAGGGTTAGGGTTAGGGTTAGTGTTAGGGTTAGGGTACGGGTTAGGGTACGGGTTAAGGTTAGGGTACGGGTTAGTGTTAGGGTTAGGGTTAGGGTTAGGGTTAGGGTACGGGTTAGGGTTAGGGTTGGGGTTAGGGTATGGGTTAGGGTTAGGGTACGGGTTAGGGTACGGGTTAGGGTACGGGTCAGGGTTAGGGTTAGGGTTAGGGTACGGGTTAGGGTTAGGGTTAGGTTTAGGGTTAGGGTACGGGTTAGGGTTAGGGTACGGGTTAGGGTATGGGTTAGGGTTAGGGTTAGGGTATGGGTTAGGGTTAGGGTACTGGTTAGCGTTAGGGTTAGTGTTAGGGTACGGGTTAGGGTTAGGGTACGGGTTAGGTTACTGGTTAGGGTTAGGGTTAGGGTTAGGGTACGGGTTAGGTTTAGGATGATGGTACGGGTTAGTGTTAGGGTTAGGGTACTGGTTAGGGTTAGGGTTAGGGTTAGGGTATGGGTTAGGGTTAGCTTTAGGGTTAGGGTACGGATTAGGGTTAGGGTTAGGTGTTAGGGTTAGGGTATGGGTTAGGGTTAGGGTTAGGGTTAGGGTACGGGTTAGGGTTAGGGTACGGTTTAGGGTTAGGTTTAGGGTACGGGTTAGGGTTAGGGTACGGTTTAGGGTTAGGTTTAGGGTTAGGGTTAGGGTACGGTTTAGGGTTAGGGTTAGGGTTAGGGTACGGGTTAGGGTTAGGGTACGGGTTAGGGTTAGGCTTAGGGTACGGGTTAGGGTTAGGGTACGGTTTAGGGTTAGGTTTAGGGTTAGGGTTAGGATTCGGTTTAGGGTTAGGGTTAGGGTACGGATTAGGGTTAGGGTTAGGGTTAGGGTTAGGGTACGGGTTAGATTTAGGGATAGGGTTAGGTTTAGGGTTAGGGGTTAGGGGTTAGTGTTAGGGTTAGGGTTAGGGTTAGGTTTAGGTTACGGGTTAGGGTACGGGTTAGTGTTAGGGTACGGGTTAATTTTATGGTTAGGCTTAGGGTTATGTTTAGGGTACTGGTTAGGGTTAGGATTAGGGTACTGGTTAGGGTTAGGGTCCGGGTTAGGGTACGGGTTAGGGTTAGGGTTAGGGTTAGGGTTAGGGTTAGGGTTAGGGTTAGGGTTAGGAAAGGGTTAGGGTTAGGGTTTGGGTACGGGTTAGGGTTAGGGTTAGTGTTAGGGTTAGGTTACGGGTTAGGGTTAGGGTACGGGTTAGGGTTAGTGTTAGGGTTAGGGTACGGGTTAGGGTTAGGGTTAGGGGTTAGGGTTAGGTTACGGTTTATGGTAAGGTTTAGGGTTAGGGTTAGGGTTACGTACGGGTTACGGTTAGGGTTAGGGTTAGTGTTAGGGTAAAGGTACGGGTAAGGGTTTTGGTTAGGGTTAGGGTTAGGGGTTAGGGTTAGAGTTAGGTTTAGGGTTAGGGTTAGGGTACGGGTTAGAGTTAGTGTTAGGGTTAGGGTTAGGGTTAGGGTACGTGTTAGGGTTAGGTTTAGGGTTACGGTACGGGTTAGGGTTAGGGTACGGGTTACGGTATGGGTTAGGGTATGTGTTAGGGTTAGGGTTAGTGTTAGGGTTAGGTTTAGGGTTAGGGTACGGGTTAGGGTTAGGGTACGGGTTAGGGTTAGGGTACGGGTTAGGGTATGGGTTAGGGTTAGGGTACGGGTTAGGGTTACGGTAATGGTTAGGGTTAAGATTAGTGTTAGGGTACGGGTTAGGGTTAGGGTACGGGTTAGGTTACGGGTTAGGGTTAGGGTTAGGGTTAGGGTACTGGTTAGGGTTAGGGTACGGGTTAGGGTTAGGGTGATGGTACGGGTTAGGGTTAGGGTTAGGGTACTGGTTAGGGTTAGGGTTAGGGTTAGGGTACGGGTTAGTTTTAGGGTTAGGTTTAGGATTAGGGTTAGGGGTTAGGGGTTAGGGTTAGGGTTAGGGTTAGTGTTAGGGTTAGGTTACGGGTTAGGGTACGGGTTAAGGTTAGGGTACGGGTTAGTGTTAGGGTTAGGGTTAGGGTTAGGGTTAGGGTACGGGTTAGGGTTAGGGTTGGGGTTAGGTTATGTGTTAGGTTTAGGGTACGGGTTAGGGTACGGGTTAGGGTACGGGTCAGGGTTAGGGTTAGGGTTAGGGTACGGGTTAGGGTTAGGTTTAGGTTTAGGGTTAGGGTACGGGTTAGGGTTAGGGTACGGGTTAGGGTTAGGGTACGGGTTAGGGTATGGGTTAGGGTTAGGGTTAGGGTACGGGTTAGGGTTAGGGTACTGGTTATGGTTAGGGTTAGTGTTAGGGTACGGGTTAGGGTTAGGGTACGGGTTAGGTTACGGGTTAGGGTTAGGGTTAGGGTTAGGGTACGGGTTAGGGTTAGGGTGATGGTACGGGTTAGTGTTAGGGTTAGGCTACTGGTTAGGGTTAGGGTTAGGGTTAGGGTACGGGTTAGGTTTAGCTTTAGGGTTAGGGTACGGATTAGGGTTAGGGTTAGGTGTTAGGGTTAGGGTATGGGTTAGGGGTAGGGTTAGGGTTAGGTTTAGGGTTAGGGTACGGATTAGGGTTAGGGTTAGGGTTAGTGTTAGGGTTAATGTACGGGTTAGGGTTAGGGTTAGGATTAGGGTAGGGTTAGGGGTTAGGGGCTAGGGTTAGGGTTAGGGTGAGGGTACAGGTTAGGGTTAGGGTTAGGGTTAGGGTTAGTGTACGGGTTAGGTTTAGGGTTAGGGTACGGGTTAGGGTTAGGGTTACGGGTAGGGTTAGGGTTAGGGTACGGGTTAGGGTTAGGGTTACGTTTAGGGTTAGGGTACGGGTTAGGGTTAGGGTTAGTGTTAGGGTTAATGTACGGGTTAGGGTTAGGGTTAGGTTACTGGTTAGGGTTAGGTGTAGGGTTAGGTTACGTGTTAGGGTTAGGGTTAGGGTTAGGGTTAGGTTTAGAGGTTAGGGTTAGGGTTAGGTTTAGGGTTAGGATTAGGGTATGGGTTACGGTACGGGTTAGGGTTAGGGTTAGGTTTAGGGTTAGGGTACGGGTTAGGGTTAGGGTACGGGTTAGATTTAGGGTTAGGTTTAGGGTTAGGGTTAGGGGTTAGGGGTTAGGGTTAGGGTTAGCGTTATGGTACGTGTTAGTGTACGGGTTAGGGTTAGGGTACGGGTTAATTTTAGGGTTAGGGTTAGGGTTAGGTTTAGAGTACGGGTTAGGGTTAGGGTTAGGGTTAGGTTTAGGGTTAGGAAAGGGTTAGGGTTAGGGTTAGGGTACGTGTCAGGGTTAGGGTTAGGGTTAGGGTACGGGTTAGGTTTAGGGTACGGGTTAGGGTTAGGGTACGGGTTAAGGTACGGGTTAGGGTTAGGTACTGGAACGGGTTAGGGTTAGGGTTAGGGTTAGGGTACGGGTTAATTTTAGGGTTAGTGTTAGGGTTAGGTTTAGAGTACGGGTTAGGGTTAGGGTTAGGGTTAGGTTTAGCGTTAGGGTACGGGTTAGGGTTAGGGTTAGGGTACGGGTTAGGGTACTTTTTAGGGTTAGGGTTAGTGTTAGGGTTAAGGTACGGGTTAGGGTTAGTGTTATGGTAGGGGTTAGGGGTTAGGGTTAGGGTTAGGGTTAGGATTAGGCTTAGGGTACGGTTTAGGGTTAGTGTTAGAGTTAGGGTAGGGTTAGGGTACGGGTTATGTTTAGGGTTAGGGTTAGGGTTAGGGTACGGGTTAGGGTACGGGTTAGGTTTAGGGTTAGGGTTAGGGTTAGGTTAAGGGTACGGGTTAGGGTTAGGTTTAGGGTTATGTTTAGGGTACGGGTTAGGTTTAGGGTTAGGCTTAGGGTACGTGTTTGGGTTAGGGTTAGGGTTAGGGTTAGGGTACGGGTTAGGGTTAGGTTTAGGGTACGGGTTAGGGTTAGGGTTAGTGTTAGGTTACGGGTTAGGGTTCGGGTTAGGGTTAGGGTACGTGTTAGGGTTAGGGTACGGTTTAGGGTTAGGCTTAGGGTACCGGTTAGGGTTAGGGTACGGTTTAGGGTTAGGTTTAGTGTTAGGGTACGGTTTAGGGTTAGGGTTAGTTTTAGGGTATGGGTTAGGGTTAGGGTACGGGTTAGGGTTAGGCTTAGGGTACGGGTTAGGGTTAGGGTACGGTTTAGGTTTAGGTTTAGGGTTAGGGTTAGGGTTAGGGTACGGTTTAGGGTTAGGGTTAGGGTACGGGTTAGGGTTAGGGTTAGGGTTAGGGTTAGGGTACGGGTTAGATTTAGGGTTAGGGTTAGGGTTAGGTTTAGGGGTTAGGGGTTAGAGTTAGGGTTAGGGTTAGGGTTAGGTTACGGGTTAGGGTACGGGTTAGGGTTAGGGTACGGGTTAATTTTAGGGTTAGTGTTAGGGTTATGTTTAGGGTACGGGTTAGGGTTAGGGTTAGGGTACTGGTTAGGGTTAGGGTACGGGTTAGGGTTAGGGTGATGGTACGGGTTAGGGTTAGGGTTAGGGTACTGGTTAGTGTTAGGGTTAGGGTTAGGGTACGGGTTAGTGTTAGGGTTAGGGTTAGGATTAGGGTTAGGGGTTAGGGGTTAGGGTTAGGGTTAGGGTTAGTGTTAGGGTTAGGGTACGGGTTAGGGTACGGGTTAAGGTTAGGGTACGGGTTAGTGTTAGTGTTAGGGTTAGGGTTAGGGTTAGGGTACGGGTTAGGTTACGGGTTAGGGTTAGGTTAGGGTTAGGGTTAGGGTACGGGTTAGGGTTAGGGTGATGCTACGGGTTAGTGTTAGGGTTAGGGTACTGGTTAGGGTTAGGGTTAGGGTTAGGGTACGGGTTAGGTTTAGCTTTAGGGTTAGGGTACGGAAAGGGTTAGGGTTATGTGTTAGGGTTAGGGTATGGGTTAGGGGTAGGGTTAGGGTTAGGTTTAGGGTTAGGGTACGGATTAGGGTTAGGGTTAGGTTTAGTGTTAGGGTTAATGTACGGGTTAGGGTTAGGGGTAGGATTAGGGTAGGGTTAGGGGTTAGGGGCTAGGGCTAAGGTTAGGGTGAGGGTACGGGTTAGGGTTAGGGTTAGGGTTTGGGTTAGGGTTAGTGTACGGGTTAGGTTTAGGGTTAGGGTACGGGTTAGGCTTAGGGTTACGGGTAGGGTTAGTGTTAGGGTACGGGTTAGGATTAGGGTTAGGTTTAGGGTTAGGGTACGGGTTAGGGTTAGGGTTAGTGTTAGGGCTAATGTACGGGTTAGGGTTAGGGTTAGGTTACTGGTTAGGGTTAGGTTTAGGGTTAGGTTACGTGTTAGGGTTAGGCTTATGTTTAGAGGTTAGGGTTAGGGTTAGGTTTAGGGTTAGGATTAGGGTATGGGTTAGGGTACGGGTTAGTGTTAGGGTTAGGGTTAGGGTTAGGGTTAGGGTACGGGTTAGGGTTAGGGTACGGGTTAGGGTTAGGGTTAGGGTACGTGTTAGGGTTAGGGTACGGTTTAGGGTTAGGTTTAGGGTTAGGGTTAGGGTACGGGTTAGGGTTAGGGTTAGGGTACGGGTTAGGGTTGTTAGGGTTAGGGTTAGTGTTAGGGTTAGGGTTAGGGTTAGGGTACGGGTTAGATTTAGGGTTAGGTTTAGGGTTAGGGTTAGGGGTTAGGGGTGAGGGTGAGGGTTAGGGTTAGTGTACGGGTTAGGGTACGGGTTAGTTTTAGGGTACGGGTTAATTTTAGGGTTAGGATTAGGGTTAGGTTTAGGGTACGGGTTAGGGTAAGGGTTAGTGTTAGGGTACGGGTTAAGTTTAGCGTCCGGGTTAGGGTACGGGTTAGGGTACGGGTTAGGGTTAGAATTAGGGTTAGGGTTAGTGTTAGGGTTAGGGTACGGGTTAGATTTAGGGTTAGGTTTAGGGTTAGGGTTAGGGGTTAGGGGTTAGGGTTAGGTTTAGGGTTATGGTACGTGTTAGGGTACGGGTTAGGGTTAGGGTACGGTTTAGGGTTAGGCTTAAGGTACGGGTTAGGGTTAGGGTACGGTTTAGGGTTAGGTTTAGGGTTAGGGTTAGGGTACGGTTTAGGGTTAGGTTTAGGTTTAGGGTACGGGTTAGGGTTAGGGTACGGGTTAGGGTTAGGCTTAGTGTACGGGTTAGGGTTAGGGTACGGTTTAGGGTTAGGTTTAGGGTTAGGGTTATGGTACGGTTTAGGGTTAGGGTTAGTGTACGGGTTAGGGTTAGTGTTAGGGTTAGGGTTAGGGTACGGGTTAGATTTAGGGTTAGGGTTAGGGTTAGGTTTAGCGGTTAGGGGTTAGAGTTAGGGTTAGGTTTAGGGTTAGGTTACGGGTTAGGGTACGGGTTAGGGTTAGGGTACGGGTTAATTTTAGGGTTAGTGTTAGGGTTATGTTTAGGGTACGGATTAGGGTTAGGGTTAGGGTACTGGTTAGGGTTAGGGTACGGGTTAGGGTTAGCGTGATGGTACGGGTTAGGGTTAGGGTTAGGGTACTGGTTAGGGTTAGGGTTAGGGTTAGGGTACGGTTTAGTGTTAGGGTTAGGGTTAGGATTAGGGTTAGGGGTTAGGGTTTAGGGTTAGGGTTAGGGTTAGTGTTAGGGTTAGGGTACGGGTTAGGGTACGGGTTAAGGTTAGGGTACGGGTTAGTGTTAGGGTTAGGGTTAGGGTTAGGGTTAGGGTACGGGTTAGGGTTAGGGTTGGGGTTAGGGTATGGGTTAGGTTTAGGGTACGGGTTAGGGTAGGGGTTAGGGTACGGGTCAGGGATAGGGTTAGGGTTAGGGTACGGGTTAGGGTTAGGGTTAGGTTTAGGGTTAGGGTACGGGTTAAGGTTAGGGTACGGGTTAGGGTTAGGGTACGGGTTAGGGTATGGGTTAGGGTTAGGGTTAGGGTACGGGTTATAGTTAGGGTACTGGTTAGCGTTAGGGTTAGTGTTAGTGTACGGGTTAGGGTTAGGGTACGGGTTAGGTTACGGGTTAGGGTTAGGGTTAGGGTTAGGGTTCGGGTTAGGGTTAGGGTTAGGGTTAGGGTTTGGTTTAGGGTTAGGGTTAGGGTTTGGTTTAGGGTTAGGGTTAGGGTTAGGGTTAGGGTTCGGGTTAGGGTTAGGGTTAAGGTTCAGGTTAGGGTTAGGGTTAGGGTTAGGGTTCGGGTTAGGGTTAGGGTTAGGGTTAGGGTTAGGGTTCGGGTTAGGGTTAGGGTTAGGGTTAGGGTTAGGTGTTACGTTAGGGTTACCGTTCGGGTTAGGGTTAGGGTTAGGGTTCGCATTAGGGTTAGGGGTAGGGTTCGGGTTAGGGTTCGGGTTCGGTTTAGGGTTAGGGTTAGGGTTAGGGTTCGGGTTAGGGTTAGGGTTAGGGTTAGGGTTAGGGGGTACGTTAGGGTTACCGTTCGGGTTAGGGTTAGGGTTAGGGTTAGGGTTAGGGTTAGTGTTAGGTTTAGGGTTAGGGTTCGGGTTATGGTTTGGGTTAGGATTAGGGTTAGGGTTCGGGTTAGGGTTTGGGTTAGGGTTCGGGGTAGGGTTCGGGTTCGGGTTAGGGTTAGGGGTTAGTGTTCAGGTTAGGGTTAGGGTTAGGGTTCGGGTTAGGGTTCAGGTTAGGGTTAGGGTTAGTGTTCGGGTTAGGGTTAGGGTTAGGGTTCAGGTTCGGGTTAGGGTTAGGGTTCGGGTTAGGTTTAGGGTTAGGGTTCGGGTTAGGGTTAGGGTTCGGGTTATTGTTAGGGTTAGGGTTAGGGTTCGGATTAGGGTTAGGGTTAAGGTTAGGGTTAGGGTATGTGTTAGGGTTCGGGTTAGGGGTCGGGTTAGGGTTAGGGTTAGGGTTCGGGTTAGGGTTAGGGTTAGGGTTAGGGTTCGGGATAGGGTTAGAGTTCATGTTAGGCTTAGGTTTAGGGTTCGGGTTAGGTTTAGGGTTAGGGTTCGGTTTAGGGTTAGGGTTAGGGTTAGGGTTAGGGATAGAGTTCGGGTTAGGGTTAGGGTTAGGGTTAGGGTTAGGGTTAGGGTTCGGATAAGGGTTAGGATTAGGGTTCGGGTTAGGGTTCGGGTTCGGGTTACAGTTAGGATTAGTGTTCGAGTTAGGGTTAGGGTTAGGGTTAGGGTCCGGGTTAGGGTTCGGGTTAGGGTTAGGGTTAGTTTTCGGGTTAGGGTTAGGGTTAGGGTTCGGGTCAGGGTTCGGGTTAGGGTTAGGGTTAGGGTTAGGGTTAGGCTTATGTTTCGGGTTAGAGTTAGGGTTCAGGTTAAGTTTCGGGTTAGGGTTAGGGTTCGGGTTAGGGTTAGGGTTCGGGTTAGGGTTAGGGTTAGAGTTCGGGTTAGGGTTAGGGTTAGGGTTAGGGTTAGGGTTAGGGTTCGGATAAGGGTTAGGGTTAGGGTTCGTGTTAGGGTTCGGGTTCGGGTTAGGGTTAGGATTAGGGTTCGGGTTAGGGTTCGGGTTAGGGTTAGGGTTCGGGTTAGGGTTCGGGTTAGGGTTCGGGTTAGGGTTAGGGTTAGGTTTCGGGTTCGGGTTAGGTTTCGGGTTAGGGTTAGGGTTATGGTTAGGATTAGGGTTCGGGTTAGGGTTCGGGTTAGGGTTCGGTTAGGGTTAGGGTTCGGGTGAGGGTTAGGTTCAGGGTTAGAGTTAGGGTTAAGGTTAGGGTTCGTGTTAGGGTTAGGGTTAGCGTTAGGGTTAGGGTTAGGGTTCGGGTTAGGTTTAGGTTTAGGGTTCGGGTTAGGGTTCAGGTTCGGTTTAGGGTTAGGGTTTAGTGTTCAGGTTAGGTTTAGGGTTAGGTTTCGGGTTAGGGTTCGGGTTAGGGTTAGGGTTAGGTTTCGGGTTAGGGTTAGGGTTAGGGTTAGGTTTAGTTTTCGGGTTAGGGTTCGGGTTCGGGTTAGGGTTAGTGTTAGGGTTCGGGTTAGGGTTAGGTTTCGGGTTAGGGTTCAGGTTAGGGTTCGGGTTAGGGTTAGGGTTTGGGTTAGGGTTAGGGTTCGGGTTAGGGTTAGGGTTAGGGTTCCGGTTAGGGTTAGGTTTAGGGTTCGGGTTCGAGTTAGGGTTAGGGTTCGGGTTAGGGTTAGGGTTCGGGTTAGGGTTAGGGTTCGGGTTCGGGTTAGGTTTAGGGTTAGGGTTAGGTTTCGGGTTAGGGTTCGGGTTAGGGTTAGGGTTAGTGTTAGGGTTAGGGTTAGGGTTAGGTTTCGGGTTCAGTTTAGGGTTAGTGTTAGGATTAGGGTTCGGGTTCGGGTTAGGGTTCGGGTTCGGGTTAGGGTTAGGGTTCGGGTTCGGGTTAGGGTTAGTGTTAGGGTTAGGGTTCGGGTTAGGGTTCGGGTTCTGGTTAGGGGTAGGGTTCGGGTTCGGGTTAGGGTTAGGGTTCGGGTTAGGGTTCGGGTTAGGGTTAGGGTTCGGGTTAGGGTTAGGATTCGGGTTAGGGTTAGGGTTAGGTTTAGGAGGTAGGGTTACGGTTAGGATTCGGGTTAGGGTTAGGTTTAGGGTTAGGGTTAGGGGTTAGGGTTCAGGTTAGGGTTCGGGTTCGGGTTAGGGTTAGGGGTTAGTGTTCAGGTTAGGGTTAGGTTTAGGGTTCGGGTTAGGGTTCGGGTTAGGGTTAGGGTTAAGGTTCGGGTTAGGGTTAGTGTTAGGGTTAGGGTTAGGGTTCGGGTTACGGTTAGGGTTCGGGTTAGGGTTAGGGTTAGGTTTCGGGTTAGGGTTAGGGTTAGGGTTCGGGTTAGGGTTAGGGTTCGGGTTAAAGTTAGGGTTAGGGTTCGGGTTAGGGTTCGGGTTAGGTTTAGGGTTAGGGTTCGGGTTAGGTTTATGTTTCGGGTTAGGGTTAGGGTTAGGGTTAGGGTTCGGGTTAGGGTTAGGGTTCGGGTTAGGGTTGGGATCGGGTTAGGTTTCGGGTTAGGGTTAGGGTTACGGTTCGGGTTCGTGTTAGGGTTAGGGTTCGGGTTAGGTTTCGGGTTCGTGTTCGGGTTAGGGTTAGGGTTATGGTTAGTTTTCGGGTTAGGGTTCGGGTTAGGGTTCGGGTTAGGTATAGGGTTCGGTTTAGGGTTAGGTTTAGGGTTATAGTTAGGGTTAGGGTTAGGGTTCGGGTTAGGGTTACGGTTAGCGTTAGGGTTAGGGTTCGGGTTAGGGTTAGGGTTAGTGTTCGGGTTAGGGTCGGGTTCGGGTTAGGGTTAGGGGTTAGTGTTCAGGTTAGGGTTAGGGTTAGGGTTCGGTTTAGGGTTCGGTTAGGGTTAGGGTTAGGGTTCGGGTTCGGGTTAGGGTTAGGGTTAGGTTTAGGGTTCGGGTTACGGTTAGGGTTCGGGTTAGGGTTAGGTTTAGGGTTCGGGTTAGGGTTAGGGTTCGGGTTCGGGTTAGGGTTAGGGTTCGGGTTAGGGTTAGGGTTAGGGTTAGGTTAGGGTTCGGGTTCGCGGTTAGGGTTAGAGTTCGGGTTTGGGTTAGGGTTCGGGTTAGGGTTAGGGTTAGGGTTCGGGTTCGGGTTAGGGTTACGGTTAGTTTTCGGGTTCGGGTTAGGGTTCGGGTTAGGGTTAGGTTTCGATTTAGTGTTCGGGTTAGGGTTTGGGTTGGAGTTAGGGTTAGGGTTAAGGTTCGGGTTCGGGTTAGGGTTCGGGTTCGTGTTGGGTTCGGTTTAGGGTTAGGGTTAGGGTTAGGCTTCGGGTTAGGGTTAGGGTTCGGGATAGGGTTAGGGTTAGGTTTCGGGTTAGGGTTAAGGTTTAGGGTTAGGGTCGAGTTAGAGTTCGGGTTAAGGTTCTGGTTAGGGTTAGGGTTAGGGTTAGGTTTCGGGTTAGGGTTCGAGTTAGGGTTCGGGTTAGGGTTAGGGTTAGGGTTCGGGTTAGGATTAGGGTTAGGGTTCGGGTTAGGTTTAGGGTTTGGGTTAGGGTAAGGTGTTAGGGTTAGGGTTAGGGTTAGTGTTAGGGTAAGGGTTCGAGTTAGGGATAGGGTTAGGGTTAGGGTTAGGGTTCGGGTTAGGGTTAGGGTTAGGGTTCCGGTTAGGGTTAGGGTTAGGGTTAGGGTTAGGGTTAGGGTAAGGTTTTAGAGTTAGAGTTAGGGTTAGGGTTAGGGTTAGGGGTTAGGGTTAGGGTTAGGGTTAGGGTTATGGTTCGGGTTAGCGTTAGGTTTCGGATTAGGGTTAGGGTTAGGTTTAGGGTTAGGGTTAGGGTTCGGGTTAGGGTATGGGTTAGGGTTCGGGTTAGGTTTAGGGTTAGGGTTCGGGTTAGGGTTCGGGTTAGGGTTCGGGTTAGGGTTAGGGTTAGGGTTTGGGTTAGGGTTAGGGTTAGGGTTAGTGTTCGGGTTAGGGTTCGGGTTAGGGTTAGGGTTAGGATTCGGGTTAGGTTTAGGGTTAGGGTTCGGGTTAGGGTTAGGGTTAGGTTTCGGGTTAGGGTTAGGGTTTGTGTTAGGGTTAGGGTTAGGGTTCAGGTTAGGGTTCGGGTTAGGGTTAGGGTTAGGTTTCGGGTTAGGGTTAGGTATCGGGTCAGGTTTCGGGTTAGGGTTAGGATTCGGGTAAGGGGTGAGGGTTTGGGTTAGGGTTAGGATTCGGGTAAGGGGTTATGGTTCGGGTTCGGGTTAGGGTTAGTGTTAGGGTTCTGGTTAAGGTTAGGGTTAGGGTTCGGGTTAGGGTTAGGGTTAGGGTTACGGTTCGGGTTAGGGTTAGGGTTAGGGTTAATGTTCGGGTTCGGGTTAGGGTTAGGGTTCGGGTTAGGTTTCGGAATAGTGTTAGGGTTAGGGTTCGGGTTAGGGTTCCGTTCGGGTTAGGGTTCGGGTTCGGGTTCGGTTTAGGGTTAGGGTTAGGGTTAGTGTTCGGGTTCGGGTTAGGTTTAGGGTTAGGGTTCGGGTTAGGGTTAGGGTTAGGGTTAGGGTTAGGGTTAGGGTTAGGGGTAGGGTTCGGTTTAGGGTTCGGGTTAGGGTTAGGTTTAGGGTTCGGGTTAGGGTTCGGGTGAGGGTTCGGGTTAGGGTTAGGGTTAGGGTTAGGGTTAGGGTTCCGGTTAGGGTTTGGGTTCGGTTTAGGGTTAGGGTTAGGGTTCGGGTTAGGGTTAGGTTTCGGGTTAGGGTTAGGGTTCGGGTTAGGGGTTAGTGTTAGGGTTCGGGTTAGGGTTAGGGTTAGGGTTCATGTTAGGGTTAGGGTTCGGGTTAGGGTTAGGGTTCGGTTTAGGGTTAGGGTTAGGGTTTGAGTTCGGGTTTGGGTTAGGGTTAGGGTTAGTGTTAGGTTTAGGGTTCGGGTTCGGGTTCGGGTTAGGGTTAGGGTTAGGTTTCGGGTGAGGGTTAGGGGTTAGTGTTAGGGTTAGGGGTTAGTGTTAGGGTTAGAGTTAGGGTTAGGGTTAGGGTTAGGGTTAGGGTACGGGTTAGGGTTAGGGTACGGGTTAGGGTTAGGGTTAGGGTACGTGTTAGGGTTAGGGTACGGTTTAGGGTTAGGTTTAGGGTTAGGGTTAGGGTACGGGTTAGGGTTAGGGTTAGGGTACGGGTTAGGGTTGTTAGGGTTAGGGTTAGGGTTAGGGTTAGGGTTAGGGTACGGGTTAGATTTAGGGTTAGGTTTAGGGTTAGGGTTAGGGGTTAGGGGTTAGGGTGAGGGTTAGGGTTAGTGTACGGGTTAGGGTACGGGTTAGTTTTAGGGTACGGGTTAATTTTAGGGTTAGGGTTAGGGTTAGGTTTAGGGTACGGGTTAGGGTAAGGGTTAGGGTTAGGGTATGGTTTAGGGTTAGCGTCCGGGTTAGGGTATGGGTTAGGGTACGGGTTAGGGTACGGGTTAGGGTTAGAATTAGGGTTAGGGTTAGTGTTAGGGTTAGGGTTAGGTTTAGGGTTAGGGTACTGGTTAGGGTTAGGGTTAGTGTTAGGGTTAATGTACGGGTTAGGGTTAGGGTTAGGGTACTGGTTAGGGTTAGGTTTAGGGTTAGGTTACGTGTTAGGGTTAGGGTTAGGGTTAGGGTTAGGGTTAGGGTTAGGGTACGGGTTAGGGTTAGGGTACGGGTTAAGGTACGGGTTAGGGTTAGGGTACGGGAACGGGTTAGGGTTAGGGTTAGGGTTAGGGTACGGGTTAGGGTTAGGGTTGGGGTTAGGTTATGTGTTAGGGTTAGGGTACGGGTTAGGGTACGGGTTAGGGTACGGGTCAGGGTTAGGGTTAGGGTTAGGGTACGGGTTAGGGTTAGGTTTAGGTTTAGGGTTAGGGTACGGGTTAGGGTTAGGGTACGGGTTAGGGAATGGGTTAGGGTTAGGGTTAGGGTACGGGTTAGGGTTAGGGTACTGGTTATGGTTAGGGTTAGTGTTAGGGTACGGGTTAGGTTTAGGGTACGGGTTAGGTTACGGGTTAGGGTTAGGGTTAGGGTTAGGGTACGGGTTAGGGTTAGGGTGATGGAACGAGTTAGTGTTAGGGTTAGGCTACTGGTTAGGGTTACGGTTAGGGTTAGGGTACGGTTAGGTTTAGCTTTAGGGTTAGGGTACGGATTAGGGTTAGGGTTAGGTGTTAGGGTTAGGGTATGGGTTAGGGGTAGGGTTAGGGTTAGGTTTAGGGTTAGGGTAAGGATTAGGGTTAGGGTTAGGGTTAGTGTTAGGGTTAATGTACGGGTTAGGGTTAGGGTTAGGGTTAGGGTACGGGTTTGGGTTAGGTTTAGGGTTAGGGTTAGGGTACGGGTTAGGGTTAGGTTTAGGTTACGGGTTAGGTTTAGGGTTAGGTTTAGGGTAGGGTTAGGGTACGGGTTATGTTTAGGGTTAGGGTTAGGGTTAGTGTACGGGTTAGGGTACGGTTTGGTTTAGGGTTAGGGTTAGGGTTAGGTTAAGGGTACGGGTTAGGGTTAGGTTTAGGGTTATGTTTAGGGTACGGGTTAGATTTAGGGTTAGGGTTAGGGTCCGGGTTTGGGTTAGGGTTAGGTTTAGGGTTAGGGTACGGGTTAGGGTTAGGTTTAGGGTACGGTTTAGGGTTAGGGTTAGTGTTAGGGTACGGGTTAGGGTTAGGGTTAGGGTTAGGGTACGGGTTAGGGTTAGGGTACGGTTTAGGGTTAGGCTTAGGGTACGTGTTAGGGTTAGGGTACGGTTTAGGGTTAGGTTTAGGGTTAGGGTTAGGGTACGGTTTAGGGTTAGGGTTAGGGTACGGTTTAGGGTTAGGGTTAGGGTACGGGTTAGGGTTAGGGTTAGGGTTAGGGTTAGGGTACGGGTTAGATTTAGGGTTAGGGTTAGGGTTAGGGTTAGGGGTTAGGGGTTAGAGTTAGGGTTAGTCTTAGGGTTAGGTTACGGGTTAGGGTACGGGTTAGGGTTAGGGTATGGTTTAATTTTAGGGTTAGTGTTAGGGTTATGTTTAGGGTACGGGTTAGGGTTAGGGTTAGGTTACTGGTTAGGGTTAGGGTACGGGTTAGGGTTAGGGTGATGGTACGGGTTAGGGTTAGGGTTAGGGTTCTGGTTAGGGTTAGGGTTAGGTTTAGGGTACGGGTTAGTGTTAGGGTTAGGGTTAGGATTAGGGTTAGTTGTTAGGGGTTAGGGTTAGGGTTAGGGTTAGTGTTAGGGTTAGGGTACGGGTTAGGGTACGGGTTAAGGTTAGGGTATGGGTTAGTGTTAGGGTTAGGGTTAGGGTTAGGGTTAGGGTACGGGTTAGGGTTAGGGTTGGGGTTAGGGTATGGGTTAGGTTTAGGGTACGGGTTAGGGTACGGGTTAGGGTACGGGTCAGGGTTAGGGTTAGGGTTAGGGTACGGGTTAGGGTTAGGGTTAGGTTTAGGGTTAGGGTACGGGTTAGGGTTAGGGTATGGGTTAGGGTTAGGGTACGGGTTAGGGTATGGGTTAGGGTTAGGGTTAGGGTACGGGTTAGGGTTAGGGTACTGGTTAGCGTTAGGGTTAGTGTTAGGGTACGGGTTAGGGTTAGGGTATGGGTTAGGTTACTGGTTAGGGTTAGGGTTAGGGTTAGGGTTAGGGTACGGGTTAGGGTTAGGGTGATGGTACGGGTTAGTGTTAGGGTTAGGGTACTGGTTAGGGTTAGGTTTAGGGTTAGGGTACGGGTTAGGGTTAGCTTTAGGGTTAGGGTACGGATTAGGGTTAGGGTTAGGTGTTAGGGTTAGGGTATGGGTTAGGGTTAGGGTTAGGGTTAGGGTACGGGTTAGGGTTAGGGTACGGTTTAGGGTTAGGTTTAGGGTACGGGTTAGGGTTAGGGTACGGTTTAGGGTTAGGTTTAGGGTTAGGGTTAGGGTACGGTTTAGGGTTAGGGTTAGGGTTAGGGTACAGGTTAGGGTTAGGGTACGGGTTACGGTTAGGCTTAGGGTACGGGTTAGGGTTAGGGTACGGTTTAGGGTTAGGTTTAGGGTTAGGGTTAGGATTCAGTTTAGGGTTAGGGTTAGGGTACGGTTTAGGGTTAGGGTTAGGGTTAGGGTTAGGGTTAGGGTACGGGTTAGATTTAGGGATAGGGTTAGGTTTAGGGTTAGGGGTTAGGGGTTAGTGTTAGGGTTAGGGTTAGGGTTAGGGTTAGGTTACGGGTTAGGGTACGGGTTAGTGTTAGGGTACGGGTTAATTTTATGGTTAGGCTTAGGGTTATGTTTAGGGTACTGGTTAGGTTTAGGATTAGGGTACTGGTTAGGGTTAGGGTCCGGGTTAGGGTACGGGTTAGGGTTAGGGTTAGGGTTAGGGTTAGGGTTAGGGTTAGGAAAGGGTTAGGGTTAGGGTTTGGGTACGGGTTAGGGTTAGGGTTAGTGTTAGGGTTAGGTTACGGGTTAGGGTTAGGGTACGGGTTAGGGTTAGTGTTAGGGTTAGGGTACGGGTTAGGGTTAGGGTTGGGGTTAGGGTTAGGTTACGGTTTATGGTAAGGTTTAGGGTTAGGGTTAGGGTTAGGGTACGGGTTACGGTTAGGGTTAGGGTTAGTGTTAGGGTAAAGGTACGGGTTAGGGTTTTGGTTAGGGTTCTGGTTAGGGGTTAGGGTTAGAGTTAGGGTTAGGGTTAGGGTTAGGGTACGGGTTAGAGTTAGTGTTAGGGTTAGGGTTAGGGTTAGGGTTAGGGTACGGGTTAGGGTTACGGTAATGGTTAGGGTTAAGGTTAGTGTTAGGGTACGGGTTAGGGTTAGGGTACGGGTTAGGTTACGGGTTAGGGTTAGGGTTAGGGTTAGGGTACTGGTTAGGGTTAGGGTACGGGTTAGGGTTAGGGTGATGGTACGGGTTAGGGTTAGGGTTAGGGTACTGGTTAGGGTTAGGGTTAGGGTTAGGGTACGGGTTAGTTTTAGGGTTAGGGTTAGGATTAGGGTTAGGGGTTAGGGGTTAGGGTTAGGGTTAGGGTTAGTGTTAGGGTTAGGTTACGGGTTAGGGTACGGGTTAAGGTTAGGGTACGGGTTAGTGTTAGGGTTAGGGTTAGGGTTAGGGTTAGGGTACGGGTTAGGGTTAGGGTTGGGGTTAGGTTATGTGTTAGGGTTAGGGTACGGGTTAGGGTATGGGTTAGGGTACGGGTCAGGGTTAGGGTTAGGGTTAGGGTACGGGTTAGGGTTAGGTTTAGGTTTAGGGTTAGGGTACGGGTTAGGGTTAGGGTACGGGTTAGGGTTAGGGTACGGGTTAGGGTATGGGTTAGGGTACGGGTTAGGGTACGGGTTAGGGTTAGGGTACTGGTTATGGTTAGGGTTAGTGTTAGGGTACGGGTTAGGGTTAGGGTACGGGTTAGGTTACGGGTTAGGGTTAGGGTTAGGGTTAGGGTACGGGTTAGGGTTAGGGTGATGGTACGGTTTAGTGTTAGGGTTAGGCTACTGGTTAGGGTTAGGGTTAGGGTTAGGGTACGGGTTAGGTTTAGCTTTAGGGTTAGGGTACGGTTTAGGGTTAGGGTTAGGTGTTAGGGTTAGGGTATGGGTTAGGGGTAGGGTTAGGGTTAGGTTTTGGGTTAGGGTACGGATTAGGTTTAGGGTTAGGGTTAGTGTTAGGGTTAATGTACGGGTTAGGGTTAGGGTTAGGGTTAGGGTACGGGTTTGGTTTAGGGTTAGGGTTAGGGTTAGGGTACGGGTTAGTGTTAGGTTTAGGTTACGGGTTAGGGTTAGGGTTAGGGTTAGGGTAGGGTTAGGGAAGGGGTATGTTTAGGGTTAGGGTTAGGGTTAGTGTACGGGTTAGGGTACGGTTTGGTTTAGGGTTAGGGTTAGGGTTAGGTTAAGGGTACGGGTTAGGGTTAGGTTTAGGGTTATGTTTAGGGTACGGGTTAGATTTAGGGTTAGGGTTAGGGTCCGGGTTTGGGTTAGGGTTAGGTTTAGGGTTAGGGTACGGGTTAGGGTTAGGTTTAGGGTACGGGTTAGGGTTAGGGTTAGTGTTAGGGTACGGGTTAGGGTTAGGGTTAGGGTTAGGGTACGGGTTAGGGTTAGGGTACGGTTTAGGGTTAGGCTTAGGGTACGTGTTAGGGTTAGGGTACGGTTTAGGGTTAGGTTTAGGGTTAGGGTTAGGGTACGGTTTAGGGTTAGGGTTAGGGTACGGTTTAGGGTTAGGGTTAGGGTACGGGTTAGGGTTAGGGTTAGGGTTAGGGTACGGGTTAGATTTAGGGTTAGGGTTAGGGTTAGGGTTAGGGGTTAGGGGTTAGAGTTAGGGTTAGTCTTAGGGTTAGGTTACGGGTTAGGGTACGGGTTAGGGTTAGGGTATGGGTTAATTTTAGGGTTAGTGTTAGGGTTATGTTTAGGGTACGGGTTAGGGTTAGGGTTAGGTTACTGGTTAGGGTTAGGGTACGGGTTAGGGTTAGGGTGATGGTACGGGTTAGGGTTAGGGTTAGGGTACTGGTTAGGGTTAGGGTTAGGTTTAGGGTACGGGTTAGTGTTAGGGTTAGGGTTAGGATTAGGGTTAGGTGTTAGGGGTTAGGGTTAGGGTTAGGGTTAGTGTTAGGGTTAGGGTACGGGTTAGGGTATGGGTTAAGGTTAGGGTACGGGTTAGTGTTAGGGTTTAGGTTAGGGTTAGGGTTAGGGTACGGGTTAGGGTTAGGGTTGGGGTTAGGGTATGGGTTAGGTTTAGGGTACGGGTTAGGGTACGGGTTAGGGTACGGGTCAGGGTTAGGGTTAGGGTTAGGGTACGGGTTAGGGTTAGGGTTAGGTTTAGGGTTAGGGTACGGGTTAGGGTTAGGGTACGGGTTAGGGTATGGGTTAGGGTTAGGGTTAGGGTACGGGTTAGGGTTAGGGTACTGGTTAGCGTTAGGGTTAGTGTTAGGGTACGTGTTAGGGTTAGGGTACGGGTTAGGTTACTGGTTAGGGTTAGGGTTAGGGTTAGGGTTAGGGTTCGGGTTAGGGTTAGGGTGATGGTACGGGTTAGTGTTAGGGTTAGGGTACTGGTTAGGGTTAGGGTTAGGGTTAGGGTATGGGTTAGGGTTAGCTTTAGGGTTAGGGTACGGATTAGGGTTAGGGTTAGGTGTTAGGTTTAGGGTATGGGTTAGGGTTAGGGTTAGGGTTAGGGTACGGGTTAGGGTTAGGGTACGGTTTAGGGTTAGGTTTAGGGTACGGGTTAGGGTTAGGGTACGGTTTAGGGTTAGGTTTAGGGTTAGGGTTAGGGTACGGTTTAGGGTTAGGGTTAGGGTTAGGGTACGGGTTAGGGTTAGGGTACGGGTTAGGGTTAGGCTTAGGGTACGGGTTAGGGTTAGGTTACGGTTTAGGGTTAGGTTTAGGGTTAGGGTTAGGATTCGGTTTAGGGTTAGGGTTAGGGTACGGTTTAGGGTTAGGGTTAGGGTTAGGGTTAGGGTACGGGTTAGATTTAGGGATAGGGTTAGGTTTAGTGTTAGGGGTTAGTGGTTAGTGTTAGGGTTAGGGTTAGGGTTAGGGTTAGGTTACGAGTTAGGGTACGGGTTAGTGTTAGGGTACGGGTTAATTTTATGGTTAGGCTTAGGGTTATGTTTAGGGTACTGGTTAGGGTTAGGATTAGGGTACTGGTTAGGGTTAGGGTCCGGGTTAGGGTACGGGTTAGGGTTAGGGTTAGGGTTAGGGTTAGGGTTAGGAAAGGGTTAGGGTTAGGGTTTGGGTACGGGTTAGGGTTAGGGTTAGTGTTAGGGTTAGGTTACGGGTTAGGGTTAGGGTACGGGTTAGGGTTAGTGTTAGGGTTAGGGTACGGGTTAGGGTTAGGGTTAGGGGTTAGGGTTAGGTTACGGTTTATGGTAAGGTTTAGGGTTAGGGTTAGGGTTAGGGTACGGGTTACGGTTAGGGTTAGGGTTAGTGTTATGGTAAAGGTACGGGTAAGGGTTTTGGTTAGGGTTAGGGTAGGGGTTAGGGTTAGAGTTAGGGTTAGGGTTAGGGTTAGGGTATGGGTTAGAGTTAGTGTTAGGGTTAGGGTTAGGGTTAGGGTTAGGGTTAGGGTTAGGGTACGTGTTAGGGTTAGGTTTAGGGTTACGGTACGGGTTAGGGTTAGGGTACGGGTTACGGTATGGGTTAGGGTATGTGTTAGGGTTAGGGTTAGTGTTAGGGTTAGGGTTAGGGTTAGGGTACGGGTTAGGGTTAGGGTACGGGTTAGGGTTAGGGTACGGGTTAGGGTATGGGTTAGGGTTAGGGTACGGGTTAGGGTTACGGTAATGGTTAGGGTTAAGGTTAGTGTTAGGGTACGGGTTAGGGTTAGGGTACGGGTTAGGTTACGGGTTAGGGTTAGGGTTAGGGTTAGGCTACTGGTTAGGGTTAGGGTACGGGTTAGGGTTAGGGTGATGGTACGGGTTAGGGTTAGGGTTAGGGTACTGGTTAGGGTTAGGGTTAGGGTACGGGTTAGTTTTAGGGTTAGGGTTAGGATTAGGGTTAGGGGTTAGGGGTTAGGGTTAGGGTTAGGGTTAGTGTTAGGGTTAGGTTACGGGTTAGGGTACGGGTTAAGGTTAGGGTACGGGTTAGTGTTAGGGTTAGGGTTAGGGTTAGGGTTAGGGTACGGGTTAGGGTTAGGGTTGGGGTTAGGTTATGTGTTAGGGTTAGGGTACGGGTTAGGGTACGGGTTAGGGTACGGGTCAGGGTTAGGGTTAGGGTTAGGGTACGGGTTAGGGTTAGGTTTAGGTTTAGGGTTAGGGTACGGGTTAGGGTTAGGGTACGGGTTAGGGTTAGGGTACGGGTTAGGTTACGGGTTAGGGTTAGGGTTAGGGTTAGGGTACGGGTTAGGGTTAGGGTGATGGTACGGGTTAGTGTTAGGGTTAGGCTACTGGTTAGGGTTAGGGTTAGGGTTAGGGTACGGGTTAGGTTTAGCTTTAGGGTTAGGGTACGGATTAGGGTTAGGGTTAGGTGTTAGGGTTAGGGTATGGGTTAGGGGTAGGGTTAGGGTTAGGTTTAGGGTTAGGGTACGGATTAGGGTTAGGGTTAGGGTTAGGGTTAGGGTTAATGTACGGGTTAGGGTTAGGGTTAGGATTAGGGTAGGGTTAGGGGTTAGGGGCTAGGGTTAGGGTTAGGGTGAGGGTACAGGTTAGGGTTAGGGTTAGGGTTAGGGTTAGTGTACGGGTTAGGTTTAGGGTTAGGGTACGGGTTAGGGTTAGGGTTACGGGTAGGGTTAGGGTTAGGGTATGGGTTAGGGTTAGGGTTACGTTTAGGGTTAGGGTACGGGTTAGGGTTAGGGTTAGTGTTAGGGTTAATGTACGGGTTAGGGTTAGGGTTAGGTTACTGGTTAGGGTTAGGTGTAGGGTTAGGTTACGTGTTAGGGTTAGGGTTAGGGTTAGGGTTAGGTTTAGAGGTTAGGGTTAGGGTTAGGTTTAGGGTTAGGATTAGGGTATGGGTTACGGTACGGGTTAGGGTTAGGGTTAGGTTTAGGGTTAGGGTACGGGTTAGGGTACGGGTTAGGGTTAGGGTACGGGTTAGATTTAGGGTTAGGTTTAGGGTTAGGGTTAGGGGTTAGGGGTTAGGGTTAGGGTTAGCGTTATGGTACGTGTTAGTGTACGGGTTAGGGTTAGGGTACGGGTTAATTTTAGGGTTAGGGTTAGGGTTAGGTTTAGAGTACGGGTTAGGGTTAGGGTTAGGGTTAGGTTTAGGGTTAGGAAAGGGTTAGGGTTAGGGTTAGGGTACGTGTCAGGGTTAGGGTTAGGGTTAGGGTACGGGTTAGGTTTAGGGTACGGGTTAGGGTTAGGGTACGGGTTAAGGTACGGGTTAGGGTTAGGTACTGGAACGGGTTAGGGTTAGGGTTAGGGTTAGGGTACGGGTTAATTTTAGGGTTAGTGTTAGGGTTAGGTTTAGAGTACGGGTTAGGGTTAGGGTTAGGTTTAGGGTTAGGGTACGGGTTAGGGTTAGGGTTAGGGTTAGGGTACGGGTTAGGGTACTTTTTAGGGTTAGGGTTAGTGTTAGGGTTAAGGTACGGGTTAGGGTTAGTGTTATGGTAGGGGTTAGGGGTTAGGGTTAGGGTTAGGGTTAGGATTAGGCTTAGGGTACGGTTTAGGGTTAGTGTTAGAGTTAGGGTAGGGTTAGGGTACGGGTTATGTTTAGGGTTAGGGTTAGGGTTAGGGTACGGGTTAGGGTACGGGTTAGGTTTAGGGTTAGGGTTAGGGTTAGGTTAAGGGTACGGGTTAGGGTTAGGTTTAGGGTTATGTTTAGGGTACGGGTTAGGTTTAGGGTTAGGCTTAGGGTACGTGTTTGGGTTAGGGTTAGGGTTAGGGTACGGGTTAGGGTTAGGTTTAGGTTACGGGTTAGGGTTAGGGTTAGTGTTAGGTACGGGTTAGGGTTCGGGTTAGGGTTAGGGTACGGGTTAGGGTTAGGGTACGGTTTAGGTTTAGGCTTAGGGTACGGGTTAGGGTTAGGGTATGGTTTAGGGTTCAGGTTTAGTGTTAAGGTACGGTTTAGGGTTAGGGTTAGGTTTAGGGTACGGGTTAGGGTTAGGGTACGGGTTAGGGTTAGGCTTAGGTTACGGGTTAGGGTTAGGGTACGGTTTAGGGTTAGGTTTAGGGTTAGGGTTAGGGTACGGTTTAGGGTTAGGGTTAGGGTACGGGTTAGGGTTAGGGTTAGGGTACGGGTTAGATTTAGGGTTAGGGTTAGGGTTAGGTTTAGGGGTTAGGGGTTAGAGTTAGGGTTAGGGTTAGGGTTAGGTTACGGGTTAGGGTACGGGTTAGGGTTAGGGTACGGGTTAATTTTAGGGTTAGTGTTAGGGTTATGTTTAGGGTACGGGTTAGGGTTAGGGTTAGGGTACTGGTTAGGGTTAGGGTACGGGTTAGGGTTAGGGTGATGGTACGGGTTAGGGTTAGGGTTAGGGTACTGGTTAGTGTTAGGGTTAGGGTTAGGGTACGGGTTAGTGTTAGGGTTAGGGTTAGGATTAGGGTTAGGGGTTAGGGGTTAGGGTTAGGGTTAGGGTTAGTGTTAGGGTTAGGGTACGGGTTAGGGTACGGGTTAAGGTTAGGGTACGGGTTAGTGTTAGTGTTAGGGTTAGGGTTAGGGTTAGGGTACGGGTTAGGTTACGGGTTAGGGTTAGGTTAGGGTTAGGGTTAGGGTACGGGTTAGGGTTAGGGTGATGCTACGGGTTAGTGTTAGGGTTAGGGTACTGGTTAGGGTTAGGGTTAGGGTTAGGGTACGGGTTAGGTTTAGCTTTAGTGTTAGGGTACGGAAAGGGTTAGGGTTAGGTGTTAGGGTTAGGGTATGGGTTAGGGGTAGGGTTAGGGTTAGGTTTAGGGTTAGGGTACGGATTAGGGTTAGGGTTAGGGTTAGTGTTAGGGTTAATGTACGGGTTAGGGTTAGGGTTAGGATTAGGGTAGGGTTAGGGGTTAGGGGCTAGGGCTAGGGTTAGGGTGAGGGTACGGGTTAGGGTTAGGGTTAGGGTTTGGTTTAGGGTTAGTGTACGGGTTAGGTTTAGGGTTAGGGTACGGGTTAGGGTTAGGGTTACGGGTAGGGTTAGTGTTAGGGTACGGGTTAGGGTTAGTGTTAGGTTTAGGGTTAGGGTACGGGTTAGGGTTAGGGTTAGTGTTAGGGCTAATGTACGGGTTAGGGTTAGGGTTAGGTTACTGGTTAGGGTTAGGTTTAGGGTTAGGTTACGTGTTAGGGTTAGGGTTATGTTTAGAGGTTAGGGTTAGGGTTAGGTTTAGGGTTAGGATTAGGGTATGGGTTAGGGTACGGGTTAGTGTTAGGGTTAGGGTTAGGGTTAGGGTTAGGGTACGGGTTAGGGTTAGGGTACGGGTTAGGGTTAGGGTTAGGGTACGTGTTAGGGTTAGGGTACGGTTTAGGGTTAGGTTTAGGGTTAGGGTTAGTGTACGGGTTAGGGTTAGGGTTAGGGTACGGGTTAGGGTTGTTAGGGTTAGGGTTAGGGTTAGGGTTAGGGTTAGGGTTAGGGTACGGGTTAGATTTAGGGTTAGGTTTAGGGTTAGGGTTAGGGGTTAGGGGTGAGGGTGAGGGTTAGGGTTAGTGTACGGGTTAGGGTACGGGTTAGTTTTAGGGTACGGGTTAATTTTAGGGTTAGGGTTAGGGTTAGGTTTAGGGTACGGGTTAGGGTAAGGGTTAGTGTTAGGGTACGGGTTAAGTTTAGAGTCCGGGTTAGGGTACGGGTTAGGGTACGGGTTAGGGTACGGGTTAGGGTTAGAATTAGGGTTAGGGTTAGTGTTAGGGTTAGGGTACGGGTTAGATTTAGGGTTAGGTTTAGGGTTAGGGTTAGGGGTTAGGGGTTAGGGTTAGGGTTAGGGTTATGGTACGTGTTAGGGGACGGGTTAGGGTTAGGGTACGGGTTAGGGTTAGGCTTAGGGTACGGGTTAGGGTTAGGGTACGGTTTAGGTTTAGGTTTAGGGTTAGGGTTAGGGTACGGTTTAGGGTTAGGGTTAGGTTTAGGGTACGGGTTAGGGTTAGGGTACGGGTTAGGGTTAGGCTTAGTGTACGGGTTAGGGTTAGGGTACGGTTTAGGGTTAGGTTTAGGGTTAGGGTTATGGTACGGTTTAGGGTTAGGGTTAGTGTACGGGTTAGGGTTAGGGTACGGGTTAGGGTTAGGGTTGGGGTTAGGGTATGGGTTAGGTTTAGGGTACGGGTTAGGGTAGGGGTTAGGGTACGGGTCAGGGTTAGGGTTAGGGTTAGGGTACGGGTTAGGGTTAGGGTTATGTTTAGGGTTAGGGTACGGGTTAGGGTTAGGGTACGGGTTAGGGTTAGGTACGGGTTATAGTTAGGGTACTGGTTAGCGTTAGGGTTAGTGTTAGGGTACGGGTTAGGGTTAGGGTACGGGTTAGGTTACGGGTTAGGGTTAGGGTTAGGGTTAGGGTTAGGGTTCGGGTTAGGGTTAGGGTTAGGGTTAGGGTTTGGTTTAGGGTTAGGGTTAGGGTTTGGTTTAGGGTTAGGGTTAGGGTTAGGGTTAGGGTTCGGGTTAGGGTTAGGGTTAAGGTTCGGGTTAGGGTTAGGGTTAGGGTTAGGGTTCGGGTTAGGGTTAGGGTTAGGGTTAGGGTTAGGGTTCGGGTTAGGGTTAGGGTTAGGGTTAGGGTTAGGTGTTACGTTAGGGTTACCGTTCGGGTTAGAGTTAGGGTTAGGGTTCGGATTAGGTTTAGGGGTAGGGTTCGGGTTAGGGTTCGGGTTCGGTTTAGGGTTAGGGTTAGGGTTAGGGTTTGGGTTAGGGTTAGGGTTAGGGTTAGGGTTAGGGGGTACGTTAGGGTTACCGTTCGGGTTAGGGTTAGGGTTAGGGTTAGGGTTAGGGTTAGTGTTAGGTTTAGGGTTAGGTTTCGGGTTAGGGTTTGGGTTAGGATTAGGGTTAGGGTTCGGGTTAGGGTTTGGGTTAGGGTTCGGGGTAGGGTTCGGGTTCGGGTTAGGGTTAGGGGTTAGTGTTCAGGTTAGGGTTAGGGTTAGGGTTCGGGTTAGGGTTCAGGTTAGGGTTAGGGTTAGTGTTCGGGTTAGGGTTAGGGTTAGGGTTCGGGTTCGGGTTAGGGTTAGGGTTCGGGTTAGGTTTAGGGTTAGGGTTCGGGTTAGGGTTAGGGTTCGGGTTAGGGTTAGGGTTAGGGTTAGGGTTCGGATTAGGGTTAGGGTTAAGGTTAGGTTTAGGGTATGTGTTAGGGTTCGGGTTAGGGGTCGGGTTAGGGTTAGGGTTAGGGTTCGGGTTAGGGTTAGGGTTAGGGTTAGGGTTCGGGTTAGGGTTAGAGTTCATGTTAGGCTTAGGTTTAGGGTTCGGGTTAGGTTTAGGGTTAGGGTTCGGTTTAGGGTTAGGGTTAGGGTTAGGGTTAGGGATAGAGTTCGGGTTAGGGTTAGGGTTAGGGTTAGGGTTAGGGTTAGGGTTCGGATAAGGGTTAGGATTAGGGTTCGGGTTAGGGTTCGGGTTCGGGTTACAGTTAGGATTAGTGTTCGAGTTAGGGTTAGGGTTAGGGTTAGGGTCCGGGTTAGGGTTCGGGTTAGGGTTAGGGTTAGTTTTCGGGTTAGGGTTAGGGTTAGGGTTCGGGTCAGGGTTCGGGTTAGGGTTAGGGTTAGGGTTAGGGTTAGGCTTATGTTTCGGGTTAGAGTTAGGGTTCAGGTTAAGATTCGGGTTAGGGTTAGGGTTCGGGTCAGGGTTAGGGTTCGGGTTAGGGTTAGGGTTAGAGTTCGGGTTAGGGTTAGGGTTAGGGTTAGGGTTAGGGTTAGGGTTCGGATAAGGGTTAGGGTTAGGGTTCGTGTTAGGTTTCGGGTTCGGGTTAGGGTTAGGATTAGTGTTCGGGTTAGGGTTAGGGTTAGGGTTAGGGTCCGGGTTAGGGTTCGTGTTAGGGTTCGGGTTAGTGTTCGGGTTAGGTTTAGGGTTAGGGTTCGGGTTAGGGTTCGGGTTAGGGTTAGGGTTAGGTTTCGGGTTCGGGTTAGGTTTCGGGTTAGGGTTAGGGTTATGGTTAGGATTAGGGTTCGGGTTAGGGTTCGGGTTAGGGTTCGGTTAGGGTTAGGGTTCGGGTGAGGGTTAGGTTCAGGGTTAGAGTTAGGGTTAGGGTTAGGGTTCGGGTTAGGGTTAGGGTTAGCGTTAGGGTTAGGGTTAGGGTTCGAGTTAGGTTTAGGTTTAGGGTTCGGGTTAGGGTTCGGGTTAGGGTTAGGGTTAGGGTTCGGGTTAGGGTTCGGGTTAGGGTTCGGTTTAGGGTTAGGTTTAGGTTTCGGGTTCGGGTTAGGTTTCGGGTTAGGGTTAGGGTTATGGTTAGGATTAGGGTTCGGGTTAGGGTTCGGGTTAGGGTTCGGTTAGGGTTAGGGTTCGGGTGAGGGTTAGGTTCAGGGTTAGAGTTAGGGTTAGGGTTAGGGTTCGTGTTAGGGTTAGGGTTAGCGTTAGGGTTAGGGTTAGGGTTCGGGTTAGGTTTAGGTTTAGGGTTCGGGTTAGGGTTCGCGTTCGGTTTAGGGTTAGGGTTTAGTGTTCAGGTTAGGTTTAGGGTTAGGTTTCGGGTTAGGGTTCGGGTTAGGGTTAGGGTTAGGTTTCGGGTTAGGTTTAGGGTTAGGGTTAGGTTTAGGTTTCGGGTTAGGGTTCGGGTTCGGGTTAGGGTTAGTGTTAGGGTTCGGGTTAGGGTTAGGTTTCGGGTTAGGGTTCAGGTTAGGGTTCGGGTTAGGGTTAGGGTTTGGGTTAGGGTTAGGGTTCGGGTTAGGGTTAGGGTTCCGGTTAGGGTTAGGTTTAGGGTTCGGGTTCGAGTTAGGGTTAGGGTTCGGGTTAGGGTTAGGGTTCGGGTTAGGGTTAGGGTTCGGATTCGGGTTAGGTTTAGGGTTAGGGTTAGGTTTCGGGTTAGGGTTCGGGTTAGGGTTAGGGTTAGTGTTAGGGTTAGGGTTAGGGTTAGGTTTCGGGTTCAGTTTAGGGTTAGTGTTAGGATTAGGGTTCGGGTTCGGGTTAGGGTTCGGGTTCGGGTTAGGGTTAGGGTTCGGGTTCGGGTTAGGGTTAGTGTTAGGGTTAGGGTTCGGGTTAGGGTTCGGGTTCTGGTTAGGGGTAGGGTTCGGGTTCGGGTTAGGGTTAGGGTTCGGGTTAGGGTTCGGGTTAGGTTTAGGGTTCGGGTTAGGGTTAGGATTCGGGTTAGGGTTAGGGTTAGGTTTAGGAGGTAGGGTTACGGTTAGGATTCGGGTTAGGGTTAGGGTTAGGGTTAGGGTTAGGGGTTAGGTTTCGGGTTAGGGTTCGCGTTCGGGTTAGGGTTAGGGGTTAGTGTTCAGGTTAGGGTTAGGTTTAGGGTTCGGGTTAGGGTTCGGGTTAGGGTTAGGGTTAAGGTTCGGGTTAGGGTTAGTGTTAGGGTTAGGGTTAGGGTTCGGGTTACGGTTAGGGTTCGGGTTAGGGTTAGGGTTAGGTTTCGGGTTAGGGTTAGGGTTAGGGTTCGGGTTAGGTTTAGGGTTCGGGTTAAAGTTAGGGTTAGGGTTCGGGTTAGGGTTCGGGTTAGGTTTAGGGTTAGGGTTCGGGTTAGGTTTAGGTTTCGGGTTAGGGTTAGGGTTAGGGTTAGGGTTCGGGTTAGGGTTAGGGTTCGGGTTAGGGTTGGGATCGGGTTAGGTTTCGGGTTAGGGTTAGGGTTACGGTTCGGGTTCGTGTTAGGGTTAGGGTTCGGGTTAGGTTTCGGGTTCGTGTTCGGGTTAGGGTTCGGGTTATGGTTAGTGTTTTGGTTAGGGTTCGGGTTAGGGTTCGGGTTAGGTATAGGGTTCGGTTTAGGGTTAGGTTTAGGGTTAGAGTTAGGGTTAGGGTTAGGGTTCGGGTTAGGGTTAGGGTTAGCGTTAGGGTTAGGGTTCGGGTTAGGGTTAGGGTTAGGGTTCGGGTTAGGGTCGGGTTCGGGTTAGGGTTAGGGGTTAGTGTTCAGGTTAGGGTTAGGGTTAGGGTTCGGTTTAGGGTTCGGTTAGGGTTAGGGTTAGGGTTCGGGTTCGGGTTAGGGTTAGGGTTAGGTTTAGGGTTCGGGTTACGGTTAGGGTTCGGGTTAGGGTTAGGTTTAGGGTTCGGGTTAGGGTTAGGGTTCGGGTTCGGGTTAGGGTTAGGGTTCGGGTTAGGGTTAGGGTTAGGGTTAGGTTAGGGTTCGGGTTCGGGGTTAGGGTTAGAGTTCGGGTTTGGGTTAGGGTTCGGGTTAGGGTTAGGGTTAGGGTTCGGGTTCGGGTTAGGGTTACGGTTAGTTTTCGGGTTCGGGTTAGGGTTCGGGTTAGGGTTAGGTTTCGATTTAGTGTTCGGGTTAGGGTTTGGGTTGGAGTTAGGGTTAGGGTTAAGTTTCGGGTTCGGGTTAGGGTTCGGGTTCGTGTTGGGTTCGGTTTAGGGTTAGGGTTAGGGTTAGGCTTCGGGTTAGGGTTAGGGTTCGGGATAGGGTTAGGGTTAGGTTTCGGGTTAGGGTTAAGGTTTAGGGTTAGGGTCGAGTTAGAGTTCGGGTTAAGGTTCTGGTTAGGGTTAGGGTTAGGGTTAGGTTTCGGGTTAGGGTTCGAGTTAGGGTTCGGGTTAGGGTTAGGGTTAGGGTTCGGGTTAGGATTAGGGTTAGGGTTCGGGTTAGGTTTAGGGTTTGGGTTAGGGTAAGGTGTTAGGGTTAGGGTTAGGGTTAGTGTTAGGGTAAGGGTTCGAGTTAGGGATAGGGTTAGGGTTAGGGTTAGGGTTCGGGTTAGGGTTAGGGTTAGGGTTCCGGTTAGGGTTAGGGTTAGGGTTAGGGTTAGGGTAAGGTTTTAGAGTTAGAGTTAGGGTTAGGGTTAGGGTTAGGGGTTAGGGTTAGGGTTAGGGTTAGGGTTATGGTTCGGGTTAGCGTTAGGTTTCGGATTAGGGTTAGGGTTAGGTTTAGGGTTAGGGTTAGGGTTCGGGTTAGGGTTTGGGTTAGGGTTCGGGTTAGGTTGAGGGTTAGGGTTCGGGTTAGGGTTCGGGTTAGGGTTCGGGTTAGGGTTAGGGTTAGGGTTTGGGTTAGGGTTAGGGTTAGGGTTAGTGTTCGGGTTAGGGTTCGGGTTAGGGTTAGGGTTAGGATTCGGGTTAGGTTTAGGGTTAGGGTTCGGGTTAGGGTTAGGGTTAGGTTTCGGGTTAGGGTTAGGGGTTAGTGTTAGGGTTAGGGTTAGGGTTCAGGTTAGGGTTCGGGTTAGGGTTAGGGTTAGCTTTAGGGTTAGGGTTAGGTATCGGGTCAGGTTTCGGGTTAGGGTTAGGATTCGGGTAAGGGGTGAGGGTTTGGGTTAGGGTTAGGATTCGGGTAAGGGGTTATGGTTCGGGTTCGGGTTAGGGTTAGTGTTAGGGTTCTGGTTAAGGTTAGGGTTAGGGTTCGGGTTAGGGTTAGGGTTAGGGTTAGGGTTAGGGTTCGGTTTAGGGTTAGGGTTAGGGTTAGGGTTATGGTTCGGGTTAGGGTTCGGGTTAGGGTTAGGGTTATGGTTCCAGTTAGGGTTAGCGTTAGGGTTCGGGGTAGGTTTCGGGTTAGGGTTAGCTTAGGGTTCGGGTGAGGGTTCGGGTTAGGGTTCGGGTTAGGGTTAGGGTTAGGGTTAGGGTTCGGGTTAGGGTGAGGGTTCGGGTTAGGGTTAGGTTTAGGGTTAGGTTTAGGTTTCGGGTTAGGGATCGGTTTAGGGTTCGGGTTAGGGTTAGGGTTCGGGTGAGGGTTAGGTTTAGGGTTAGAGTTAGGGTTAGGGTTAGGGTTCGGGTTAGGGTTAGGGTTAGGGTTCGGGTTAGGGTTCGGGTTCGGGTTAGGGTTAGGGGTTAGTGTTCAGGTTAGGGTTAGGTTAGGGTTCGGGTTAGGGTTCTGGTTAGGGTTAGGGTTAGTGTTCCGGTTAGGTTTTGGGTTAGGGTTCGGGTTCGGGTTAGGGTCAGGGTTCGGGTTAGGTTTAAGGTTAGGGTTCGGGATAGGGTTAGGGTTCGGGTTAGGTTTAGTGTTAGGGTTCGGGTTAGGGTTAGGGTTCGGGTTAGGGTTAGTGTTAGGGTTAGGGTTCGGGATAGGGTCCGGGTTCGGGTTACGGTTAGGTTTAGGGTTCGGGTTAGGTTTAGGGTTAGGGTTCGGGTTAGGGTTGGGTTAGGGTTAGGGTTCGGGTTAGGGTTAGGGTTAGGGTTCGGGTTAGGGTTAGGGTTAGGGTTCGGGTTAGGTTTAGGCTTCGGGTTAGGGTTAGGGTTAGGTTCGGGTTCGGGTTCGGGTTAGGTTTATGGTTAGGTTTCGGGTTAGGGTTAGGGTTCGGGTTAGGGTTCGGGTTCGGGTTAGGGTTAGGGGTTAGTGTTCAGGTTAGGGTTAGGGTTAGGGTTCGGGTTAGGGTTCGGGTTAGGGTTAGGGTTAGTGTTCCGGTTAGGTTTAGGGTTAGGGTTCGGTTTCGGGTTAGGGTCAGGGTTCGGGTTAGGTTTAGGGTTAGGGTTCGGGTTAGGGTTAGGGTTCGAGTTAGGTTTAGGGTTAGGGTTCGGGTTAGGTTTAGGGTTCGGGTTAGGGTTAGTGTTAGGGTTAGGCTTCGGGTTAGGGTTAGGGTTCGGGTTAGGATTAGGTTTAGGGTTCGGGTTAGGTTTAGGGTTAGGGTTCGGGTTAGGGTTAGGGTTAGGGTTAGGGTTAGGGTTAGGGTTCGGGTTAGTGTTAGGGTTAGGGTTCGGTTTAGGGTTAGGTTAGGGTTTGGGTTAGGGTTAGGATTAGGTTTAGTGTTCGGGTTAGGTTTAGGGTTAGGGTTCGGGTTAGGGTTCGGGTTCGGGTTAGGCTTAGGACTAGGGTTCGGGTTAGGGTTCGGGTTCGGATTAGGCTTTGGACTAGGGTTCGGGTTAGGGTTTGGATTAGGGTTCGGGTTAGGGTTATGGTTAGGTTTAGGGTTAAGGTTCGGGTTAGGGTTCGGGTTAGGGTTAGGGTTAGGGTTCGGTGTAGGGTTAGGGTTTGGGTTCGGGTTAGGGTTCGAGTTAGGGTTAGGGTTATGGTTAGGATTAGGGTTCGGGTTAGGGTTCGGGTTAGGGATCGGTTTAGGGTTCGGTTTAGGGTTAAGGTTCGGGTGAGGGTTAGGTTTAGGGTTAGAGTTAGGGTTAGGGTTAGGGTTCGTGTTAGGGTTAGGGTTCGGGTTCGGGTTAGGGTTCGGGTTCGGGTTAGGGTTAGGGGTTAGTGTTCAGGTTAGGGTTAGGGTTAGGGTTCGGGTTAGGGTTCGGGTTAGGGTTAGGGTTAGTGTTCCGGTTAGGTTTAGGGTTAGGGTTCGGGTTCGGGTTAGGGTCAGTGTTCGGGTTAGGTTTAGGGTTAGGGTTCGGGTTAGGGTTAGGGTTCGGGTTAGGTTTAGGGTTAGGGTTCGGGTTAGGGTTAGGGTTCGGGTTAGGGTTAGTGTTAGGGTTAGGGTTCGGGTTAGGGTTAGGGTTCGGGTTAGGGTTAGGTTTAGGGTTCGGGTTAGGTTTAGGTTTAGGGTTCGGGTTAGGGTTAGGGTTAGGGTTAGGGTTAGGGTTCGGGTTAGGGTTAGGGTTAGGGTTCGGGTTAGTGTTAGGATTAGGGTTTGGGTTAGGGTTAGGATTAGGGTTAGTGTTCGGGTTAGGGTTCGGGTTAGGGTTAGGGTTAGGATTCGGGTTAGGTTTAGGGTTAGGGTTCGGGTTAGGGTTAGGGTTCGGGTTCGGGTTAGGTTTAGGGTTCGGGTTAGGTTTAGGGTTAGGGTTCGGGTTAGGGTTAGATTTCGGGTTAGGGTTAGGGTTAGGGTACGGGTTAAGATTAGGGTTAGGGTTCGGGTTCGGGTTAGGGTTCGGGTTCGGGTTAGGTTTCGGGTTAGGGTAGGGTTAGGGTTCGGGTTAGGGTTAGGGTTCGGGTTCGGGTTCGGGTTAGGGTTAGGGTTCGGGTTAGAGTTAGGGTTCGGGTTAGGGTTAGCGTTAGGGTTCGGGTTAGGGTTAGGGTTAGGGTTCGGGTTAGGTTTAGGCTTCGGGTTAGGGTTAGGGTTAGGGTTCGTGTTCGGTTTCGGGTTAGGTTTAGGGTTAGGTTTCGGGTTAGGGTTAGGGTTCGAGTTAGGGTTCGGGTTCGGGTTAGGTTTAGGGTTTAGTGTTCAGGTTAGGGTTAGGGTTAGGGTTCGGGTTAGGGTTCGGGTTAGGGTTAGGGTTAGTGTTCCGGTTAGGTTTAGTGTTAGGGTTCGGGTTCGGGTTAGGGTCAGGTTTCGGGTTAGGTTTAGGGTTAGGGTTCGGGTTAGGGTTAGGGTTCGGGTTAGGTTTAGTGTTAGGGTTCGGGTTAGGGTTAGGGTTCGGGTTAGGGTTAGTGTTAGGGTTAGAGTTCGGGTTAGGGTTAGGGTTCGTATTAGGGTTAGGTTTAGGGTTCGGGTTAGGTATAGTGTTAGGGTTCGGGTTAGGGTTAGGGTTAGGGTTAGGGTTAGGGTTCGGGTTAGGGTTAGGGTTAGGGTTCGGGTTAGGGTTAGTGTTAGTGTTTGGGTTAGGGTTAGGATTAGGGTTAGTGTTCGGGTTAGGGTTCGGGTTAGGGTTAGGGTTAGGATTCGGTTTAGGTTTAGGGTTAGGGTTCGGGTTAGGGTTAGGGTTCGGGTTCGGGTTAGGTTTAGGGTTCGGGTTAGGGTTAGGGTTAGGGTTCGGGTTAGGGTTAGGGTTCGGGTTAGGGTTAGGGTTCGGGTTAGGTTTAGGGTTAGGTTTCGGGTTCGGGTTAGGGTTCGGGTTCGGGTTAGGGTTCGGGTTAGGGTAGGGTTAGGGTTCGGGTTAGGGTTAGGGTTCGAGTTCGGGTTCGGGTTAGGGTTAGGGTTCGGGTTAGGGTTAGGGTTCGGGTTAGGGTTAGGGTTAGGGTTCGGGTTAGGGATAGGGTTAGGGTTCGGTTTAGGTTTAGGCTTCTGGTTAGGGTTAGGGTTAGGTTTCGGGTTCGGGTTCGGGTTAGGTTTAGGGTTAGGTTTCGGGTTAGGGTTAGGGTTTGGGTTAGGGTTAGGTTTCGGGTTAGGGTTTGGGTTCAGGCTAGGGGTTAGTGTTAGGGTTCGGGTTAGGGTTAGGGTTAGGGTTAGGGTTCATGTTAGGGTTAGGGTTCGGGTTAGGGTTAGGGTTCAGGTTAGGGTTAGGGTTAGGGTTTGGGTTCGGGTTTGGGTTAGGGTTAGGGTTAGGTTTAGGTTTCGGGTTCGGGTTAGGTTTAGGGGTTAGGGTTCGGGTTCGCGTTAGGGTTAGGGTTAGGTTTCGGGTGAGGGTTAGGGGTTAGTGTTAGGGTTATGGTTAGGGTTAGGGTTAGGGTTCGGATTAGGGTTCGGTTAGGGTTAGGGTTAGGGTTCGGGTTAGGGTTAGGGTTAGGGTTAGGGTTAGGGTTAGGGTTTGGTTTAGGGTTAGGGTTCAGGTTAAGGTTCGGGTTAGGTTTAGGTTTAGGGTTAGGGTTCGGGTTAGGGTTAGGGTTAGGGTTAGGTTTCGGGTTAGGGTTAGTTTTCGGGTTCGGGTTAGGGTTAGGGTTAGGGTTAGGGTTCGGGTTTGGATTAGGGTTAGGGTTAGGGTTCGGGTTAGGTTTCGGGTTCGCGTTAGGGTTAGGGTTAGGGTTAGGTT
Organism: Urocyon cinereoargenteus; assembly: GCA_032313775.1. Classification (NCBI taxonomy): domain Eukaryota; kingdom Metazoa; phylum Chordata; class Mammalia; order Carnivora; family Canidae; genus Urocyon; species Urocyon cinereoargenteus. The sequence goes on along the minus strand of JAVLSZ010000315.1, from coordinate 48,151 downwards.
TCGGGTTAGGGTTAAGGTTAGGGTTAGGGTTATGGTTCGGGTTAGGGTTCGGGTTAGGGTTAGGGTTATGGTTCCAGTTAGGGTTAGCGTTAGGGTTCGGGTTAGGGTTCGGGTTAGGGTTAGCTTAGGGTTCGGGTTAGGGTTCGGGTTAGGGTTCGGGTTAGGGTTAGGGTTAGGGTTAGGGTTCGGGTTAGGGTGAGGGTTCGGGTTAGGGTTAGGTTTAGGGTTAGGATTAGGGTTCGGGTTAGGGATCGGTTTAGGGTTCGGGTTAGGGTTAGGGTTCGTGTGAGGGTTAGGTTTAGGGTTAGAGTTAGGGTTAGGGTTAGGGTTCGGGTTAGGGTTAGGGTTAGGGTTCGGGTTAGGGTTCGGGTTCGGGTTAGGGTTAGGGGTTAGTGTTCAGGTTAGGTTTAGGTTAGGGTTCGGGTTAGGGTTCGGGTTAGGGTTAGGGTTAGTGTTCCGGTTAGGTTTAGCGTTAGGGTTCGGGTTCGGGTTAGGGTCAGGGTTCGGGTTAGGTTTAGGGTTAGGGTTCGGGTTAGGGTTAGGTTTCGGGTTAGGTTTAGGGTTAGGGTTCGGGTTAGGGTTGGGGTTCGGGTTAGGGTTAGTGTTAGGGTTAGGGTTCGGGTTAGGGTTAAGGTTCGGGTTAGGGTTAAGTTTAGGGTTCGGGTTAGGTTTAGGGTTAGGGTTCGGGTTAGGGTTAGGGTTAGGGTTAGGTTTAGGGTTCGGGTTAGGGTTAGGGTTAGGGTTCGGGTTAGGGTTAGGGTTAGGGTTTGGGTTAGGGTTAGGATTAGGGTTAGTGTTCGGGTTAGGGTTCAGGTTAGGGTTAGGGTTATGATTTGGGTTAGGTTTAGGTTTAGGGTTCGGGTTAGGGTTAGGGTTCGGGTTCGGTTTAGGTTTAGGTTTCGGGTTAGGGTTAGGGTTAGGGTTCGGGTTAGGGTTAGGTTTCGGGTTAGGGTTAGGGTTAGGGTTCGGGTTAGGGTTAGGGTTAGGGTTCGGGTTCGGGTTAGGGTTCGGGTTCGGGTTAGGTTTCGGGTTAGGGTAGGGTTAGGGTTCGGTTTAGGGTTAGGGTTCGGGTTCGCGTTCGGGTTAGGTTTAGGGTTTGGGGTAGGGTTAGGGTTCGGGTTAGGTTTAGGGTTAGGGTTCGGGTTAGGGTTAGGGTTAGGGTTCGGGTTAGGTTTAGGCTTCTGGTTAGGGTTAGGGTTAGGGTTCTGGTTCGGGTTTGGTTTAGGTTTAGGGTTAGGTTTCGGGTTAGGGTTAGGGTTCGGGTTAGGGTTCGGGTTCGGGTTAGGGTTAGGGGTTAGTGTTCAAGTTAGGGTTAGGGTTAGGGTTCGGGTTAGGGTTCGGGTTAGGGTTAGGGTTAGTATTCCGGTTAGGTTTAGGGTTAGGGTTCGGGTTCGGGTTAGGGTCAGGGTTCGTGTTAGGTTTAGGGTTAGGGTTCGGGTTGGGGTTAGGGTTCGGGTTAGGTTTAGGGTTAGGTTTCGGGTTAGGGTTAGGGTTCGGGTTAGGGTTAGTGTTAGGGTTAGGGTTCGGGTTAGGTTTAGGGTTCGGGTTAGGGTTAGGTTTAGGGTTCGGGTTAGGTTTAGGGTTAGGGTTCGGGTTAGGGTTAGGGTTAGGGTTAGGGTTAGGGTTCGGGTTAGGGTTAGGGTTAGGGTTCGGGTTAGGGTTAGGTTAGGGTTTAGGTTAGGGTTAGGATTAGGGTTAGTGTTAGGGTTAGGGTTCGGGTTAGGGTTAGTGTTAGGATTCGGGTTAGGTTTAGGGTTAGGGTTCGGGTTAGGGTTAGGGTTCGGGTTCGGGTTAGGTTTAGGGTTCGGGTTAGGGTTAGGGTTAGGGTTCGGGTTAGGGTTAGGTTTCGGTTTAGGGTTAGGGTTAGGGTTCGGGTTAGGGTTAGGGTTAGGTATCGGGTTCGGGTTAGGGTTCGGGTTCGGGTTAGGGTTCGGGTTAGGGTAGGGTTAGGGTTAGGGTTCGGGTTAGGGTTAGGGTTCGGGTTAGGGTTAGGGTTAGGGTTCGGGTTAGGGTTAGGGTTAGGGTTCGGGTTAGGTTTAGGCTTCTGGTTAGGGTTAGGGTTAGGGTTCGGGTTCGGGTTCGGGTTAGGTTTAGGGTTAGGTTTCGGGTTAGGGTTAGGGTTCGGGTTAGGGTTAGGGTTCGGGTTAGTGTTAGGGTTAGGGTTAGGGGTTAGGTTTAGGGTTAGGGTTCGGGTTCGGGTTAGGGTTAGGTTTAGGGTTAGGGGTTAGGGTTAGGGTTCGGGTTAGGGTTATGGTTAGGGTTAGTGTTCGGGTTAGGGTTAGGGTTATGGTTCGGGTTAGGGTTAGGTTTAGGGTTAGGGTTAGGGTTCGGTTTAGGGTTAGGGTTAGGGTTCGGGTTTGGGATCGGGTTAGGGTTCGGGTTAGGGTTAGGGTTCGGGTTAGGGTTCGGGTTAGGGTTCGGGTTAGGTTTGGGGTTAGGGTTAGTGTTTGGGTACGTGTTAGGCTTAGGGTTCTGGTTAGGTTTTGGAATAGGGTTAGGTTTAGGGTTCGGGTTACGGTTCGGGTTAGGGTTCGGGTTAGGGTTCGGGTTAGGTTTCGGGTTCGGGTTCGGGTTAGGGTTAGGGTTAGGGTTCGGGTTAGGGTTTGGGTTAGGGTTCTGGTTAGGGTTTGGGTTAGGGTTAGGGTTAGAGGTAGGGTTCGGGTTAGGGTTTGGGTTAGGGTTAGGGTTAGGGTTCGGGTTAGTGTTCAGGTTAGGGTTCGGGTTAGGTTTAGGGTTAGGGTTAGGGTTAGGTTTCGGGTTAGGGTTAGGTTTCGGGTTAGGGTTAGGTTTAGGGTTCGGGTTAGGGTTAGGGTTCGGGTTAGGGTTAGGTTTCCGGTTAGGGGTTAGGGTTACAGTTCGGGTTAGGGTTAGGGTTAGGGTTACGGTTCATGTTAGGGATAGGGTTCGTGTTAGGGTTAGGGTTAGGGTTCAGGTTAGGGTTAGGGTTCGGGTTAGGCTTAGGGTTAGGTTTAGGGTTCGGGTTCGGGTTAGGGTTAGGTGTTAGGGTTCGGGTTCGGGTTAGGTTTAGGGTTAGGTTTCGGGTTCGGGTTAGGGTTAGGGTTGGGGTTCGTGATAGGGTTCGGGTTAGGGTTCGGGTTAGGGTTAGGGTTAGTGTTAGGGTTCGGGTTCGGGGTTAGGGTTAGGGTTAGGGTTCGGGTTAGGGTTAGGGTTCGGGTTAGGGTTAGGGTTAGGCTTCGGGTTCGGGTTAGGGTTAGGGTTAAGTTTCGGGTTCGGGTTAGGGTTCGGGTTAGGGTTAGGGTTCGAGTTAGGGTTCGGGTTAGGGTTTGGTTTAGAGTTAGGGTTAGGGTTAGGGTTCGGGTTCGGGTTAGGGTTAGGTTAGGGTTTAGGTTAGGGTTAGGATTAGGGTTAGTGTTAGGGTTAGGGTTCGGGTTTGGGTTAGGGTTAGGATTCGGGTTAGGTTTAGGGGTAGGGGTCGGGTTAGGGTTAGGGTTAGGGTTAGGGTTAGGGTTCGGGTTAGTGTTAGGGTTAGGGTTCGGGTTAGGGTTAGGTTAGGGTTTAGGTTAGGGTTAGGATTAGGGTTAGTGTTAGGGTTAGGGTTCGGGTTAGGGTTAGGGTTAGGATTCGGGTTAGGTTTAGGGTTAGGGTTCGGGTTAGGGTTAGGGTTCGGGTTCGGGTTAGGTTTAGGGTTCGGGTTAGGGTTAGGGTTAGGGTTCGGGTTAGGGTTAGGTTTCGGTTTAGGGTTAGGGTTAGGGTTCGGGTTAGGGTTAGGGTTAGGTATCGGGTTCGGGTTAGGGTTCGGGTTCGGGTTAGGGTTCGGGTTAGGGTAGGGTTAGGGTTAGGGTTCGGGTTAGGGTTAGGGTTCGGGTTAGGGTTAGGGTTAGGGTTCGGGTTAGGGTTAGGGTTAGGGTTCGGGTTAGGTTTAGGCTTCTGGTTAGGGTTAGGGTTAGGGTTCGGGTTCGGGTTCGGGTTAGGTTTAGGGTTAGGTTTCGGGTTAGGGTTAGGGTTCGGGTTAGGGTTAGGGTTCGGGTTAGTGTTAGGGTTAGGGTTAGGGGTTAGGTTTAGGGTTAGGGTTCGGGTTCGGGTTAGGGTTAGGTTTAGGGTTAGGGGTTAGGGTTAGGGTTCGGGTTAGGGTTATGGTTAGGGTTAGTGTTCGGGTTAGGGTTAGGGTTATGGTTCGGGTTAGGGTTAGGTTTAGGGTTAGGGTTAGGGTTCGGTTTAAGGTTAGGGTTAGGGTTCGGGTTTGGGATCGGGTTAGGGTTCGGGTTAGGGTTAGGGTTCGGGTTAGGGTTCGGGTTAGGGTTCGGGTTAGGTTTGGGGTTAGGGTTAGTGTTTGGGTACGTGTTAGGCTTAGGGTTCTGGTTAGGTTTTGGAATAGGGTTAGGTTTAGGGTTCGGGTTACGGTTCGGGTTAGGGTTCGGGTTAGGGTTCGGGTTAGGTTTCGGGTTCGGGTTCGGGTTAGGGTTAGGGTTAGGGTTCGGGTTAGGGTTTGGGTTAGGGTTCTGGTTAGGGTTTGGGTTAGGGTTAGGGTTAGAGGTAGGGTTCGGGTTAGGGTTTGGGTTAGGGTTAGGGTTAGGGTTCGGGTTAGTGTTCAGGTTAGGGTTCGGGTTAGGTTTAGGGTTAGGGTTAGGGTTAGGTTTCGGGTTAGGGTTAGGTTTCGGGTTAGGGTTAGGTTTAGGGTTCGGGTTAGGGTTAGGGTTCGGGTTAGGGTTAGGTTTCCGGTTAGGGGTTAGGGTTACAGTTCGGGTTAGGGTTAGGGTTAGGGTTACGGTTCATGTTAGGGATAGGGTTCGTGTTAGGGTTAGGGTTAGGGTTCAGGTTAGGGTTAGGGTTCGGGTTAGGCTTAGGGTTAGGTTTAGGGTTCGGGTTCGGGTTAGGGTTAGGTGTTAGGGTTCGGGTTCGGGTTAGGTTTAGGGTTAGGTTTCGGGTTCGGGTTAGGGTTAGGGTTGGGGTTCGGGATAGGGTTCGGGTTAGGGTTCGGGTTAGGGTTAGGGTTAGTGTTAGGGTTCGGGTTTGGGGTTAGGGTTAGGGTTAGGGTTCGGGTTAGGGTTAGGGTTCGGGTTAGGGTTAGGGTTAGGCTTCGGGTTCGGGTTAGGGTTAGGGTTAAGTTTCGGGTTCGGGTTAGGGTTCGGGTTAGGGTTAGGGTTCGAGTTAGGGTTCGGGTTAGGGTTTGGTTTAGAGTTAGGGTTAGGGTTAGGGTTCGGGTTCGGGTTAGGGTTAGGTTAGGGTTTAGGTTAGGGTTAGGATTAGGGTTAGTGTTAGGGTTAGGGTTCGGGTTTGGGTTAGGGTTAGGATTCGGGTTAGGTTTAGGGGTAGGGGTCGGGTTAGGGTTAGGGTTCGGGTTCGGGTTAGGTTTAGGGTTCGGGTTAGGGTTAGGGTTAGGGTTCGGGTTAGGGTTAGGTTTCGGTTTAGGGTTAGGGTTAGGGTTCGGGTTAGGGTTAGGGTTAGGTATCGGGTTCGGGTTAGGGTTCGGGTTCGGGTTAGGGTTCGGGTTAGGGTAGGGTTAGGGTTAGGGTTCGGGTTAGGGTTAGGGTTCGGGTTAGGGTTAGGGTTAGGGTTCGGGTTAGGGTTAGGGTTAGGGTTCGGGTTAGGTTTAGGCTTCTGGTTAGGGTTAGGGTTAGGGTTCGGGTTCGGGTTCGGGTTAGGTTTAGGGTTAGGTTTCGGGTTAGGGTTAGGGTTCGGGTTAGGGTTAGGGTTCGGGTTAGTGTTAGGGTTAGGGTTAGGGGTTAGGTTTAGGGTTAGGGTTCGGGTTCGGGTTAGGGTTAGGTTTAGGGTTAGGGGTTAGGGTTAGGGTTCGGGTTAGGGTTATGGTTAGGGTTAGTGTTCGGGTTAGGGTTAGGGTTATGGTTCGGGTTAGGGTTAGGTTTAGGGTTAGGGTTAGGGTTCGGTTTAGGGTTAGGGTTAGGGTTCGGGTTTGGGATCGGGTTAGGGTTCGGGTTAGGGTTAGGGTTCGGGTTAGGGTTCGGGTTAGGGTTCGGGTTAGGTTTGGGGTTAGGGTTAGTGTTCGGGTACGTGTTAGGCTTAGGGTTCGGGTTAGGTTTTGGAATAGGGTTAGGTTTAGGGTTCGGGTTACGGTTCGGGTTAGGGTTCGGGTTAGGGTTCGGGTTAGGTTTCGGATTCGGGTTCGGGTTAGGGTTAGGGTTAGGGTTCGGGTTAGGGTTTGGTTTAGGGTTCGGGTTAGGGTTTGGGTTAGGGTTAGGGTTAGAGGTAGGGTTCGGGTTAGGGTTTGGGTTAGGGTTAGGGTTAGGGTTCGGGTTAGTGTTCAGGTTAGGGTTCGGGTTAGGTTTAGGGTTAGGGTTAGGGTTAGGTTTCGGGTTAGGGTTAGGTTTCGGGTTAGGGTTAGGTTTAGGGTTCGGGTTAGGGTTAGGGTTCGGGTTAGGGTTAGGTTTCCGGTTAGGGGTTAGGGTTACAGTTCGGGTTAGGGTTAGGGTTAGGGTTACGGTTCATGTTAGGGATAGGGTTCGTGTTAGGGTTAGGGTTAGGGTTCAGGTTAGGGTTAGGGTTCGGGTTAGGCTTAGGGTTAGGTTTAGGGTTCGGGTTCGGGTTAGGGTTAGGTGTTAGGGTTCGGGTTCGGGTTAGGTTTAGGGTTAGGTTTCGGGTTCGGGTTAGGGTTAGGGTTGGGGTTCGGGATAGGGTTCGGGTTAGGGTTCGGGTTAGGGTTAGGGTTAGTGTTAGGGTTCGGGTTCGGGGTTAGGGTTAGGGTTAGGGTTCGGGTTAGGGTTAGGGTTCGGGTTAGGGTTAGGGTTAGGCTTCGGGTTCGGGTTAGGGTTAGGGTTAAGTTTCGGGTTCGGGTTAGGGTTCGGGTTAGGGTTAGGGTTCGAGTTAGGGTTCGGGTTAGGGTTTGGTTTAGAGTTAGGGTTAGGGTTAGGGTTCGGGTTCGGGTTAGGGTTCGGGTTCGTGTTGGGTTCGGTTTAGGGTTAGGGTTAGGGTTAGGGTTCGGGTTAGGGTTAGGGTTCGGGATAGGGTTAGGTTTAGGTTTCGGGTTAGGGTTAGGGTAAAGGGTTAGGGTTAGGGTCGAGTTAGAGTTCGGGTTAGGGTTCTGGTTAGGGTTAGGGTTAGGGTTAGGTTTCGGGTTAGGGTTCGAGTTAGGGTTCGTGTTAGGGTTAGGGTTAGGGTTCGGGTTAGGATTAGGGTTAAGGTTCGGGTTAGGTTTAGGGTTTGGTTTAGGGTAAGGGGTTAGGGTTAGGGTTAGGGTTAGGGTTAGGGTTAGGGATCGGGTTAGGGATAGGTTTAGGGTTAGGGTTAGGGTTCGGGTTAGGGTTAGGGTTAGGGTTCGGGTTCGGGTTCGGGTTAGGGTTAGGGTTCGGGTTAGGGTTAGGTTTCGTGTTAGGTTTAGGGTTAGGGTTCGGTTAGGGTTAGGGTTAGGTTTCGGGTTAGGGTTAGGCCTCGGGTTAGGGTTAGGGTTAGTGTTCGGGTTCGGGTTCGGGTTAGGTTTAGGGTTAGTTTTCGGGTTAGGGTTAGGGTTCGGGTTAGGGTTAGGGTTCGGGTTAGGTTTAGGGTTAGGGTTAGGGGTTAGGGTTAGGGTTAGGGTTCGGGTTCGGGTTAGGGTTAGGGTTAGGTTTAGCGGTTAGGGTTAGGGTTCGGGTTAGGGTTAGGGTTAGTGTTAGGGTTCGGGTTATGGTTAGGGTTAGGGTTCGGGTTCGGGTTAGGGTTAGGGTTAGTGTTAACGTTCGGTTTAGAGTTAGGGTTAGGGTTCGGGTTTGGGATCGGGTTAGGGTTCGGGTTAGGGTTCGGGTTAGGGTTAGGGTTCGGGTTAGGGTTCGGGTTAGGTTTCGGGTTAGGTTTGGGGTTAGGGTTAGTGTTCGGGTTCGTGTTAGGCTTAGAGTTCGGGTTAGGTTTCGGAATAGGGTTAGGTTTAGGGTTCGGGTTACGGTTCGGGTTAGGGTTCGGGTTAGGGTTCGGGTTAGGGTTCGGTTTAGGGTTTGGGTTAGGGTTCGTGTTAGGGTTTGGGTTAGGGTTAGCGTTAGGGCTAGGGTTCGGGTTAGGGTTTGGGTTAGGGTTAAGGTTAGGGTTCGGGTTAGGGTTCAGGTTAGGGTTCGGGTTAGGGTTAGGGTTAGGGTTAGGGTTAGGGTTCGGGTTAGGTTTAGGTTTCGGGGTATGTTTAGGGTTAGGGTTCGGGTTAGGGTTAGGGTTCGGGTTAGGGTTAGGGTTCGGGTTAGGGGTTAGGGTTACGGTTCGGGTTAGGGTTAGTGT
>JAVLSZ010000315.1:27500-35000 GCA_032313775.1 Urocyon cinereoargenteus | reverse complement strand
AGGGTTCTGGTCGGGTTAGGGTTAGAGTTTTGTTTAGGTTTCGGTTTAGGGTAAGGGTTCGGGTTAGGGTTAGGGTTCGGGTTAGGGTTAGCGTTAGTGTTAGGGTTAGGTTTCGGGTTAGGGTTAGGGTTCGGGTTAGGGTTAGCGTTAGTGTTAGGGTTAGGGTTCGGGTTAGGGTTAGGGTTCGGGTTCGGGTTACGGTTAGGGTTAGGGTTAGGTTTCGGTTTCGGGTTAGTGTTAGGGTTAGGGTTAGGGTTAGGGTCAGGGTTCGGTTAGGGTTAGGGTTACGGTTAGGGTTCGGGTTAGGGTTAGGTTTAGGTTTCGGGTTAGGGTTCGGGTTAGGGTTCGGGTTAGGGTTCGGGTTAGGGTTAGGGTTCGGGTAAGGGTTCGGGTTATGGTTAGGGTTAGGGTTAGGGTTAGTGTTCGGGTTCGGGTTAGCGTTAGGTTTAGGGTTCGGGTTAGGGTTAGGGTTCGGGTTAGGTTTCGGGTAAGGGTTCATGTTAGGGTTAGGGTTTGGGTTAGGGTTAGGGTTAGGGTTAGGGTTCCGGTTAGAGTTAGGGTTCAGTTTAGGGTTAGGTTTAGGGTTAGGGTTAGGGTTAGGGTTAGGGTTCGGATTAGGATTAGGGGTAGGGTTAGGGTTAGGGTTCGGGTTAGGGTTAGGGTTAGGGTTAGGGTTAGGGTTAGTGTTAGGGTTAGGGTTCGGGTTAGGGTTAGGGTTCGGGTTAGGGTTAGGGTTTGGGTTAGGATTCGGGTTAGGGTTAGGGTTCGGGTTAGGGTTAGGGTTCGGGTTAGAGTTAGGGTTAGTGTTAGTGTTAGGGTTCAGGTTAGGGTTCGGGTTCGGGTTACGGTTAGGGTTAGGGTTAGGGTTCAGTTTCGGGTTAGTGTTAGGGTTAGGGTTAGGGTTAGGGTCAGGGTTCGGGTTAGGGTTCGGGTTCGGGTTCGGGTTTTGGTTAGGGTTAGGGTTCGGGTTAGGTTTAGGGTTAGCGTTAGGGGTTAGGGTTAGGGTAGGGTTCGGGTTAGGGTTAGGGTTACGGTTAGGGTTAGTGTTCGGGTTAGGGTTAGGGTTGGGTTCGGGTTAGGGTTAGGCTTAGGGTTATGGTTAGGGTTAGGGTTAGGGTTCCGGATAGGGTTACGGTTAGTGTTGGGGTTCGGGTTAGGGTTAGGGTTCGGGTTAGGGTTAGGGTTCTGGTTAGGGTTAGGCTTAGTGTTAGGGTTAGGGTTAGGGTTAGGGTTCGGGTTCGGTTTAGGGTTAGTGTTAGTTATAGGGTCCTGGTTCTGGTCAGGGTTCGGGTTCGGGTTAGGGTTAGGTTTCGAGTTTGGGTTAGGGTTAGTGTTAGGGTTAGGTTTCGGGTTAGGGTTAGGGTTCGTGTTAGGGTTCGGGTTAGGGTTAGGATTCGGGTAAGGTGTTATGGTTCAGGTTCGGGTTAGGGTTAGTGTTAAGGTTCCGGTTAAGGTTAGGGTTACAGCTCAGTTTAGGGTTAGGGTTAGGGTTCGGGTTAGGGTTATGGTTAGTGTTCGGGTTAGGGTTCGGTTTAGGGTTAGGGTTAGGTTTAGGGTTAGGGTTCCGGTTAGGTTTAGGGTTCGGGTTAGGGTTAGGGTTAGGGTTAGGTTTCGGGTTAGGGTTAGGGTTAGGGTTAGTGGTTAGTGTTAGGGTTACCGTTCGGGTTATGGTTAGGGTTAGGTTTAGGGTTCGGGTTAGGGTTAGAGTTCGGGTTAGGGTTAGGGTTCGGGTTCGTGTTAGGGTTAGGGTTAGGGTTAGGGTTCGGGTTAGGGTTAGGGTTCGGGTTAGGGTTAGGGTTCGGGTTCGGGTTAGTGTTAGGGTTAGGTTTAGGGTTAGGGGTTAGGGTTAGGGTTACCGTACGGGTTAGGGTTAGGGTTAGGGTTCGGTTTAGGGTTCGGATTAGGGTTAGGGTTAGGGTTCGGGTTAGGGTTCGGGTTCGGGTTAGGGTTAGGGTTAGGGTTAGGGTTAGGGTTCGGGTTAGGGTTAGGGTTAGGGTTCGGGTTAGGGTTAGGGTTAGGGTTCGGGTTAGGGTTAGGGTTAGGGTTCGAGTTAGGGTTAGGGTTAGGGTTCGGTTTCGTGTTAGGGTTAGTGTTAGGGTTAGGGTTCGGGTTAGGGTTAGTGTTCGGGTTAGGGTTAGGGTTCGGATTCGTGTTAGGGTTAGGGTTAGGGTTAGGGTTCATGTTAGGGTTAGGGTTCGGGTTAGGTTTAGGGTTCGGGTTCGTGTTAGGGTTAGGGTTAGGGTTAGGGTTAGGGTTAGGGGTAGGGTTCGGGTTAGGGTTCGGGTTCTGGTTAGGTTTAGGGTTAGGGTTAGGGTTAGGGTTCGGGTTAGGGTTAGGGTTAGGGTTAGGGTTAGGGGTTAGGGTTAGGGTTACCGTTCGGGTTAGGGTTAGGGTTAGGGTTCGGGTTAGGGTTAAGGTTCGGGTTCGGGTTAGGGTTAGGGTTCCGGTTCTGGTTAGGGTTAGTGTTAGGGTTAGGGTTGGGGTTAGGGTTAGGGTTCGGGTTAGGGTTAGGGTTCTGGTTCGGGTTAGGGTTAGAGTTTTGTTTAGGTTTCGGTTTAGGGTAAGGGTTCGGGTTAGGGTTAGGGTTCGGGTTAGGGTTAGCGTTAGTGTTAGGGTTAGGGTTCGGGTTAGGGTTAGGGTTCGGGTTCGGGTTACGGTTAGGGTTAGGGTTAGGTTTCGGTTTCGGGTTAGTGTTAGGGTTAGGGTTAGGGTTAGGGTCAGGGTTCGGGTTAGGGTTAGGGTTACGGTTAGGGTTCGGGTTAGGGTTAGGTTTAGGGTTCGGGTTAGGGTTCGGGTTAGGGTTCGGGTTAGGGTTCGGGTTAGGGTTAGGGTTAGGGTAAGGGTTCGGGTTATGGTTATGGTTAGGGTTAGGGTTAGTGTTCGGGTTCGGGTTAGCGTTAGGGTTAGTGTTCGGGTTAGGGTTAGGGTTCGGGTTAGGTTTCGGGTTAGGGTTCGTGTTAGGGTTAGGGTTTGGGTTAGGGTTAGGGTTCGGGTTATGGTTAGGGTTCCGGTTAGGGTTAGGGTTAGGGTTCGTTTTCGGGTTAGGGTTAGGGTTCGGGTTATTGTTAGTGTTCGAGTTAGGGTTAGGGTTCGGGTTAGGGTTAAGGTTAGGGCTAGGGTTAGGGTTAGGGTTCGGGTTAGGGTTCGGGTTAGGGTTAGGTTTAGTGTTATGGTTAGGGTTAGGGTTAGGGTTCGGGTTCGGTTTAGGGTTAGAGTTAGGGTTAGGTTTCGGGTTCGGGTTAGGTTTCGGGTTCGGGTAAGGTTAGGGTTCGGGTTCGGTTTAGGGTTAGTGTTAGGGTTAGGGTTAGGGTTAGGGTTCGTGTTAGGGTTAGGTTTAGGGTTAGGGTTCGGTTTAGGGTTAGGGTTCGGGTTAGGGTTATGGTTAGGGTTCGGGTTCGGGTTAAGTTTAGGGTTCGGGATCGGGTTAGGGTTAGGGTTCGTGTTAGGGCTCGGATTAGGGTTAGGGTTAGGGTTCGGGTTCGGGGTTAGGGTTAGGGTTAGGGTTCGGGTTAGGGTTCGGGTTAGGGTTCGGGTTAGGGTTCGGGTTAGGGTTAGGGTTCGGGTAAGGGTTCGGGTTATGGTTAGGGTTAGGATTAGGGTTAGTGTTCGGGTTCGGGTTAGCGTTAGGGTTAGGGTTCGGGTTAGGGTTAGGGTTCGGGTTCGGGTTAGGGTTAGGGTTAGGGTTCGGGTTCGGGTTAGGGTTAGGATTCGGGTAAGGTGTTATGGTTCGGGTTCGGGTTAGGGTTAGTGTTAGGGTTCCGGTTAAGGTTAGGGTTACGGTTCGGGTTAGGGTTAGGGTTAGGGTTCGGGTTAGGGTTAGGGTTAGTGTTCGGGATAGGGTTCGGGTTAGGGTTAAGGTTAGGGTTAGGGTTAGGGTTCCGGTTAGGTTTAGGGTTCGGGTTAGGGTTAGGGTTCGGGTTAGGGTTCGAATTAGGGTTAGGGATAGGGTTCGTGTTAGGGTTCGGGTACGGGTTAGGGTTAGGGTTAGGGTTAGGGTTAGGGTTCGGGTTCGGGTTAGGGTTAGGGTTAGGGTTAGGGGTTAGGGTTAGGGTTACCGTTCGGGTTATGGTTAGGGTTAGGGTTAGGGTTCGGGTTAGGGTTAGGGTTAGGGTTCGGGTTAGGGTTAGGTTTAGGGTTCGGGTTCGGGTTAAGGTTAGTGTTAGTGTTAGGGTTCGGGTTAGGGTTAGGGTTCGGGTTAGGGTTAGGTTTCGGGTTCGTGTTAGGGTTAGGGTTAGGGTTAGGGTTCGGGTTAGGGTTAGGGTTCGGGTTAGGGTTAGGGTTCGGGTTCGGGTTAGGGTTAGGGTTAGGGTTAGGGTTAGGGTTAGGGGTTAGGGTTAGGGTTACCATTCGGGTTAGGGTTAGGTTTTGGGTTCGGATTAGAGTTCGGATTAGGGTTAGGGTTAGGGTTCGGGTTAGGGTTCGGGTTCGGGTTAGGGTTAGGGTTAGGGTTAGTGTTAGGGTTCGGGTTAGGGTTAGGGTTAGGGTTCGGGTTAGGGTTAGGGTTCGGGTTCGGGTTAGGGTTAGGGTTAGGGTTCGGGTTCGGGTTAGGGTTAGGGTTCCGGTTAATGTTACGGTTAGGGTTCGGGTTAGGGTTAGGTTTAGGGTTCGGGTTCGGGTTAGGGTTAGTGTTAGGGTTAGGGTTCGGGTTAGGGTTAGGGTTCGGGTTAGGGTTAGGGTTCTGGTCGGGTTAGGGTTAGAGTTTTGTTTAGGTTTCGGTTTAGGGTAAGGGTTCGGGTTAGGGTTAGGGTTCGGGTTAGGGTTAGCGTTAGTGTTAGGGTTAGGTTTCGGGTTAGGGTTAGGGTTCGGGTTAGGGTTAGCGTTAGTGTTAGGGTTAGGGTTCGGGTTAGGGTTAGGGTTCGGGTTCGGGTTACGGTTAGGGTTAGGGTTAGGTTTCGGTTTCGGGTTAGTGTTAGGGTTAGGGTTAGGGTTAGGGTCAGGGTTCGGTTAGGGTTAGGGTTACGGTTAGGGTTCGGGTTAGGGTTAGGTTTAGGTTTCGGGTTAGGGTTCGGGTTAGGGTTCGGGTTAGGGTTCGGGTTAGGGTTAGGGTTCGGGTAAGGGTTCGGGTTATGGTTAGGGTTAGGGTTAGGGTTAGTGTTCGGGTTCGGGTTAGCGTTAGGTTTAGGGTTCGGGTTAGGGTTAGGGTTCGGGTTAGGTTTCGGGTAAGGGTTCATGTTAGGGTTAGGGTTTGGGTTAGGGTTAGGGTTCGGGTTATGGTTAGGGTTCCGGTTAGGGTTAGGATTAGGGTTCGTTTTCGGGTTAGGGTTAGGGTTCGGGTTATGTTAGTGTTCGAGATAGGGTTAGGGTTCGGGTTAGGGTTAAGGTTAGGGGTAGGGTTAGGGTTCGGTTTCGGGTTAGGGTTCGGGTTAGGGTTAGGGTTAGTGTTATGGTTAGGGTTAGGGTTAGGGTTCGGGTTCGGTTTAGGGTTAGTGTTAGGGTTAGGGTTCGGGTTCGGGTTAGATTTCGGTTTCGGGTTAGGGTTAGGGTTAGTGTTCGGTTTAGGGTTAGTGTTAGGGTTAGGTTTAGGGTTAGGGTTCGTGTTAGGGTTAGGTTTAGGGTTAGGGTTCGGGTTAGGGTTAGGGTTCGGGTAGGGTTATAGTTAGGGTTCGGGTTCGGGTTATGGTTAGGGTTCGGGATCGGGTTAGGGTTAGGGTTCGGTTTAGTGTTCGGGTTAGGGTTAGGTTTAGGGTTCGGTTTCGGGGTTAGGGTTAGGGTTAGGGTTCGTGTTAGGGTTCGGGTTAGGGTTCGGGTTAGGGTTCGGGTTAGGGTTAGGGTTCGGGTAAGGGTCGGGTTATGGTTAGGGTTAGGGTTAGGGTTAGTGTTCGGGTTCGGGTTAGCGTTAGGGTTAGGGTTCGGGTTAGGTTTAGGGTTCGGGTTCGGGTTAGGGTTATGGTTAGGGTTAGGGTTCGGGTTAGGGTTAGGATTCGGGTAAGGTGTTATGGTTCGGGTTCGGGTTAGGGTTAGTGTTAGGGTTCCGGTTAAGGTTAGGGTAACGGTTCGGGTTAGGGTTAGGGTTAGGGTTCGGGTTAGGGTTAGGGTTAGTGTTCGGGTTAGGGTTCGGATTAGGGTTAGGGTTAGGGTTAGGGTTAGGGTTCCGGTTAGGTTTAGGGTTCGGGTTAGGGTTAGGGTTCGGGTTAGGGTTCGGATTAGGGTTAGGGATAGGGTTCGGGTTAGGGTTCGGGTTCGGGTTGGGGTTAGGGTTAGGGTTAGGGTTAGGGTTCGGGTTAGGGTTAGGGTTAGGGTTAGGGTTAGGGGTTAGGGTTAGTGTTACCGTTCGGGTTATGGTTAGGGTTAGGTTTAGGGTTCGGGTTAGGGTTAGGGTTAGGGTTCGGGTTAGGGTTAGGGTTAGGGTTCGGGTTCGGGTTAGGGTTAGTGTTAGGGTTAGGGTTCGGGTTAGGGTTAGGGTTCGGGTTAGGGTTAGGGTTCGAGTTCGTGTTAGGGTTAGGGTTAGGGTTAGGGTACGGGTTTGGGTTAGGGTTCGGGTTAGGGTTAGGGTTCGGGTTCAGGTTAGGGTTAGGGTTAGGGTTAGGGTTAGGGTTAGGGGTTAGGGTTAGGGTTACCGTTCGGGTTAGGGTTAGGGTTAGGGTTCGAATTAGGGTTCGGATTAGGGTTAGGGGTAGTGTTCGGGTTAGGGTTCGGGTTCGTGTTAGGGTTAGGGTTAGGGTTAGGGTTAGGGTTAGGGTTAGGGTTAGGGTTCGGGTTAGGGTTAGGGTTCGGGTTCGGGTTAGGTTTAGTGTTAGGGTTAGGGTTCGGGTTAGGGTTAGTGTTCGGGTTAGGGTTAGGGTTCTGGTTCGTGTTAGGGTTAGGGTTAGGGTTAGGGTTCGGGTTAGGGTTAGGGTTCGGGTTAGGGTTAGGGTTCTGGTTCGGGTTAGGGTTAGGGTTAGGGTTAGTGTTAGGGTTAGGGGTAGGGTTCGGGTTAGGGTTCGGGTTCGGGTAAAGTTTAGGGTTAGGATTAGGGTTAGGGTTCGGGTTAGGGTTAGGGTTAGGGTTAGGGTTAGGGGTTAGGGTTAGGGTTACCGTTCGGGTTAGGGTTAGGGTTCGGGTTAGGATTAGGGTTAGGGTTCGGGTTAGGTTTAGGGTTAGGATTCGGGTTAGGGTTAGGGTTAGGGTTAGGGTTAGGGTTAGGGTTAGGGTTAGGGTTCGGGTTAGGGTTAGGGTTAGGGTTCGGGTTAGGGTTAGGGTTCGGGTTAGGGTTAGGTTTAGGGTTCGGGTTCGGGTTAGGGTTAGGGTTCCGGTTAAGGTTACGGTTAGGGTTCGGGTTAGGGTTAGGGTTAGGGTTCGGGTTCGGGTTAGGGTTAGTGTTAGGGTTAGGGTTCGGGTTAGGGTTAGGGTTCGGGTTAGGGTTAGGGTTCTGGTTCGGGTTAGGGTTAGAGTTTTGTTTAGGTTTCGGTTTAGGGTAAGGGTTCGGGTTAGGGTTAGGGTTCGGGTTAGGGTTAGGGTTAGTGTTAGGGTTAGGATTCGGGTTAGGGTTAGGGTTCGGGTTCGGGTTACAGTTAGGGTTAG
>JAVLSZ010000315.1:10000-17500 GCA_032313775.1 Urocyon cinereoargenteus | reverse complement strand
TAGGGTTCGGGTTAGGGTTAAGGTTAGGGCTAGGGTTAGGGTTCGGGTTCGGGTTAGGGTTCGGGTTAGGGTTAGGGTTAGTGTTATGGTTAGGGTTAGGGTTAGGGTTCAGGTTCGGTTTAGGGTTAGTGTTAGGGTTAGGGTTCGGGTTAGGGGTAGGGTTCGTGTTCGGGTTAGGGTTAGGGTTCGGGTTAGGTTTCCGGTTAGGGTTAGGGGTCGGGTTAGGGTTAGGTTTCGGGTTAGGGTTAGGGTTAGGTTTAGGAGGTAGGGTTAGGGTTAGGGTTCGGGTTAGGGTTAGGGTTAGGGTTAGGGTTAAGGGTTAGGGTTCGGGTTAGGGTTAGTGTTAGGTTTAGGGTTAGGATTAGGGTTAGGGTTCGGGTTCGGGTTAGGTTTAGGGTTAGGTTTAAGGTTAGGGATAGTGTTCGGATTAGGGTTAGGGGTACGGTTCGGGTTAGGGTTCGGGTTCGGGTTAGGGTTAGGGTTAGGGTTAGGGTTCGGGTTATGGTTAGGTTTAGGGTTAGGGGTTAGGGATAGTGTTATGGTTCGGGTTAGGGTTAGAGTTACGGTTAGGGTTAGGGTTCGGGTTAGGGTTATGGTTAGGTTTCTGGTTAGGGTTAGGTTTAGGGTTATGGTAGGGTTAGGGTTCGGGTTAGGGTTAGGTTTAGGGTTAGGGTTCGGGTTCGGGTTAGGGTTCGGGTTATGGTTCAGGTTAGGGTTAGGGTTAGGCTTAGGGTTCGGTTTAGGGTTAGGGTTAGGATTAGGGTTCGGTTTAGGGTTAGGGTTAGGGTTAGGTTTTGGGTTAGGGTCCGGGTTAGGGTTAGGTTTAAGGTTAGGGTTAGGGTTAGGGTTAGGGTTAGGGTTCGGTTTAGGGTTAGGGTTAGGGTTAGGTTTAGGGGTTAGGGTTAGGGTTACCGTTCGGGTTATGGTTAGGGTTAGGGTTAGGGTTCGGGTTAGGGTTAGGGTTAGGGTTCGGGTTAGGGTTAGAGTTAGGGTTCGGGTTCGGGTTAGGGTTAGTGTTAGGGTTAGGGTTCGGGTTAGGGTTAGGGTTCGGGTTAGGGTTAGGGTTCGGGTTCGTGTTAGGGTTAGGGTTAGGGTTAGGGTTCGGGTTAGGGTTAGGGTTCGGGTTAGGGTTAGGGTTCGGGTTCGGGTTAGGGTTAGGGTTAGGGTTAGGGTTAGGGGTTAGGGTAAGGGTTACCGTTCGGGTTAGGGTTAGGGTTAGGGTTTGGATTAGGGTTCGAATTAGGGTTAGGGGTAGGGTTAGGGTTAGGGGTTAGGGTTAGGTTTCGGGTTGGTGTTAGGTTTAGGTTTAGGGTTAGGTTTCGGGTTAGGGTTAGGGTTCGGGTTAGGGATAGGGTTCGGGTTCGGGTTAGGGTTAGGGTTAGGGTTAGGGTTAGGGTTAGGGTTAGGGGTTAGGGTTAGGGTTACCGTTTGGGTTAGGGTTCGGGTTAGGGTTAGGGTTCGGGTTCGGGTTAGGGTTAGGGTTAGGGGTAGGGGTAGGGTTCGGTTTAGGGTTCGGGTTCGGGTTAGGTTTAGGGTTAGGGTTAGGTTTAGGGTTCGGGTTAGGGTTAGGGTTAGGGTTAGGGTTAGGGGTTAGGGTTAGGGTTACCGTTCGGGTTAGGGTTAGGGTTAGGATTAGGGTTAGGGTTCGGGTTAGCGTTAGGGTTAGGATTCGGGTTAGGGTTAGGGTTAGGGTTAGGGTTAGGGTTCGGGTTAGGGTTAGGGTTAGGGTTCGGGTTAGGGTTAGGGTTCGGGTTCGGGTTAGGGTTATGGTTCGGGTTCGGGTTAGAGTTAGGTTTCCGGTTAAGGTTACGTTTAGGGTTCGGGTTAGGGTTAGGGTTAGGGTTCGGGTTCGGGTTAGGGTTAGTGTTAGGGTTAGGGTTCGGGTTAGGGTTAGGTTTAGGGTTCGGGTTAGGGTTAGGGTTCTGGTTCGGGTTAGGGTTAGAGTTTTGTTTAGGTTTCGGTTTAGGGTAAGGGTTCGGGTTAGGGTTAGGGTTCGGGTTCGGGTTAGGGTTAGTGTTAGGGTTAGGGTTCGGGTTAGGGTTAGGGTTCGGGTTCGGGTTACGGTTAGGGTTAGGGTTAGGTTTCGGTTTCGGGTTAGTGTTAGGGTTAGGGTTAGGGTTAGGGTCAGGGTTCGGGTTAGGGTTAGGGTTCCGGTTAGGGTTCGGGTTAGGGTTAGGTTTAGGGTTCGGGTTAGGGTTCGGGTTAGGGTTCGGGTTAGGGTTAGGGTTCGCGTAAGGGTTCGGGTTATGGTTAGGGTTAGGGTTAGGGTTAGTGTTCGGGTTCGGGTTAGCGTTAGGGTTAGGGTTCGGGTAGGGTTACGGTTCGGGTTAGGTTTCGGGTTAGGGTTCATGTTAGGGTTAGGGTTTGGGTTAGGGTTAGGGTTCGGGTTATGGTTAGGGTTCCGGTTAGGTTTAGGGTTAGGGTTCGGTTTCGGGTTAGGGTTAGGGTTCGGGTTAGTGATAGTGTTCGAGTTAGGGTTAGGGTTCGGGTTAGGGTTAAGGTTAGGGCTAGGGTTAGGGTTCGGGTTCGGGTTAGGGTTCGGGTTAGGGTTAGGGTTAGTGTTATGGTTAGGGTTAGGGTTAGGGTGCTGCTTCGGTTTAGGGTTAGTGTTAGGGTTAGGGTTCGGGTTAGGGTTAGGGTTCGGGTTAGGGGTAGGGTTCGTGTTCGGGTTAGGGTTAGGGTTCGGGTTAGGTTTCCGGTCAGGGTTAGGTTTCGGGTTAGGGTTAGGTTTCGGGTTAGGGTTAGGGTTAGGTTTAGGAGGTAGGGTTAGGGTTAGGGTTCGGGTTAGGGTTAGGGTTAGGGTTAGGGGTTAGTGTTCGGGTTAGGCTTATTGTTAGGGTTAGGGTTAGGATTAGGATTAGGGTTCGGGTTCGGGTTAGGGTTAGGGTTAGGGTTAAGGTTAGGGTTAGGGTTCGGATTAGGGTTAGGGGTAGGGTTCGGTTTAGGGTTCGGGTTCGGGTTAGGGTTAGGGTTAGGGTTAGGGTTCGGGTGACGGTTAGGTTTAGGGTTAGGGGTTAGGGTTTGGTTTATGGTTCGGGTTAGGGTTAGAGTTACGGTTAGGTTTAGGGTTCGGGTTAGGGTTATGGTTAGGTTTCTGGTTAGGGTCAGGTTTAGGGTTATGGTTAGGGTTAGGGTTCGGGTTAGGGTTAGGGTTAGGGTTAGGGTTCGGGTTAGGGTTAGGGTTAGGGTTCGGGTTAGGGTTCAGGTTAGGGTTAGGGTTAGGTTTAGGGTTCGGTTTAGGGTTAGGGTTAGGGTTAGGGTACGGTTTAGGGTTAGGGTTAGGGTTAGGGTTTGGGTTAGGGTTCGGGTTAGGGTTAGGTTTAAGGTTAGGGTTAGGGTTAGGGTTAGGGTTAGGGTTAGGGTTAGGGTTCGCGTGAGCGTTCGGGTTAGGGGTCGGTTTAGGGTTAGTGTTAGGGTTCGGGTTAGTGTTAGGGTTAGGGTTCAGGTTAGGGTTAGGGTTCGGGTTAGTGTTAGGTTTAGGTTTCGGGTTCGGTTTAGGTTTAGCGTTAGGGTTCGGGTTCGGGTTAGGGTTAGGGTTCTAGTTAGGGTTTGGGTTAGGGTTAGGGTTAGGGTTAGGGTTCGGGGTTAGGGTTATGGTTAGGGTTCGGGTTAGGGTTCGGTTTAGGGTTAGGATTCGGGTAAGGGGTTAGGTTTCTGGTTCGGGTTAGGGTTAGGGTTAGGGTTCCGGTTAAGTTTAGGGTTAGGGTTCGGTTTAGGTTTAGGGTTAGGGTTAGGGTTAGGGTTCGGGATAGGGTTAGGGGTAGTGTTCGGGTCAGGGTTCGGGTTCGGGTTAGGGTTAGGGTTAGGGTTAGGGTTCGGGTTAGGGTTAAGGTTCGGGTTAGGGTTCGGGTTAGGGTTAGGGTTAGGGTTCGGATTAGGGTTAGGGGTAGGTTTCGGGTTAGGGTTCGGGTTAGGGTTAGGGTTCGGGTTAGGGTTCGGGTTAGGGTTAGGGTGAGGGTTCGGGTTCGGGTTAGGGTTAGGGTTCGGATTCGGCGTTAGGGTTAGGGTTAGGGTTCGGGATAGTGTTCGGGTTAGGGTTAGGATCGGGTAAGGTTGTTAGGGTTCGGGTTCGGGTTAGGGTTAGGGTTAGGGTTCCGGTTAGGGCTGTGTTAGGGTTCGGGTTCGGGTGAGGGTTAGTGTTCGGGTTAGTGTTAGGGTTCGGGTTAGGGTTAGGGTTCGGGTTAGGGTTAGGGTTAGGCTTAGGGTTCGGTTTCGGGTGAGGGTTAGGGTTAGGGTTCGGGTTAGGGTTAGGGATCGGTTTAGGGTTAGGGTTAGGGTTCGGGTTAGGGTTAGGTTTTGGGTTAGGGTTAGATTTCGGGTTAGGGTTAGGGTTCCGGTTAGGGTTAGTGTTAGTGTTCGGGTTCGGGTTAGGGTTAGGTTTCGGGTTAGTGTTAGGGTTAGGGTTCGGGTTAGGGTTGGGTTTAGGGTTAGTGTTCGGGTTCGTGTTAGGCTTAGGGTTCGGGTTAGGTTTCGGAATAGGGTTAGGTTTAGGGTTCGGGTTACGTTTCGGGTTAGGGTTCGGGTTAGGGTTCGGGTTAGGGTTGGGTTTAGGGTTAGTGTTCGGGTTCGTGTTAGGCTTAGGGTTCGGGTTAGGTTTCGGAATAGGGTTAGGTTTAGGGTTCGGGTTACGGTTCGGGTTAGGGTTCGGGTTAGGGTTCGGGTTCGGGTTCGGGTTAGGGTTAGGGTTAGGGTTCGGGTTAGGGTTTGGGTTAGGGTTCGGGTTAGGGTTTGGGTTAGGGTTAGGTTTCGGGGTAGGGTTCGGGTTAGGATTTGGTTTAGGGTTAGGGTTAGGGTTCGGGTTAGGGTTCAGGTTAGGGTTCGGGTTAGGGTTAGGTTTAGGGTTATTGTTAGGGTTAAGGTTCGGGGTAGTGTTAGGGTTAAGGTTCGGGTTAGGGTTATGGTTAGGGTTCGGGTTAGGGTTAGGGTTAGGGTTAGGGTTAGGGTTCGTGTTAGGGTTAGGGTTGGGGTTCGGGTTAGGGTTAATGTTAGGGTTAGGGTTAGGGTTAGGGTTAGGGTTAGGGTTAGGGTTCACGTTAGGGTTCGGGATAGGTGTCGGGTTAGGGTTAGGTTTAGGGTTCGGGTTCGGGTTAGGGTTAGGTTTAGGGTTCGTGTTAGGGTTAGGGTTCGGGTTAGGGTTAGGGTTAGGGTTCGGGTTCGGGTTAGGGTTAGGGTTCGGGTTCGTGTTAGGGTTCGGGTTAGGGTTAGGGTTAGGGTTAGGGTTCGGGTTCGGGGTTAGGGTTAGGTTTAGGGTTCGGGTTAGGGTTCGGGTTAGTGTTAGGATTTGGGTAAGGGGTTTGGGTTCGGGTTCGGGTTAGGGGTAGGGTTAGGGTTAGGTTTAGGGTTCGGGTTAGGTTTAGGTTTAGGGTTCGGGTTAGGGTTCGGTTTAGGGTTAGGGTTAGGGTTCTTGTTAGGGTTAGTGTTAGGGTTAGGATTAGGTTTAGTGTTCGGGTTAGGGTTCGGGTTAGGGTTAGGGTTAGGATTCGGTTTAGGTTTAGGGTTCGGGTTAGGGTTAGGGTTAGGGATCGGGTTAGGGTTAGGGTTCGGGTTAGGGTTAGGGTTAGGGTTCGGGTTAGGGTTAGGGTTAGGTTTCGGGTTCGGGTTAGGGTTCGGGTTCGGGTTAGGTTTCGGGTTAGGGTAGTGTTAGGGTTCGGGTTAGGGTTAGGGTTCGGGTTCGGGTTCGGGTATGGGTTAGGGTTTGGGTTAGGGTTAGGGTTCGGGTTAGGGTTAGGGTTAGGGTTCGGGTTAGGGTTAGGGTTCGGGTTAGGGTTAGGCTTCGGGTTAGGGTTAGGGTTAGGGTTCGTGTTCGGGTTCGGGTTAGGTTTAGGGGTAGGTTTCGGGTTAGGGTTAGGGTTCGGGTTAGGGTTAGGGTTCGGGTTAGGGTTAGTGTTAGGGTTAGGGGTTAGTGTTAGGGTTAGGGTTTGGGTTCGGGTTAGGTTTAGGGTTAGGGTTAGGGGTTAGGCTTAGGGTTCGTGTTAGGGTTATGGTTAGTGTTAGGGTTCGGGTTAGGGTTAGGGTTAGGGTTCGGGTTAGGGTTAGGGTTAGGGTTAGGGTTAGCGTTCGGTTTAGGGTTAGGGTTAGGGTTCGGGTTTAGGATCGGGTTAGGGTTCGGGTTAGGGTTCGGGTTAGGGTTGGGTTTAGGGTTAGTGTTCGGGTTCGTGTTAGGCTTAGGGTTCGGGTTAGGTTTCGGAATAGGGTTAGGTTTAGGGTTCGGGTTACGGTTCGGGTTAGGGTTCGGGTTAGGGTTCGGTTTCGGGTTCGGGTTAGGGTTAGGGTTAGGGTTCGGGTTAGGGTTTGGGTTAGGGTTCGGGTTAGGGTTTGGGTTAGGGTTAGGTTTAGGGGTAGGGTTCGGGTTAGGATTTGGTTTAGGGTTAGGGTTAGGGTTCGGGTTAGGGTTCAGGTTAGGGTTCGGTTTAAGGTTAGTGTTAGGGTTAGGGTTAGGGTTCCGGTTAGGGTTAGGTTTCGGGTTAGGGTTAGGGTTAGGGTTCGGGTTAGGGTTAGGGTTTGGGTTAGGGTTAGGGTTCGGGTTAGGGGTTAGGGTTACGGTTCGGGTTAGGGTTAGGGTTAGGGTTCATGTTAGGGTTAGGGTTCGGGTTAGGGTTAGGTTTAGGGTTCGGGTTAGGGTTAGGGTTCGGGTTAGGGTTAGGGTTAGGTTTCGGGTTAGGGTAGGGGTTAGTGTTAGGGTTAGGGTTAGGGTTAGGGTTAGGGTTCGGATTAGGGTTCGGTTAGGGTTAGGGTTAGGGTTCGGGTTAGGGTTAGGTTAGGGTAAGGGTTAGGGTTAGGGTTCGGGTTAGGGTTAGGGTTAGGGTTCAGGTTAAGGTTCGGGGTAGGGTTAGGGTTAGGGTTAGGGTTCAGGTTAGGGTTAGGTTCAGGGTTCGGGTTCGGGTTAGGTTTCGGTTTCGGGGTAGGGTTAGGGTTAGGGTTAGGGTTCGGGTTAGGTTTAGGGTTCGCGTTAGGGTTCGGTTAGGGGTCGGGTAAGGGTTTGGTTTAGAGTTCGGGTTAGGGTTAGGGTTAGTGTTAGAGTTCGGGTTAGGGTTAGGGTTCGGGTTAGGGTTAGGTTAGGGTTCGGGTTCGGGTTCGGGTTAGGGTTAGGGTTCGGGATCGGGTTAGGTTTAGGGTTCGGGTTAGGGTTCGGGTTAGGATTAGGGTTAGGGTTCGGGTTAGGGTTCGGGTTAGGGATAGGATTCGGGTAAGCGGTTATGGTTCGGGTTCGGGTTAGGTATAGTGTTAGGGTTCCGGTTACGGTTAGGGTTAGGGTTCGGGTTGGGGTTAGGGTTAGGGTTAGGGTTCGGGTTAGGGTTAGGGTTAGTTTTCGGGTTAGGGTTCGGGTTAGGGTTAGGGTTAGGGTTAGGGTTAGGGTTCCGTTTAGGGTTAGGGTTCAGGTTTGGGTTAGGGTTAGGGTTAGGGTTAGGGTTCGGATTAGGGTTAGGGGTAGGGTTAGGGTTAGGGTTCGGGTTAGGGTTAGGGTTAGGGTTAGGGTTAGGGTTCGGGTTAGGGTTAGGG
>JAVLSZ010000315.1:0-7500 GCA_032313775.1 Urocyon cinereoargenteus | reverse complement strand
GTTAGGGTTCGGGTTTGGGTTCGGGTTAGGGTTCGGGTTAGGGTTAGGGTTAGGGTTAGGGTTCAGGTTAGGGTTAGGGTTCGGGTTAGTGTTAGGTTTAGGGTTAGGGTTCGGTTTAGGGTTAGGGTTAGTTTTCGGGTTCGGGTTAGGGTTAGAGTTAGGGTTTGGGTTAGGGTTCGTGTTAGGGTTAGGGTTAGGGTTAGGGTTCGGGTTCGGGGTTAGGGTTATGGTTAGGGTTCGGGTTAGGGTTCGGTTTGGGGTTAGGATTCGGGTAAGGGGTTAGGTTTCGGGTTCGGGTTAGGGTTAGGGTTAGGGTTCCGGTTAAGTTTAGGGTTAGGGTTCGGTTTAGGTTTAGGGTTAGGGTTAGGGTTAGGGTTCGGGTTAGGGTTAGGGGTAGTGTTCGGGTTAGGGTTCGGGTTCGGGTTAGGGTTAGGGTTAGGGTTAGGGTTCAGGTTAGGGTTAAGGTTCGGGTTAGGGTTAGGGTTCGGGTTAGGGTTCAGGTTAGGGTTCGGGTTAAGGTTAGGTTTAGGGTTCGGGTTAGGGTTCGGGTTAGGTTTCGGGTTAGGGTTAGGGTTCGGGTAAGGGTTCGGGTTATGGTTAGGGTTAGGGTTAGGGTTAGTGTTCGGGTTCGGGTTAGCGTCAGGGTTAGGGTTCGGGTTAGGGTTACGGTTCGGGTTAGGTTTCGGGTTAGGGTTCGTGTTAGGGTTAGTGTTTGGGTTAGGGTTAGGGTTCGAGTTAAGGTTAGGGTTCCGGTTAGGGTTAGGGTTAGGGTTCGGTTTCGGGTTAGGGTTAGGGTTCGTGTTAGTGTTAGTGTTCGAGTTAGGGTTAGGGTTCGGGTTAGGGTTAAGGTTAGGGCTAGGGTTAGGGTTCGGGTTAGGGTTAGGGTTCGGGTTAAGGTTAGGGTTAGTGTTATGTTTAGGGTTAGGGTTAGGGTTCGGGTTTGGTTTAGGGTTAGTGTTAGGGTTAGGGTTCGGGTTCGGGTTAGGTTTCGGGTTCGGATTAGGGTTAGGGTTCGGGTTCGGTTTAGGGTTAGTGTTAGGGTTAGGGTTCGGGTTAGGGTTAGGGTTCGGGTTAGGGGTAGGGTTCGTGTTCGGGTTAGGGTTAGGGTTCGGGTTAGGTTTCCGGTTAGGGTTAGGGTTCGGGTTAGGGTTAGGTTTCGGGTTAGGGTTAGGGTTAGGTTTAGGAGGTAGGGTTAGGGTTAGGGTTCGGGTTAGGGTTAGGGTTAGGTTTAGGGTTAGGGGTTAGTGTTCGGGTAGGGTTAGTGTTAGGATTAGGGTTAGGATTAGGGTTAGGGTTCGGGTTCGGGTTAGGGTTAGGGTTAGGTTTAAGGTTAGGGTTAGGGTTCGGATTAGGGTTAGGGGTAGGGTTCGGGTTAAGGTTCGGGTTCGGGTTAGGGTTAGGGTTAGGGTTAGGGTTCGGGTTACGGTTAGGTTTAGGGTTAGGGGTTAGGGTTAGGTTTATGGTTCGGGTTAGGGTTAGAGTTACGGTTAGGGTTAGGGTTCGGGTTAGGGTTATGGTTAGGTTTCTGGTTAGGGTTAGGTTTAGGGTTATGGTTAGGGTTAGGGTTCGGGTTAGGGTTAGGGTTAGGGTTAGGGTTCGGGTTAGGGTTAGGGTTAGGGTTCGGGTTAGGGTTCAGGTTAGGGTTAGGGTTAGGTTTAGGGTTCGGTTTAGGGTTAGGGTTAGGTTTAGGGTACGGTTTAGGGTTAGGGTTAGGGTTAGGGTTTGGGTTAGGGTTCGGGTTAGGGTTAGGTTTAAGGTTAGGGTTAGGGTTAGGGTTAGGTTTAGGGTTAGGGTTCCCGTTAGGGTTCGGGTTAGGGGTCGGTTTAGGGTTAGGGTTAGGGTTCGGGTTAGGGTTAGGGTTAGGGTTAGGGTTCAGGTTAGGGTTAGGGTTCGGGTTAGTGTTAGGTTTAGGGTTCGGGTTCGGATTAGGGTTAGGGTTAGGGTTCGGGTTCGGGTTAGGGTTAGGGTTAGGGTTTGGGTTAGGGTTCGGGTTAGGGTTAGGGTTAGGGTTATGGTTCGGGTTCGGGGTTAGGGTTATGGTTAGGGTTCGGGTTAGGGTTCGGTTTAGGGTTAGGATTCGGGTCAGGGGTTAGGTTTCGGGTTCGGGTTAGGGTTAGGGTTAGGGTTAGGGTTCCGGTTAAGTTGAGGGTTAGGGTTCGGTTTAGGTTTAGGGTTAGGGTTAGGGTTAGGGTTCGGGATAGGGTTAGGGGTAGTGTTCGGGTTAGGGTTCGGGTTCGGGTTAGGGTTAGGGTTAGGGTTAGGGTTCGGGTTAGGGTTAAGGTTCGGGTTAGGGTTCGGGTTAGGGTTAGGGTTAGGGTTCGGATTAGGGTTAGGGGTAGGTTTCGGGTTAGGGTTCGGGTTAGGGTTAGGGTTCGGGTTAGGGTTCGGGTTAGGGTTAGGGTGAGGGTTCGGGTTCGGGTTAGGGTTAGGATCGGGTAAGGTTGTTAGGGTTCGAGTTCGGGTTAGGGTTAGGGTTAGGGTTCCGGTTAGTGCTGTGTTAGTGTTAGGGTTCGGGTTAGGGTTAGTGTTCGGGTTAGTGTTAGGTTTCGTGTTAGGGTTAGGGTTCGGGTTAAGGTTAAGGTTAGGCTTAGGGTTCGGTTTCGGGTTAGGGTTAGGGTTAGGGTTCGGGTTAGGGTTAGGGATCGGTTTAGGGTTAGGGTTAGGGTTCGGGTTAGGGTTAGGGTTTGGTTTAGGGTTAGATTTCGGGTTAGGGTTAGGGTTCCGGTTAGGGTTAGTGTTAGTGTTCGGGTTCGGGTTAGGGTTAGGGTTTGGGTTAGTGTTAGGGTTAGGGATAGGGTTAGGTTTCAGGTTAGGGTTCGGGTTAGGGTTAGGTTTAGGGTTAGGGTTAGGGTTAAGGTTCGGGGTAGTGTTAGGGTTAAGGTTCGGGTTAGGGTTATGGTTAGGGTTCGGGTTAGGGTTAGGGTTAGGGTTAGGGTTCGTGTTCGGGTTAGGGTTCGGGTTCGGGTTAGGGTTAGTGTTAGGGTTAGTGTTAGGGTTAGGGTTAGGGTTAGGTTTCACGTTAGGGTTCGGGATAGGTGTCGGGTTAGGGTTAGGTTTAGGGTTCGAGTTCGGGTTAGGGTTAGGTTTAGGGTTCGTTTTAGGGTTAGGGTTCGGGTTAGGGTTAGGGTTAGGGTTCGGGTTCGGGTTAGGGTTAGGGTTCGGGTTCGTGTTAGGGTTCGGGTTAGGGTTAGTGTTAGGGTTAGGGTTCGGGTTCGGGGTTAGGGTTAGGTTTAGGGTTCGGGTTAGGGTTCGGGTTAGGGTTAGGATTCGGGTAAGGGGTTTGGGTTCGGGTTCGGGTTAGGGTTAGGGTTAGGGTTAGGTTTAGGGTTCGGGTTAGGGTTAGGGTTAGGGTTCGGGTTAGGGTTAGGGTTACGGTTAAGTTTAGGTTTCGGATTAGGGTTAGGGTTAGGGTTCGGTTTAGGGTTAGGGTTAGGGTTATGGTTACGGTTAGGGTTCGGGTTAGGGTTAGGGTTAGGATTAGGGTTCGGGTTAGGGTTAGGGTTAGGGTTCGGGTTCGGTTTAGGGTGAGGGTTAGGGTTAGGGTTCGGGTTCGGGTTAGGGTTAGGTTTAGGGTTCTGGTTAGCGTTAGGGTTCGGGTTAGGGTCAGGGTTAGTGTTAGGGTTAGGGTTCGGATTAGGGTTAGGGGTAGGGTTCGGGTTAGGGTTCGGGTTCGAGTTAGGGTTAGGGTTAGGGTTAGGTTTAGGGTTCGGGTTCGGGTTCGGGTTAGGGTTAGGGTTAGGGGTTAGGGTTAGGGTTACCGTTCCGGTTAGGGTTAGGGTTAGGGTTAGGGTTCGGTTTAGGGTTAGGGTTCGGGTTAGGGTTAGGGTTCGGGTTAGGGTTAGTGTTAGGGTTAGGGTTCGGGTTAGGGTTAGGGTTCGGGTTAGGGTTAGGTTTCGGGTTAGGGTTAGTGTTAGGGTTAGGGTTCGGGTTAGGGTTAGGTTTCGGGTTAGGGTTAGGGTTAGGGTTCGGGTTAGAGTTAGGGTTCGGGTTAGGGTTAGTGTTAGGGTTAGGATTCGGGTTAGGGTTAGGGTTCGGGTTAGGGTTAGGTATAGGGTTCGGGTTAGGTTTAGGGTTAGGGTTCGGGTTAGGGTTCGGTTTAGGGTTAGGGTTAGGGTTCGGGTTAGGGTTCGGTTTAGGGTAGGGTTAGGGTTCGGGTTAGGGTTAGGGTTCGGGTTCGGTTTCGGGTAAGGGTTAGGGTTCGGGTTAGGGTTAGGGTTCGGGTTAGGGTTAGGGTTAGGGTTCGGGTTAGGGTTAGGGTTAGGGTTCGGGTTAGGGTTAGGCTTCGGGTTAGGGTTAGGGTTAGGTTTCGTGTTCGGGTTCGGGTTAGGTTTAAGGTTAGGTTTCGGGTTAGGGTTAGGGTTCGGGTTAGGGTTAGTGTTCGGGTTAGGGTTAGTGTTAGGGTTAGGGGTTAGGGTTAGGGTTAGGGTTTGGGTTCGGGTTAGGTTTAGGGTTAGGGTTAGGGGTTAGGGTTAGGGTTCGGGTTAGGGTTATGGTTAGTGTTAGGGTTCGGGTTAGGGTTAGGATTAGGGTTCGGGTTAGGGTTAGGGTTAGGGTTAGGGTTAGCGTTCGGTTTAGGGTTAGGGTTAGGGTTCGGGTTTAGGATCGGGTTAGGGTTCGGGTTAGGGTTCGGGTTAGGGTTAGGGTTCGGGTTAGGGTTCGGGTTAGGGTTCGAGTTAGGGTTGGGTTTAGGGTTAGTGTTCGGGTTCGTGTTAGGCTTAGGGTTCGGGTTAGGTTTCGGAATAGGGTTAGGTTTAGGGTTCGGGTTACTGTTCGGGTTAGGGTTCGGGTTAGGGTTCGGGTTCGGGTTCGGGTTAGGGTTAGGGTTAGGGTTCGGGTTAGGGTTTGGGTTAGGGTTCGGGTTAGGGTTTGGGTTAGGGTTAGGGTTAGGGGTTGGGTTCGGGTTAGGATTTGGGTTAGGGTTAGGGTTAGGGTTCGGGTTAGGGTTCAGGTTAGGGTTCGGGTTAAGGTTAGTGTTAGGGTTAGGGTTAGGGTTCGGGTTAGGGTTAGGTTTCGGGTTAGGGTTAGGGTTAGGTTACGGGTTAGGGTTAGGTTTCGGGTTAGGGTTAGGGTTCGGGTTAGGGGTTAGGGTTACGGTTCGGGTTAGGGTTAGGGTTAGGGTTAGGGTTCATGTTAGGGTTAGGGTTCGGGTAAGGGTTAGGTTTAGGGTTCGGGTTAGGGTTAGGGTTCGGGTTAGGGTTAGGGTTAGGTTTAGGGTTCGGGTTCGGGTTAGGGTTAGGTGTTAGGGTTCGGGTTCGCGTTAGGGTTAGGTTTAGGTTTCGGGTTAGGGTTAGGGGTTAGTGTTAGGGTTAGGGTTAGGGTTAGGGTTAGGGTTCGGATTAGGGTTCGGTTAGGGTTAGGGTTAGGGTTCGGGTTAGGGTTAGGTTAGGGTAAGGGTTAGGGTTAGGGTTCGGGTTAGGGTTAGGGTTAGGGTTCAGGTTAAGGTTCGGAGTAGGGTTACGGTTAGGTTTAGGTTTCGGGTTAGGGTTAGGATTAGGGTTAGGGTTCGGGTTCGGGTTAGGTTTCGGGTTCGGGGTACGGTTAGGGTTAGGGTTAGGGTTCGGGTTAGGTTTAGGGTTCGCGTTAGGGTTCGGTTAGGGGTCGGTTAAGGGTTTGGTTTAGGGTTCGGGTTAGGGTTAGGGTTAGTGTTAGAGTTCGGGTTAGGGTTAGGGTTCGGGTTAGGGTTAGGTTAGGGTTCGGGTTCGGGTTCGGGTTAGGGTTAGGGTTCGGGATCGGGTTAGGTTTAGGGTTCGGGTTAGGGTTCGGGTTAGGGTTAGGGTTCGGGTTAGGGTTAGGGTTCGGGTTAGGGTTAGGATTCGGGTAAGCGGTTATGGTTCGGGTTCGGGTTAGGTTTAGTGTTAGGGTTCCGGTTACGGTTAGGGTTAGGGTTCGGGTTGGGGTTAGGGTTAGGGTTAGGGTTCGTGTTTGGGTTAGGTTTAGGGTTCGGGTTAGGGTTCGGGTTAGGGTTAGGGTTAGGGTTAGGGTTAGGGTTAGGGTTCCGGTTAGGGTTAGGGTTCAGGTTAGGGTTAGGGTTAGGGTTAGGGTTAGGGTTCGGATTAGGGTTAGGAGTAGGGTTAGGGTTATGGTTCGGGTTAGGGTTAGGGTTAGGGTTAGGGTTAGGGTTAGGGTTCCGGTTAGGGTTAGGGTTCAGGTTAGGGTTAGGGTTAGGTTTAGGGTTAGGGTTCGGATTAGGGTTAGGGGTAGGGTTAGGGTTAGGGTTAGGGTTAGGGTTCGGGTTAGGGTTA
This sequence comes from Urocyon cinereoargenteus, assembly GCA_032313775.1. Classification (NCBI taxonomy): domain Eukaryota; kingdom Metazoa; phylum Chordata; class Mammalia; order Carnivora; family Canidae; genus Urocyon; species Urocyon cinereoargenteus. The sequence goes on along the minus strand of JAVLSZ010000315.1, from coordinate 1,258 downwards.
GGGTTAGGTTTCGGGTTAGGGTAGGGGTTAGTGTTAGGGTTAGGGTTAGGGTTAGGGTTAGGGTTCGGATTAGGGTTCGGTTAGGGTTAGGGTTAGGGTTCGGGTTAGGGTTAGGTTAGGGTAAGGGTTAGGGTTAGGGTTCGGGTTAGGGTTAGGGTTAGGGTTCAGGTTAAGGTTCGGGGTAGGGTTAGGGTTAGGGTTAGGGTTCAGGTTAGGGTTAGGTTCAGGGTTCGGGTTCGGGTTAGGTTTCGGTTTCGGGGTAGGGTTAGGGTTAGGGTTAGGGTTCGGGTTAGGTTTAGGGTTCGCGTTAGGGTTCGGTTAGGGGTCGGGTAAGGGTTTGGTTTAGAGTTCGGGTTAGGGTTAGGGTTAGTGTTAGAGTTCGGGTTAGGGTTAGGGTTCGGGTTAGGGTTAGGTTAGGGTTCGGGTTCGGGTTCGGGTTAGGGTTAGGGTTCGGGATCGGGTTAGGTTTAGGGTTCGGGTTAGGGTTCGGGTTAGGATTAGGGTTAGGGTTCGGGTTAGGGTTCGGGTTAGGGTTAGGATTCGGGTAAGCGGTTATGGTTCGGGTTCGGGTTAGGTATAGTGTTAGGGTTCCGGTTACGGTTAGGGTTAGGGTTCGGGTTGGGGTTAGGGTTAGGGTTAGGGTTCGGGTTAGGGTTAGGGTTAGTTTTCGGGTTAGGGTTCGGGTTAGGGTTAGGGTTAGGGTTAGGGTTAGGGTTCCGTTTAGGGTTAGGGTTCAGGTTTGGGTTAGGGTTAGGGTTAGGGTTAGGGTTCGGATTAGGGTTAGGGGTAGGGTTAGGGTTAGGGTTCGGGTTAGGGTTAGGGTTAGGGTTAGGGTTAGGGTTCGGGTTAGGGTTAGGGTTAGGGTTAGGGTTAGGGGTTAGGGTTAGGGTTACCGTTCGGGTTAGGGTTAGGCTTAGTGTTAGGGTTAGGGTTCGGGTTAGGGTTAGGGTTAGGGTTTGGGTTAGTGTTAGGGTTAGGGTTAGGGTTAGCGTTCGGGTTAGGGTTAGGGTTAGGGTTCGGTTTAGCGTTAGGGTTCGGGTTAGGGTTAGGGTTAGGGTTCGGGTTCGGTTTAGGGTTAAGTTTCCGGTTAAGGTTAGGGTTAGGGTTCGGGTTAGGGTTAGGGTTAGGGTTCGGGTTCGGGTTAGGGTTAGTGTTAGGGTTAGGGTTCGGGTTAGGGTTAGGGTTCGGGTTAGGGTTAGGGTTTGGGTTCGGGTTAGGGTTAGAGTTTGGGTTAGGTTTCGGGTTAGGTTTAGGGTTT